>JAPMOR010029254.1:21554-48199 GCA_026543865.1 Argiope aurantia
CCCATATATGTAAGCGAAAGTTTTGAAACTTGGATGAAAGATTTAGGGTAATGAATTAAAATTTCTGAGTTTATCAAAATGCATAAAAATAAAACCAATATTTCTATTGACAAGGCATTAAAAAAGAAGTGCTTTATAAATTGAGTCTAATACCTGACCACTGTTAGTTTGCTTATTTGATTTTTTTTTATTGACTTGACATAAAAGATAGAACTTACTTACGTCAATTTTCGAATTATGGTTATAATCAATCTTAAAGCAATGTCCTTCCAAAAGACGTATATTTTATTTCATTTTATTTTTTCCTCTAGGAGAATCAATCCCATTCATAAAATAATGTCTGTAGTTCAAATATCAACCATAAGTACTCTTATAAGAAAGCTTTAAAATTATACAAATAATTTGATCATGATTTAACAAATTTGATTGTTCTTATAAGAAGGAAAAGATTTACCTTGTAGATTAGAAGATTGTTTTAATTTAAACTAACATAAAATGTTTTATACCTGTGCTACTGGAATCAACGATATGATGAAACAAAACAAAGGGAAATTTTATCATTGACGATATCATGATAATTGTATTAAGATCGCATCTACAAACAATACTCCATAAAATGAATAAAAGACCAACGGCCATAACCCTGCAGTATTTATTTGCATTTGTTGCTTCGAAATTAAGAGCTCTACATTTCAGAATACTTACTTTAAGCGTGAATGATTCAAATTAGGATTGCCGCCTCTGCTTGCAGAATAAACATGCATTTGTGAAAAAATGTGGCCGAGAGCAAAGCTGAAGTCAGATGTATGGAATGAAAAAGCAGTTGAGTTGAGCTCAAGTGAGGAATTCAGCAAGTTCTCTCTTACCTCTTTATGCTACTGTTGCGATTGTTCGTAACTGATTTTCTGCTTGTGAGCTACTATTTGTACAAGTTCTGTTTCATGTAAGCTTCGTCTATGTTCAGCTACTGTGAATTTGTAACTTTGTGTTGTATAAAATAGTATTATTTGCTATTAAGAATGTTGGATCTTTCATCTTACAGCAAACGCACAGATTTCTTAAAATTTCAGTAAAAATATTTAATTTATCAAAACATATAGCATTAGATTAATAGTACAACAATAAAAACCTAATACATTTTTTCCGTAAATACTGTTTAATACCAAGATCCTGCCAAATCGGCCATCAATTTTCTTGCAAATCGCTTAAATTCGATGATTTGCGATATTTAGAAATCATTAAGAAACAAGACAGAAAACATAAGAATTAGTATCACTAATTTTAGACAACTTTTACTAAATATTGAAAGAAAATTTTTACCATGTTGAATTCATTTTGCATGAAAAAATAAAATCATATAAGTTTGACAAAAGTAAATAAAATAGAAAATAGGAAAACTCTTATAAATGTAAACAATATGAAACTTCTGATTTCTAATTTCAAATCATTGACTGATGATTGATTAAGATGACAGATTGATTAAAGATGACAGATTGATTAAAAATAAACTAAATATAATGAGAACGCAAATAAATTTAGAGTTGAAAATCTTCAAATTTTTATGTTTTTACACTGAGAAAGGAAAAATCTGGTAAATTGCTGTTATATTTTCTAAATTACTGCTAATATGAAATCCGAAATCTAATAGATTTCTGCATAGAAATAATTCCTAATAGATTTCTGCATTTCTGAAATAGAAACCTACAGATTTCTGCATAGGTGTTCGAAACCACATAATTCAGATGAACATAGATGTAATTAAATGAAGAGGATTTTAAGTTCTTTAATGTCCATATTTAGCTACTCTGGTGGAGTTAAGACATTTGCATCAGACATTTGGGAATTCAGCAACCACAAATCTCAAAACTGCTATAATCTTTGTCTCACTGTGTGATGATATTGAATAAATTTCAAGTAGGTGAATTATATATTAGATTCGAATCCATTAATACATTGAACTTCTGTGAATCGGCATTGATAAGTTAAATTCATTTGGAAAACATCTTAATACATTTCAATGAAATATTTATTGTTCAATCAGTATTTTTTTATAACACCTAATGATTATTATTGACAAAAAGATGTTATAATTAGTATACAAGGACTGATTACTTTATTTTATACATATATATATTCATTGATATCAAAACTTTTCTCTGAACACATTTAAACATAATTAATTTATTTATTGTAATAATTAATGTTTATTTTTAAACGTTTTTGCAAATATTTCGCAAAAAAAATATCTTGGTGAAGCAAGTTATGCAACACACTTATATATAGGAGTGTTTTAGTTCTATCTAATACAAAAATAGTATAGACGTTTAAAATCAAGCATCGACGAAACAGGATTCAAACTTACGTGCAATTTAATATCAATAAGCGATATTAGTGTAAAGGAAGTTTTTATTTGAGATTCCTGGATTTAAATCATCGTTTAAATATTCACTATATTCCTTAAACTCAACACATCATATAAGACTATTTTTTTCGGCTCTTGAATCTTATTGAATCCAGATTTATGCTTTGGGATCTCTTGTTGAAGTTTTTGAATTGTTCAAGTGCAGAACAAAGCTTTCTAAAAAATGTCATAAGAAAAAATAAATCTTCAGAATTGGATTTGAGGACTTTTTTCCCCTCCAAACTGAACTCCACTCTGCAAAATCTGCAGTTTATAACAAAAGAAGAAATGAAAGAACATTTGACGCGATATCTATCTATACAAAGCTCCAAAAATTAATTTCTAGCTGCCATTGCAATTTTGAAAAAAACCCTTAGGTAGAGTTAAGTAAAAGAAGGAAAAGAACATATCGAAGTATAAATTAAAAGTTATTCGTAGCAACTATTTTTTTCAAACATATTTTCTGTTGATATATCTTCAAAATTAATTCATCTTTGAACAGAGAGCTTGCGTTAGTTTATTCGTTCAGCTCCTTTTGTTCAAATGTAAATGAAAAAGCGTTTGAAAGTTTTTATTCAGTGCCTTATACAATCTATTGTTATATTTCTAAAAATTTGCTTTATTATTCTTCAGGACCATATTTGCGATTTGTTTCTGAAATATATTTTCCCCTACTGTTCTAAGTATTCATTCTGATGTCCTGGATGAATTTTATTATTGATTTTATTATTCTAATTTAATTAAGAAAAATATTAGTCAGTGTTTGCTTTTTGTGAAAGTTGAATTCACTCACTGACATGAAAATAAGGCGGTTCTTAAAGCAACCAATTTATAATTTCAAAATATTGTTTTTTTTTTTGGAGATACGTATGCAAATTATTTAACAATACCAAAACTTAAACAACTTTCGTCTGCAAATAAAAAGAAATTTCAAAACTACAAAAAGATTCGAAAATTTCTCTAGAGAAACAAATGTAGGAAATATCCTAAATTTTGAAGGATTCGACGTTTAGAAATACAATAAAAATAAATTTTGTTCTTTTTTTTATAATAAATTTCTGAAATCCACAAAAAAAATATTTAAAGAATTATTCAGAACAATTGACTGACAATTGTCCTGAAATATTACTTTGTATATATATATATATAAATGATTTAAAAAGTAAACTAACTATATTAATGAATAATCAAATAATATAAATGGCTTAATATAGCTGCAGTTGAAATAATGCATTTTACACTTGATTTAGTTATTTAGCTTACTTATGATTCTATGATAATTATGGAACGAAAGATTAACATGAAAAAATTCTTTAATTACTAAACTCACAAAAATATAATTATAAATAATGTTCGCAAAAATAAATGCGTTGCAGTTTTACTCAAAATTCTTTTTCCTAAAAGACATTTTAAAATTTCTGTAAAAAAAACCCTGGTAGCCTTGCCTTCAGGATTACTCAAAACGCACTTCCTAGCTATTTGTTTTCATCTAAAATACTTTAAAGCTATTTAAGTGTCCAAAATGTTTTTCTTTTCCATGTTTTTCTGCAAAATGACTTTCCGCTTCGCAAATACAAATCTTTAAATGTTTTACTTTTAGCATTTCAAGAGCACATATTTCGTTGCTAGGAGACAACACAGAAACAATGTATCTAAAGAAACAAAAAGCAGTTTCAATAGAAAATTATTGCAGGAATTCCCGTAATAAATTAAAATAAGAAAGGATGTCATCCAGCAGAATTATTAGAATTTCTAGAAAAAATGTACGAGAATTGAATGCTTAAAATAACAATAAGAGCCTTAAATCGTTACTCTTATAATTAATTCAAATTAAATAGGTTTATGAATACTTTCTACGTTCAACTTTTGGAAGACTTTTTTAAATAATGAAAAAGATTAGGTTTAATTTTAGACGCTCTATTGGGATATATGTTCAGGCAGGATTTAAAACGTTGACATGTATGATTTTTAAAGTAATTTTTAACGTGTCCACATATTTTTTAATTGAAAATTAAAATCGTCAAATTCAGAATTGTTTTCGTTGAATAAATTTGTTCAAAGGAAAAGAAAATCGTAATGGTATTTATACAAAACAGGAAAATGCAGAAATAAACAACACAATAAAACTGATGTAAATAATTTTTTTCACTAATACTAATTTGATGATTATGTCATTTTTCTATTGTCTTGTATAAGAAACAGAAAAAGTAATAATCATGAAAGAATTCCAAATCTAGATTTTGATTAATCTCCAAGATTATATTTACCAGAATCCAAAATTTTTGGAATTATATCGATTTGTCTGTAACTCTGCTTGTCTGTCAACAACTCAAAAACCCTTTCAGACAATTATTTGAAATTTGATATATGGTCTTTACCCCATTTCTGTAGACATCTGCCAAATTTTATTAAATTCATTTAGATGAAATTGATCTGTCTGTCTGTCCTAGTACTAGTGAATGCGATAGCCAGAAAATTTCAAAAGTCAGACAGTTGAAATTTAGTACACAGATTTATTATCTAAAATGTAGGTACGTATCAAATTTATATTTAAATCTGTCAAGGGTATGGCGGTCTGCCTAATTTACTACTAAATGCATGTATATACGATGAATAAAAATTTTAACAATTTCAATACATTACATGTGTTGCCCACAGCGCGCATCTAAAATAAAAATCCTTTCAAGTTTTTTTTTTACGAAATCTGTTAAAGATTGTTTGTCTGTTAATTCTGTAAATCTCCATGCTGGGAAGCGACAGCTCAAAAACGAAATGACTTAAGTCAAGGAAATTTGGAATGTGAAATTGCAACTGCAATTAATGGCTTATGTCATTTTTTTTATTTCAATATCTGAATAGTACGAAAAAAGGTGTTTAAATGATATATTCTGGTACTTGTGTATTAGTAGCATCCGGCGAGTAGTGGTCAAAACTCTCCCGTCAGTAAACTCTTTCGTTATCTATTGATCACCTGTGTTCTGCGGTTAATACACAAGTACAGGTTTTCTTTACTATAATACGAACATTCAATTCTCATGTCTGGGATTCTGTAGTTGAGTCCAAAGGACCATCACGGCTACGGTACAACTCTTCTCGAGGAAAGAGTTCTACCGTAATGCATTACGTCCCATCATCGATGGGAGGAGCCAGATCCCCCACCTATTTATGTACCCACCAGGATGGCGAGATCCAACCACCACACTGAAAGCATCTCATCCTCGTTTCGAGGTGCCGCCACCCGGTAGCAAGATGGTGATAGGAAGTTTTTAAATGCATTTTTTCTAATTATTTGAAAAAAAAACTAACTATATCCAAGCATTTGTAATAAAATAAAATATTTCCAATGCATTCCACTCCCGAAAGATGAATTTCGTCATTTTTAATCCCATCCCTACTCAATCAAAGCAGATTCTTCAAACTATATTAACCAGAATCGCAACAATCTTGATAGGAACAAGCATATCCAGTTGACTTAATCTTCATCTTTTATGATCCTTACGAATCAGATTTCGCTCTTAGCTTCGTGCTTTTTGAAAAATAGCCTGTTTTTGAAAAACATGAAAATCATCTTGCTGTTACAATGATCCATAGCGACCATAAAGAAAACAATATCTATAAATAAAGATAGACCCATTATATGTCTCAGGATTGAGGGAAGATCACTTCAATCAAGTTACTCGAGAAGAGAGTTTTATGGCAGAAGAGTGCATATAAATATATTCCTCCCTTTGCTTTTCACTCACTTGAATACAGAAGTAAAATTTCTTGGAAGAATAAAGAAACTGCTTAATATAGACTTAATATTTTACATAAAATATATTTATTTGGAAAATTTTATGCCGAAAATAAGCTGAAAAGGAGCTCATTATCTTTAATCTTATTACATTTATGTTATGTTAACAATATCTTCATAAATTGATACTTTACATACATATATGAATATCTAGCATTAAGTATATTATCGTTATTACTATAGTAAATCATTGTAGATAAAATAAAGGTCATATAAAGAATAAAATTCATGCTAAATGAGTTATTAACTATCATAATAATTTACTATTATATGAGTTATTCACTGCTATATTAAAAAACAATATTTTACTCTAAAAATATACTTACAATAAAACTAAGATCATTAAAATAATGAAATTCATGCCAAATGCATGAGTTTATATGCATGCAATGATATATCTTCTTCTAATTTAAATCTTAATTGTTTTAGCTCATTTAAAATTTAAATTAGTCCATATTACTTAATTATAATATTTTCCTCTTATTTTCTGATTCAAATCCCACATTTTTACATCCCACATCTCTAACATGCGATTTAAGAAATTGCTAAGTCTGTAAAAAAAACTAAATATTACCCTATTAAATTAGATTTATCAAATCCTCATTGTTTATGTTCAAAGGAAAATAAGGGTGATGATACTAAAGCTAAAAATGAAGGTAGCCTTGTAAATGAAAAAAAAACCCCTAATATTCTAATGTTAACAAATTAAAGATACTGATAATAATCAGAATAATGGAATGAGTAACTTAGTATAAATTTTCCATCTAGGATATAAATTAATCTACTATTTAGCACCCGGTGTTATATTTTGAGTCAGAACATTGTCATATTTTTGCAAAAGATAAATGTTTTGGTTCCAAATCTACAAAAACAAGCCTTTTTATACCAAATATATGCACCTGAAGCTAATTGTAATAGTATTTTTTAATCTGATGTTTATTACTTTCATTCAGATGATGTTTATTACTTTATTACTTTTTTTCTTTCCATTTCCTAGTATTTTGCTTAAAATCATAAATATATTGATATTGTATCTCTGTATATTATACTTTTTTTCCATTAATATTCTATACGTTATACTTTTTATTTTATTAATATTTTTATTATTGTGAAGTACTTAGATTAGCACAACTTTTTTACGTGTATAATTCTTAATTATCATTTATATTCCTACTCTTCTTTTTGAAACTGATTTTTATATAAATGTAAAAGGGAAAGAAATTTAGTTCCCTCTCACTTGTATCACCATTGTGAGGTTGAGTAGTATGTTGAAGAGCCCCGATGCACATTCACATCTTGAAGTGTGTGTGTGTGAGAAAAAGAGGGGGAATGCAATAATATTTCTTAATTTAATTATATCTTAATTAATTTTCGATTTTTTATCTTAAATTAGCTCACATTACATTATTTTAGAATTTCTTCTTATTTCTTGATCCAAATCCCACTTTTTTTTATTTAATTATTCCTAACACACACAATAATAATTTAATGGGTCTGTAATTCTCACGGTATAAAAGAAGGGATAAATGATATAAATTGTTAATTTTAATCTCAACAAAAGGCTTCTAATTTAGTCTTGAGATTCTACATGAAGCTTTTTTTAAATTCTTGAATAACAAATCACTACTATATTTCTCCATCTCTTTCGCAACTAGCAATCCTTTCTAAATTCTTAACTTAAAATATGACAATTAAAAGCAATTTTATCATTTCCTGTTCCTAAAACTTAGTAACATTCCCTTTATACCCAAAACTCAAATCGTGACTATAATTATCTGTTAGGTATTAAGGGAAGGATTTAAAAGCAGTTGAAGTATCCTTTCAGTACAAACTTTATTAAGTCTTCTCGGTACACCGCGTTATTTATGGGCGAGTTTAGCAGCTTTGTAATTACACACCAGAGACTGGTAAACATCTAGAGGAAGATTCGAACGGTGGTAAACAGCTCTTTAATTACCTGGAATGGTTGATGTAGAAACGCTTGATCTCCGATTCATTCTGATGGCGAGCGTATCCATTAATAATAAAGACTCGGTTGAAATGTTTTTTTTTAATTTTGTTTCGGTACAGTGCTTCTGTAAATACCCGATGTCAAGTTCTCGCCTGAAACACGACTTACAAAAGCCTGCAATTGAAAGAGTTAAAGAAGTCTTTAATTTCTTGTTAGTGTACATGTCTAAAGTTCAAACCTTTCATGTTAAAGAATTCTTCAAAGTGAAGTGAATATTGTAAAGAAACGGATGAAATATAGGCATACTTTCATTAAACAGGATGAAATATAGGCGTGTTTTCCTTAAATAAGGATGAAATTTAGGCATGTTTTCTATTGAACAGGATGAAATATAAAATGTAACATGATTAAGAAATTGGTAGAAATTAAAATTTTTTTCTAATAGGGTTATTATTTTAAAATCTTCATATCTTTTAATCTAAATGAACCATTTTAATGGAATTAGGGGCCATTATGTAAATAAGCAAATTCTTCCTTATTTCTCAACAATGGACTAAAATCATGAGATTAAAAATTTAACGAAGCAATAAAAACGGTTTTAATTTCATTGCAAGAATTTCAATTGTTAAAAATTAAACCAAAAATATTTTTTTAAAAAAATTGTCAAAACTTAAAACGATATAAGAGTCACATTTATTCAGTTATATCAACGATAAATTATCTCGGCAAAACGACAAAATCTCCTTTAATATTTAATAAGTTAACATTTCAAAAAAAATCTCTACAAAGTTCTCATTCCTATTCGTCAAATTAAATTTGGGCCATGTTTAGTAGCTCTTGGTTAGATTATCTGTTCTGTAAAGCGCTTGATCACATGTGCCACACTCATTCTCTTTTATCCTTTGTAGAGATAAGTGATTGAAGCAACAAATACAGAGTAACAGATAATGGACGAGAATCTTCTTCAGAAGATTAAGCTGTGAAATAGTGTTCTCGAAAACGTGATGCGCTTACAAAAGGAAGAAGCGCTGAAAGAATGTACTTCAAAGTTGCTGTAAAAGCTTTGTGATTAGTTGTTAAGGTTTGAAGTGAGCAAAGTTTAGTGCAAACGATTTGGACCTAATTTTCTGCCCTTTGAGATAAGAGAATGTCTATGTCCCGCCAATTGGGCTTAAAATGTTCTGATCATTAGTTTACTACAGCAGATTCGGAAACAGCTGCTTGATGGGTGCACATTAAAATGTAAGCTTTAATGAAAGAGTTTTGAATCCAAATCAATATTTTTATATGACTATAAGTAATAAAAATATTTCCTTTGGATTTTGATTACGCATAAAAAATAGTAAATGAAAATGCAATCATGAGAATTTGACTATTTTTGGAATTAAAAATTTTCAATTGCACCTTTTGCTTAGCTGTACCAATATTTTAATTCTTCCTTATATGTTATGCATCCCCCCCCCCCTATTTTACAATTTTTTCCATTAGCTACTTTATTGACTTCTTCTTTTATTACATGATTTAAGTCTATTTTTTTAAAGAGAAAACATTTTTTATTAGGATTATTCTGCCGATTGTGTTTTCTGTCTTAGTATAAGCTTTAAATTGTAGTACTATATTGCATCAGAATTTCTTATAAACCATCATAAGATTTCAAATATTAATTTTTTTATGCTGAGTTCCTTTTTAATTATTCAATTACTATATTTTTTGTTAATTATATATTGTTATTTCAATATTAATAATTTTATATTGTTATTATTATTGAATATTTTCAAATTATTAGTCAACTAAATTTGAAGGTGCAATTTTATTACACCTTTTATTGAATCGAAATTGTGAACATTGTTTCATTAACTGTAGAAGAAGCAACAATAGAAAGTACTCACAGAACATGCAAAATAAGATCAGTTGCACTTCGAATGGACTTATCAATGAATAAAGTGTGTAAAACCTTTCCTAAACTGATATTGTGCTATATATAAAAATCAAACTTACTCAGCATTTTGAAACCAATGAATGTTTTACTTGGGAATGTCCTGCATAGATAGAAAAGGATGTTTTAAACGGAAAACTAAGTATTATATATATATATATATATATATATTTGCTTAAAACCACATTAAAATGGCTAATGATTCAGCAGACACTTCACCGAAAAGAATATCCATTTAAAATGTTGTTAATGTGCGAATATTTATGCGAGTTCTGTAGTACTAGTGAATCAGCGACAGTTAGAGATTTGTAAATTTCTCATAAGATTGTCCACAATTTCAAATAAAGTTTTTTATGAGTTTATTATTGTTGTATAAACAGTAATGATATTATTACATCTCATTTTTAGTAATCTCTAGACTTTAGTGATATTCTGAACTTTATTCAAATAACCGCAAAAATTTTGACCAATGTGCGTCTCTGAAATTTTAAACATTTCACAACAAAAGGCGAACATTTCAGATACAAACTTCAGTAATAATATTATTTTCTATATTAAATGAAGGTATAATGAGTGAGAAAGTGACGTAGGAAGTTATCATTTATTATTTTGCACATACAGGTTTTATTCTTATAATTATGGATATGTCCTAATAATATTTCGGGCCTTAAAAATAATACGAAATAAATAATTCGAAGAATATATATGAATTAAAAGTAGAAAAGCGGTTTTACTGATTCGGAATTTATGTAATATTTCTAATTGCATTTCAAAATAAATGCGGTTTCAGCCAAACTAACTCTGTGACTTTAAAATAATCATAAATTACAAAAAAATACCAAATATTTATGAAAGTATAATATAAATAATTTTTTTTTCTTCATTCAAAAATCCTTTCAATACTTATGAAGAAAGAAATAGGAAGAAATTAAGTAGAAGAAATTAGGAAAACTCTTTGATATTAAAACATGCATTTTTCTATTAAATCAAAGAATTTTATTCAAAGATTTTAAGACATGTCATTATAATTGTATATGGAACAGAATTTAAGAAAAATTATTAAAATTTATTTTCTATGTCATAGTTTCTTTTCATTTTGTGATTATTAGCAAAGATAAAATAAATCCTAATTGATTTTATTAATTAATCAATTGAATTATTCAATATCTATGTTAAGCCCATGTTGTGTGATATTTGAAAGCTTACTTCAGGCCAAAAAAATTGCCATATTTTAATTTCAACTTTCAGTTTGGAACGGAAACAACGATTTCAATTATATTTCTTTGGTTTTTAAAAAATTTCACTTAAATTAAATTAGTCTAAGTACATTTTAATACAAATTGCGATTCATTAAAATACATTTGTGAAAACTATTACGTTAAATGTGCAAAATATGATTTTCATTTATTCCGATATCCATAAAGCAATTAAATGTTAAAAATATATAATAATATTGTTTCTTTAAATGATATCATTTGTACATGTGAATAATTCTTTACGTAAGCTCTTGGCAATGAATGAAAATATATCCAAATAATATAAGCAGAAGCCGAATGAATATTTTTGAATTTTAACAAAGAATTGCTAACTACATATATATTTCTACGATAATGCTATTTCAACCTTCTTCTACAGTCTTTTTTTAGACGATTTTTATATTTTCCCATTTTTCCAACAATTCTTATTCGAAAGTAGTTTTAACATTTCGGTTAAAATCGGTGCTTTCAACGGATCTATTTGAAATAAAGAATTCCACAGTAATTTACTTTCTTTCAAAATACTTCCAAGCGATTTATGTTAACCAAATGCATTTCGTTCAATATGTTTTACTATTCAACCACTTTTCACAATGTTAAAACGGTATATCTTCAGTGTTTGGTGTACACATATTCTGTTGCTTGGAGACTAGGCAGAAACAATTCTTCTGTTACATATAAGAAGCTGAAAATAGAGAATTATTGCTTGAATTATACAAACAACAGAAAATAAGATACACTTTCGTGGTACATTGCTATTAGAATTTCAGGGAGAAATGTGAACTTTAAAAATAAACAACAAGATAAAACTTGCATAAAAGGAAGTAATAATCCGTAATTCTTCTCTAGCGTTCAAGTTACAAAAAGTATGTTTTTTTGGGAGAGGGTTGAGATAAATATAATTATGATAATAAGGTTAAAGGAATTTATCAAATTCTTTCTTGTGCACATATATATTAGCTTAAATGTTTATTAAATTCACATTTTGAAAATGAAACAATCAGTCAATACATATACATTGATTTTTATAAAAAAAAGTCATGATACTTTATTGAATTTAAAAAAAAAAACAAAGCATAACCATTTCTTTATAACCTGTTTCTTGAAAATTTCCTTAAATCTCTATCGGTCTCTCTCTCTCTCTCTTTACGTATATGTATTGCCACGCAGGTTCTTTAGTGTGGAACTCAATGACACACACAAAAAGTAGAGCTAAACCAATTTATTAACTCAACTCTGAACTGAGAACATAGTGACTGACAAACCTTCTGCTTTTATACTAGAAGGGAAAGTTCCAGAATACTTTTCTGGAGACAGTAAGAAAAGTCCAGAACACTTGTCTTGTAAACTAAAGAAATGTCCAGAATCTTCTGGAACATGAAATAAAGGAAAACATGAAATCAAGCAATTAAATATTTACACAGACTGTGAATCATATTGTCTCTAACGGGATTCGAACTTATGATCTCTTGATTAAGATTCCCATGCTATGACCATTCGGCCATGGAGAATCGGTTGTCTCTTTTCAATGCGGCAATATAAAATTGATTAAAAATAATTTTAAAAAAATTATACGCCAAAAACATTGTTACCATTTTTAAAAAAAGTTGTTTTTAAATTTTAAGATGGTATGAAATTTTTTTGTACTAAAATATTTTGGGAATCATAAGGGAAATTCAAATTAAGGCAATTCAAACTTCAAAAGTAAAAACAAGGGCAATTTCTCCCTTCTCAAAGCATACAAACGCGAAATTCGGTAATTCTATGTCAAACAATTATGGACTGTAGAACTTCAACGCACATACATTCATATTTATTATTAGAAGAAATCCTTTTTTTTTTTTTTTTTTTTTTTTGCTTTTATTTCTGTTACTACAAATTGAGAAAAACGGAAATTTAATATTTAACTGTTAGGATATTTTAACACAACATAATTATTTTAAATCAAAATTCCTCAACACACTTGTCAAACTAAGTCTTCATTGATATCGAAAAAGTAAAGATATAATATAATTAATGACAGAAAAATAAGTTTTAACTCAAATAGATTCATATCCTAACTACATAAAACATTTTTTATTAGGATTAAAGGTATATTTTTGACTAAAGAATATATAAAACTCTATGTATAGACCTTAAGAATCATAGCGTATTAGTATAGCAGTGGATGCTGTTAACTCTAATGAAGAGACATAAGAATGTTTTGTACTTCAGAAGGGAGGGTTCAGGCACCCTATCTATCATGCTTGTAGATTTTTATGGGTACTCATATGACACGACTCTACTCGAAAGGCAAGACATTAATCCTAAATTTACAACGAAAAAAATGTGATTCCAAAATTTCCGAACTTGTAATTATTACATGAAAAATCATTGAAGGTTGAACTGCTGAAAGATTGTCAGTATAATAATTATGAAGTTTGAGTCAATTTTAATGAACCTAATTCACTATAAATTTTATAATTAATTCCTCCATTGTAACATGTCCATTAGTTTCAGCCATTTTCCTTTAAAGCCAAACTAGTCTTTATACATCCAGGATTTAAAATTTCCCATTCATAAAGCTTCGTCTGCATGATTTTTGTTGCTAATTTAAATGTATCTTTACACTCCCGAAAGTTCATGCATGAAGTTTTAAAATACGCAGCATTTTCTTCTTTTCTAAGATCTCTGCATATTTTTTAGAATGAAATTTCAATTACATCTCAGAACGTTGCAGATGCTTAAGCAGTTTTTTGATCATAACATTTCGAAGTTTCACTTGAAAATAACATTTACTTGGCTACTTGAACTTAGTTTAAGGGCAACAGACAACTCTCTCAACGAGATTATTATACAGTTATTGACTTCGAAACTCATTTGCCACTGATCAATTTATTGACTACGAAACGAGCAAGTTTGGGAAAATCGCAGTGCCCTGGGTGGATAGAAAAACCGATTCAGGTGATTTAGGCAAAATGTTTTGTGATCGTTACGGATCAGATATAGCCTTTAGCGTCAGATCATTGAAAAAAAGGTTTTTTTTTTTAAAAAAAAAGTTCGATTATCTACTACAAGCTACAATAACCCATAACTATCAGACAACAATGGTAAATATATATTGAGAAATATTGTACGAAATTAAACAATATTTGCAATATTATAAAATATTGAATATATTCTCCATTCCTTGTGGTAATTTTCATGCCATACTTAACTACCATTATTCTGAACAACAAAATTGCATTATGCACTATCAAAAATCTTCATGTACCTTCAAACCAGAAATCAATCATTGATTCTTCAGCGAAATGCATAGACTTTGTTTTACATTATTTTGATTATTATTTTGTTGTTTTCTTTTTTATTCACAGTGTTTTAAGTATCTGAAGTAATTTCTTTCGAGGCTCACTACTCCACCACCCAGTTTCTATGTTAATACTGACGTTCTATTGCTTGTAAACGGCAAAATATTTTCTTTTAAAAATATTAAATTTGACCTTTTTTTAATTCAATCATTTGATATAGAAAGTGAAGGGTTTTTTTAATTATATGGCGTGGCATTTCATATAAACTTTATTTAGCTATTAAAAAAATTCAATAATTGAATTTGAATTACCTAAAATGATAAATAATGTTTCATCAACTTGGTTACTGTCTAACATATCATTTTCCTTCGTTCGCATAGCGAGCCTTGAAAAGCTGCTTATCAAATCACTGTCAGGGGCAGCGAACTCCCTCATAGCGAACATTTAGCGCGCGAAATAACTTTCACCCCTTAAATTCAAACTAAACGTCCCCAACCTCCAAATTGGGACAACATTGATAGGGGAATTTTGGGGGGGGGGGGTTAAGACATATGGTTAACGATTAGATTTAATAATATAAAGAAATTAAACCTAAAACAATGAATTAAATGTGCTAGGATATTACAATAAAGGTTCGAATATAAATGTTAGTATATCTATATATATTACATTTCAGAAATTTAAAGAAAATTCTTTAAAAGAGACAGAACATTTTTCTTTTACTAACAGTCAGTACAGAATATTTCATTTCAATTGAAATCTCAATGGCAAATAATGTAATCTTATCGTCTCTTATTCCCTAAATGCAAATAACATCTCCCTCTCTCTCTTTTTTTTTTCAAACCTTAAATCACATCCATATAATTGCCAGATTTAAAAATCCATAAAATATCAGCAGAATCCTTCCACCACATTCTTCATTAAGTCTTCGAGAAACGATGCATTATTTACGCACTGGTACGAGAGCTGCATAATCACCCTCTAGAGGTTAGCAAATGTCTCAGGAGAAAGTCGAAATGGCGAAAATAGCTCATTAATTACCCGCAGACAAAGAAGTGCAAACGTTTGTTCTCGATACGTTTCGCTACCGCTTTTGTTCGCTGATACTAACACTTCAACTTTAGGGAATAAGAAATGATGAGGTTGAAACGGATCGTGTTTGTATTGGTGTGGTAATGTCGCAAATATCTACTGATGGAGCTCTTTCTCGATAAATGGACTCCTGAGGTCTATAATAGTCGACGCTTTATTTATTTATTTTTCAGTATAGTAATTAAATTGAGAGTAAAGTGATATTTGTTTTGAGATATCTGCATGGTGATTTTAAATTTTGTGAAACACTTATCAGCATATACGAGTAAAGATTTAAAATTCAGATTTCAGTTTGCTGAGCATTAATGCTACGTACTTCTGAGTAGTAGTAACTCTAATATCAGGTTTGTACTCCTTTACGCCTTGCAAATATCTTAAAAATTTGTTTTCTCAACTTTAATCTTATTTTCTTACTTTCCCACTCTGAAAGTTCTATATTTAAATAATATAAAGTATAAAAAATGAGGAAAAGAAGGCAAAAAATAAATAAATAACATGCAGTTAAATGAGATTGCACATCGA
The DNA here is from genome assembly GCA_026543865.1 of Argiope aurantia. Taxonomy (NCBI): domain Eukaryota; kingdom Metazoa; phylum Arthropoda; class Arachnida; order Araneae; family Araneidae; genus Argiope; species Argiope aurantia. The sequence goes on from JAPMOR010029254.1 coordinate 37,793, forward strand.
ATAGCACCAAAAACATATAAATCCGTTCCCTATGCATATGTACGTCGTAAAACGAATACCACCATTTTCTTTTTCTTAAATTAACTTCATATTTCGATGTCAGAATGAATCACAGCATATGTTTTCCCACTTGTCTACTTATATATATAAAATTTACTCTTCAATTCATCTTGGTTGAACTGATTTTTTTCAATCTTTTGTAGCTAGTTATAATAACAAAATTGACAAATTTTACATTTTGTATTCGTACTGGATCAATACAAAATCTTCCAATTAAGCATATTTGTTTTCTTTTGTTTGGACGTACTCATCTAATACAACTCGATATTTAAATAATCAACAATTTTTTATATAAGGCTATAAAAAAATTGGACGACACATAGAGTTGAAACATCTTATTAAAATCATATCAACTTGTGAAGTATTTTATAATGCACTACTTGTTTCTGAACTGATAAACGCACCTTGTTCTGTTTAGCATTACTACTTTTGGAGGAAAAATATTAACATTTTTAATTTAGTTTATTATTGTGCTTAATATTATGTGATTTTTTAAAACCTTTCATATTTTTTAATCTATGTTTAATATTAAACAAAGAACATTGTAATTTCCACGAACAACATTAATGTTTCATATATTGCCATTACATACCAATTGCCAAGGAGGTATTAAAAATGAAATAAACTAAGCATACGATGGGTAATGCTTAATTCCAGTATTCAGGCAGATGAATTTAAAATATTTTTATGCTATTGTTAAAGGATGTGTTAATAATTTGAAGAAATTAACACATCCTTAACACTAAATAGGTGATAAGTTATTTTTTTCAACAAACCTGGCTGTGAAATATTGGTGCATACCGGTTTCGGTTTACTTCTTCTTCCGATTTAATGTATATGATTATAATAAATTATATCAAATTTCATTTCCAAGTGAAAAACCTGGTTTCCAACTTATGGTATGTTAAAATAAAAATGTAATACTTTATTAAAAGTATTTATAATTGATTAAAATTGAAAAAAAAATCTCAGCACAAAGCTTTAAGAATTGTTTGTATAATCTTCTGGAATAAAGGTAATATCAGACTACAAAACTTTTAAATTATCTAAATTAAGATGCAATTTAAAATACCAATTATTCTGGGATTTTATTTCTTTCACAAACCACTTACTTTATACTAATCACCTTTGGCGACCAACCAGTTCATCAGGATAAATGATTATCAAAATTTTAAATTATAGTTATGGTGTTACTTGATCTTTATGACTTTCTCAGCAAAGTATTTTTAACTAAATAAAAAAAAAATCGATACAAACTTATAATGAAAAAGAAAAATTTTATAACTTAAAAATGGTTATTTTTTATGTGACTTTGAGAATGTGCTTGAAAATTAGAACCACTATTCTTTTGGAGAAATAACAGTACGATTTTATTTTGTCAGAATTGTTAATTTAGTTATTTAGAATCTGACTACATAAAATCATTTATGACGTCATCTAGTTAATGATTTATTCTTTCATACATTTTTAAGGCAGAATGTTTTGCAAATAACTACTTCTCTATCAACTGGATGTGAAAATTGATTCATAATGTCAAGTGTTCGTTTATCTGACACCAAGCATGTTATCTCTGGGCCAGAAATCTTTACATTTATGTAGATAAGGAGACGTAATGAAATTAATTTCAGAAAAAAACAACAACGAATATAACTCTTTCGCTTTTTTAAGAAGAATGAATGTAGCAAAAAGGACAAGGTAAAGTATTTATTTAAATTATATAGAAATTGTTCCAAAGATTTTAGTTTCGAAATAACATTTAATTCTGTTCTGAGTCACATGGGGGAGGGAAGTGAATTTTTCTTTAGTTATTCGGAACAATTTTTAGGAAAATTTTAAAAAGAATTAATATAAATCAATAAAGCAAAGAAAGAATATATTTTTAAGAAATAGATGGTTGTGTTCACTAATAATAAAATGAAATATCTATCTATCTATCTATATATATATATAACTAAATAAAAAATGCATTAGAAGCAATATAAATATATCGTATATCCGTTTTAAGAAATATTATATATATATATCAGATATTATGATATATATTATGTTGTTGTTGTTTCCAATGGCACTTGCCATAGGCAAGCCCGCTGATTTGAAATCAACGATTTTAAGCCGAAGGGGAACGTCTCTTATTTTAGTAGCGCCAACTAGGGCCAAGAGTACGATTTTGCTACTCACGAATCACATTCGCTTGCACAGCCCCTTTTTTAAGGGGGCCACATTCACGCATCTCACAGATAGAACAAATGAAGGACAACCATGCCCGAACCGGGACTCGAACCTGGGACCCCCAGATCACGGGGAAGACGCGCTACCCCTATGCCAGGACGCCGGCATTATATATCATAAATAATATATATCAAATACCAGATAATTATTTTCAATATATTAATGTGAAATTGTATAATTCCACATTAGTGTGGTAATGTGGATTTATTAAAAACAAATAAATCTATCGACTGCTTCCCCTGTAAGATCAGTACACAGCGATATCCATTAGTCTTGTAGAGAAAATTGAATTCCGAAGATGTCTGAAGTAAAAGATACAGTAATTAAGTTTCAATTGTATTCTTATATCTAGATAGAATTGACAACTTCATGCTCTGAATCTTTTACTATTGTGAATAATTTATAATAAATTATCCACATAAGTTGCTTCTAATGGCAAGTTATCATCTTGTATGGAAAAGCCACATTCAGTTTTTTTTTAAATACAGATTAGTAAAAAGTCTTTTTTCCAGAGATTTTACCATTGGAAGTGAAAGTTGACATACGTACCTAGAGGTAAGAAAGAATAGATTTTTTTAAATAATGATTGAGATAATTGAGCTCTTTTCAAACGTATAAGTAGGATTACTATGGGGAAAATTAGGCGGGTAGTTGAATTGTTTTTGTGACTTCATGCGCGTGTTAGTCATTATTCATTTGTTTCTTAGATTTCATCATTTTTCAAAAACACTTCTTGTGATGTTGTTTAAGTTTATATTAAAACTTTAAATCTTCTTCTAAAACAAGTGAATTAGTGCTTCTTTGGCAAATCTATCTTTTCTACCTCAAAATTAAAATGTCGTCATGTATAGTATTAGAGCGCATATAATCATCACAAATATAAACTCTACAAACTTTTTTAAAGCAAGGGTCCATTGCATTATTTCATTTAATTTGTTGTCGGCTATAAATCACAAATGAAAAATTTGTTGTTGTTCACATACTTAATTCCACTCAGTTTCAATACAGAAAATCAATGTGGTCATTCATTCATCTCTTCCACGTTTAGTAGAGAATTTATATAGAGCAAGCTTTAATTCAGATCGGAATTAAGTACAATATCAGAAAACTAGCTGAATCAAAGTACCCGAAATTTTATAAAGTGTTCTCCAATAACGATAATCCTCCTTCCAGCGAATTAAATTCTTGAATACGGCCACGTAAATCTTACGTGGCATTTGTCAAATCTTAATTGCAAAATATAAATCTTTGATGGGAATCTAATATTTTTTCTGAATCTATTGCGCAAATATATATTTTGGACTTCTTTTTTTCCAACTGATTGTAACTAAAATTTGATATAGCGTGGTCACAAGATAACGTATCAAATTCCATTGATTTAAATCATTCGTTTCCTGTATTAAAATGTTTACATGCATATGAGAGTACAGACCGACAGAAGGTCAATTCTTTGATAAATATGATGCAAAATTTGATAAGAAAGTACGTTTTTAAAACAAAATCTGAGTATCAAACTTTCATTATCATTCTTTATTACGTTTTGATGTTACCGAATTCATTTGTATTTGAACAGACAGGGAGAAAAATCTCATCTGCATGGACTGCACTCGAAATTTTAATGTAAAGTCCAATTTACCATATTTCATCTATCAATCTGAAAACGTTTTTGAGTTAGCGTGCTCACAGATAGACAAACATGATTCCAAATTTACATTAGAAAAAAGAAAATCAGAAAATTCTTCTGTCGAATTCTGATGTATATCTTGTAAAGAAATAAATATGAATTATGAAACTATTATTTTTCAAATTAGCATTCCGTGCCTTAAACAAAGCAAAATTAAATCTGAAGGGCAAAATGCTACAAACTAGAATATAATTGTAGCCCAATGAAAGTGTATGCGTTAGGATTAGAGACCAGATATAGAATGACCAATATTACTAATACTTCGGTAGCGTCAACTAATTAGTACTTACCATCGAATGAAAGCTTTAAGTCAGTTAATACATAAGCTTATTATGTCATGGATCCTTTACTGATGAGTAATTTCAATGGAATTTTATTCGGTAAGCGTATCTTAACAGTATTAAATATTGTATGGAATGATGTTAATTTTAAAATTTAACCACAATTTCGGATTACGAAAATAAATAATTTTAACTAGCTATATATTATTTATTCATATGTGGGAAAAATTTAGTCAAAGAAAATTATCAAGTATGTGTATTCACTATACCTGATATTTTATTACTTTAATTCTGCCTGTAAGCATAAACTAATCTGAATCTTTAAGTTGAAACTGGAAATTATACCTGTCAATAAAAGAATTTTAATACTGAAATTTAACAATAATTTAGTGCTTTAATCCTTTCTAATATTGTAAATTTATCTTGTTCTTGGAATTTATTTTGAGAAAATTCTCAAATCTTTTTAAGCCATTTACAAGCAATACCAGTAAATACTGTCGAAGGTAATCTGATGTAAACCTGCTCTCTGAAATTCTGGATTCTTTAAAGAGATTTGAAATATAAATCTTAATCTATCAAATAAAAGAAATTTCAGTTTTATCTGTTGTTAATCTTAGTTGTAACTTTAAAGTAAGAACTAATCAATGTCTGATGATTTTTTAAGACATAATTTCCTTTTTAAATGCTTCTAAGTAATTTCTGCATCTCAAAAGTCCGATTTTTGTTAAAAAAAAATAAGAATTTTAGATTTGTAACTTTTATAGTTAATCGCTTTAAAAAAGAAATGGCAAATTGTTTTGAAGTGAATCACAATGGATTAAATGCAGAATAAAAGTCATATATGAAATACTTTTATGATATAATACTTATACACGTATTTATGTCATCTTGTTTCATGTTTTTACAGACAGAATCTTCCAATCAATTTTTCATTTTTTTCTTAAGTTGCTAGAATTCCAAAATTATGTGCACTTTCTTTCGTTGATAATGAAGCAATTTTTATCAAGGTTTTTCTTTTTTTAATTATCATTAAAAAGAATAATTAGATCGATAACTGTTTGTTAATGGGTTTTGTTTTTCCTGTCTTTGTTTCACCATGTTTGCTTTAAATCGAAAAAATTCATTCACTTAACTCAAATTTTATGGATGAAACTATTTGTGGTGTTATGATTGTTAGATAAGGTAAGGAGTGGAGAATGTAACATGCTTAAACATCAGGTGTAAAGACTGATGTATAGAGTTCACGAATGTGTTCTTTCTCATTGTGATTTTAGACCTTCTATCCTAAAAGAAACAGCGCATCCTAAAGAATACGCTGCATGTTATGTATGCAAATTCACTTGGAAAAACTGCAGCTGAGCAAAACAAATAACGTTCCAAACACACTGCAATGAGCATTTTGAAAAAATATTATAATTTTAAAGCGTTATCAAGTTATACATTCAGCATATTCGTGATTTAATTCACATCGTATTTACAAAAGCTCTGTCCAATGTAAATTTTACTACAATTTTTATGCAGAAAATAATGATTTAAAAATAAATTTCTGATATAACTTTCCAATTTTGTAAATTATATGTTCAGAATTTATTTTAAATAACTGTTTTTCTGTTTAAAATGTCTTTCTTGATTTTTTCTAATGTAATTCATAAACAGATGAATGTGAACATCTAAAAGAAATACTAAACTTGAAGCAGAGAATGGGAAAATGCTTTACTACCCTTCATATGTCCGCCCTCTCAAATTGCAAAGTATGCCAACCTCTGCAACGAAGCCATTCTCAACCTATTTCATTAACACATTCTATCTTTAAAGCAACACACCTCAATTAAATTCATCGCTGTTATACTCTTTTTTGGAATGATCTATTTTCTGCAAATAGTGACATTTTCAGTTATAAAAGAAATAAAAACTAATTAGTATATGAGACGAATGATAATTCATAATTGACAAAACTGACTTAAAAAATCTTCCATGGCAGATATATTTAACAATCCAATTATTTTTTTAAGTATAGAGCTTTTATGTTTTTTAGTACTGAAATATAATTTAACTAAAGTAAGATTTTTCGTAAAACATTAACTGATTTATATAATAAAATTTACTATGCATTGCCAATACTTTTCAAATTCGAAATCTTCAATGATTTAATGCAGTTAAATTTTTCGAGAATTCTAAGATAATAAATAAAATGTTATAAAAGATCAAAAATGAATCGACAGCTCTTAAGGATGAGTTTTATGTAAAATTTGAAATATAGTGTATTATAAATTTACTTCATTTTATAATTTTTGTGTATATTTTGTTTCCATAATTTGTATAGTACTAAATTTGTGTTAACTGAGAAATGTGACATAAAATACTTATGATTATATGACTGCTAAGTAATATATACCTTTAATTTTACTGCTATCTTTAAGTAGCTAGAAATTACCAGCTCATTTCAAAATTTTATTGTTTAATAGGAAAATCATTTATACTGTTGATAATACCGTAATTTACCAGATTTCTGAAATGTTGTTTTCTTTTCTTTTGAATATAAATTATATAAATAGAATTATGAAATCAAAGCAAGAAGTATTCTAGATAAATCTCTGGAAAAACTTATTAATAGAAGTTTTTAGTTATTAAAGACACAGATTTCATTAATTAGAAATTAATGAAATCAAAAAATGTCAATAAAAATAAAAATAAATGGTTAATCAAGTAAATTTCTCTTTACGTGGATTTCTCAGAAATAAATAAAGTTAATATAAATTTGGTTATATAATTGTTTTTAATTTTACTGTCAAAACTATTTAATTTTACTGTTTTTTTTTTAATTTTACTGTCAAAACCCATCAATAAATCTATAAATTTTGAAGTATGAAAAGGAAACTTTTCAAACTTGAATGAAAAAAAAATTAGTATTTTCAGGACTTTTTTCCCTAAGTGAATATAAATCCTATTTCAGGAAACTATTTATAATTCTTTGAAAATAATCATGACTCTCCATTAAATTTAAAAATATTTGTTACCTATAAAATTGTGAACGTAATTCATTTATTTAATTCTGAAGTTATAATAATCTTACATCATCATTGCTTTTAATATTAAAACTATTGCATTAAAATAACCCTGATTCTCTAAGGATTGTAAAGAAAATATAAATTATTTTTATTTTCTTTTATTATCTTCTTTTGAATTATGAAATACAGTACGAAATCACTTTTTTTGCATTAGCTCTAAGTAAAATGGCTTGGCATTTTATTTGAGTTGAAAATGATTTTAATCAATCAGTGGTAATTTGTTTCCCTACAAAATTGTATCATGATATTTCTTTTAATTTCATAATACATCGGTTGTCAAATTTTAAAGTCTCCATAAGGGGTTTTTAATAAAACATGTGAAGAATTCTTTTAAATCAATAGTATTTGTTTATCAGAAAATTCGAAATATATCGTATTATTTGTTAATATATTTCTGAGCAATTAGATAAAATTTAATGTATTTTCATCTGAATTGTATAGCCGAAATTCCCACAAAATAGCAGTAAAAGAATTTTAAATCGTTGGCTGGTTTTATCTGTCTTCAATTTGAATACTGATTTCTGATCAATTCTGGCGTTGAGACAAGAATTTTCTATTGGCTGGGTTTCTGATGGCTCAGCCTCTATTATGACTGGAAGCAATTTGAATAAGATGCCCTATATTCTTTCACCTAATTTTCTTTCTTCTCAAAAGCTAGACAATAGCCTTTGCTTTTTACTCTAATTTAAATTTTTATTGAAAATATAAATTTATGATTGATTAAGTTCGAAATGGAAAATGGCAACAACAGATTTTGGTAGCAGACCAAAATTTTTGTTGCTTATGATTTATAAATGTGATAGTTCAGAAATATGTGTCAAACATTTTTTAATGAAAAAACTATAATTATGTACATTAAAATTAAATATTTATTGTCCTATTAAAGCGAAATTTAGAGCACTGATATTTCCTTGAAGCATTGAAAATATTTTTATTCAGAGGCTGAAAGTTTCTCAGTCTTGCATATTTGATTTATAATTCAATTTCTATCGCAACTCATAATAAAGAAGAATGTGTGATTGTACATGTATTAGTGTTCTATGGAGCAGACCACTTTACCTACAGTCACCAAATTAAACATGTATACATTTTGGAGACTGGTAATGAGTACCTTGGAGCAATGTTCTAATAAAAAAAATGTTCTAATCAGAGTTTTAATTAATTAAATATTTAAATGAATTTTTGCCGTTTATCTGTGATAATTCCAACAAATATTATTGCACAAGAAAATGTTTTTACATTACTTTAAAATGTCACTGTTTTCGAATTTGGACAAATTTTAATCAATTCTTGACCAAATTTATTCTTCATTTCGGCATTTAAAAAATGCCGAATTTCCAATAAAAGATTACATAGTTATGCTTAAATTCAAACCTTTTTCATTGTTTCACCAAATGCTGTGACGCATGAGTTCCTTTCATTATTTAAAAACTAGAAAGAAGGTTTCTATTTAATATCTATGTTATATATAGAAAAAAATAAAAGAATGTTTTGACAGTTCCATGAAAGGCAAAACGATAGAAGAAACAGACAACTCCATTTTTTATTGCACTATGACGTCATTAGACATGTATCCATTAGGAAGAATCACAAACACATTGAGAGTGACTATTAATTTAACAGGGTATTAATGTTTATAACAATTTATTACTTAAAAATAGCTTTGAAAAGATTCGCGAGCATGAAATTAGGTCTAAAAAATTAATTGAAATTAGAAACATCTAATAATCCTGGAAGACGAATTGGTCTCAAAAGAAGGATAACAAGCAATAAAAAAAGTAATTTTCTAGAACGATAAGCAATGAAGAAGAATAATAGTAATACGAGGTACGTTTCGGGTCTATGTCTTATTTTTAGTATATTAGTTTTTTTTCTCAAAAAAATATTCCACATAAAAGCAGATAGAAAGCATAAAACATAAAGAAAGCTTAAATACATAAAGCATAAAATAAAAGTAGAGTGTGGGACACGAAAGGAACAGAAGACAATCTAAAAATAATGAAAGGCAGGTTTAAATAAAAAGCATACTTTATCTTTAGTATATTTATTGTTATACAATTAAAATAATATCATTACAAATCGAGTCCAATGTATTTGTTCAGTATTTTACGTTTGCAAAAAGGCATACTCACATCTTACGTGCAAATGATTATATGTCGCCATTCTAAATGTATAAAGGAAGCAAATATTTTCTCTCTTGCAGCTGCGGCTCAAGTAAACAGTTTTTACCGGATTTTTTTCTCTCTGTAGAAAACTATTCTCTCTCTCTCTCTCTCTCTCTTTTTTTTCCTTTATCATTTTTATTTTTATTTTTATATAAAATTGTTATATTTATCACCTTTTTCAATGTGAAATATTTTAACTATTAAAAAAACCTTAATTGCGTCCCAAATACGAATGAAGCAAATACCTGAAACTTGGTATGTAATTCACAAATTATAAACCAAGTATGGAATACAAGTTTACAATAAATTCAGTAAGGTTCAGTTTTTTTCCTAAGTTTGTAATGAAAACATTGTCAGGGCTTTCCAGCTTAGGTATCATCTTGAGCCTCTGTGCACGGTTCTTTTAATCTATCCCTAAAAAACTCTCATAAATATCGTTTAAAAACAAATCCAATATTATTGAAAGAAATTTAACTTGTTTTCACATTTTATAACCTTTAATACTGTAATATCAATTTGTAAATAATTCTTGTAAAAATCATTTATATTTTGCGGAACTCTAATTTTTATTTTCAAATATTTGTTATATTCTGTATTATTATATTTTTCGTATTTAGTACATTTCAATATATTTTAAAGTTCATCTTCAGTAAATTTTGATCTTTACAAAATTCACTATCGTTGATTTATTTTATGCATTTTATTGTATATATTTATCAATATCTCGCTTTCCTTTTGCTCTCAGAAGACCAATAAATGCTTAATCCTCCTAGATGTTGAAGGAAAAAAAAACGAATTCTTAGTTCTTTTTTAAATTTTTACTATTTACCCAAACGCGTTTAAAGAAAAAAAATAAATATTTAATGATGTAAAATTCTTGAAAAAAATTGTATAAAACCATAATTCATTTATAACCACAA
>JAPMOR010029255.1:0-57735 GCA_026543865.1 Argiope aurantia
TAACATCAACAGCAAAAGGCACATGAAAACGCCATAGTGTAGAAGGCCTAGAGAACTACACATAAAACTCTCTCTGGAGAGCCGAGCCGAGATAACACTCCCCCTAGTACAGGAGTCCAGTTCGCTTCTGCTAAAAAAAAATATACTAAACAACAACAGGGAGACCACGTGACACACGATTGGCAGCTAGTTCCACCCAGGGAGATCCCGTAGTTAACTGAATTCTTATCACGGGGTTCTGGTGCTTGTGTAAAAATCGAATTCCAGCAATTAATCGCCAAAGATCGCAAGCTAATAGGCTTTTTCATAACTAGTGTTCACAAATAGCATGCGGTTAATAGCACATAAGTACGTTAATTAGAGTATACGATAAAATTTCGGAGACGCCATTCCTACTGGTTAATATAAATATAAATGCATATCTTTGAAAATGTCATTTAAGTTGTATTTTCTTCCTTCTTTCATCTTCATAGTTCAAATGTTTCAAATGCGTATGGAATTACAGATAAAAATGGTAAAAGGATGAAATTTATATTTCCGGACAATAGAGCGCTTTCTTCACTTTTCATCTTACAGAAAATATACTTTATTAAATGTATGAATAGTCAATACAGATAATATTTTAATTCTGTTCTATTTATTGACTTCTACATATATTTTAGTTTTCGGCAATGGCATATAAAAGCATAATACTGTATTTTAATGCATGTAAAGTAATGCTTTTTATTAACATTGATTGAAAGCTTATCGAAAGAGGAATATATTAAACTGAAAGTGCTTAAAAGCTAATGAAATTATTTACATAAAATAGTTTTTAGATGGGTTGTATTCTTATTTCTTGGATTTCTCAATCTGAATGTTCGATAAAGGCATTGTTTTCGTAACTTCAACAACGATAAAAACGGAATATTTCTGAATAGAAAAGTATAAAGTCTTTTAGAGTAAAGTTAATTTATCCGTGCTTTTAGTGGTAATGTCAATATGTATAGAAAGTTTATTTTTTGTGTCTCATTTCATATCTGTTATATTTTCTTTAAATTTCAAAAATAATCTGTTTTCATTTTGTACTGAAGTTCGCAAATAAATCCTATCTAAAGTTAAGCATTTTATATTTAAAGAAATTATAAAATATTCAGAACATCTGTTATTGATCTTTTGCATTCATCTCTGGAATCCATTCAAGTTCTAGCGAAACTGGACAAATGTGTTTTACCAACCGCAATAGACTTTTCTTTCATCTACCATATTTAGCGGCGTATTTATTTTTCAATTTAATCTATTACGTTTTTTATAAGTTTGATGTATATACATTCTTCAGATTTCGGAGGGGAAAATTTATTACTGAAAATAAATTCTATTGTATACTGTATTTCAGAACTAATTTTATTGTTACAATCGATCATTTTTGGGATTTATAGGCCCCAAATTCAAATTTATCGAAAAATTTCTCTCTTACCTTGTCATTCCGGGATCTTCTAAATGAAATAGAATCGAGGTATTCCAAGGTGAATTAGATCGTGAACATGAACATTGAAATCATTAATCCAAGTGTTCTCATTTTTGTCATCTTTTTTATTTGCAGGACGAGGACACAGGCATATTTACATATAATTCATTCTACTTGCACGAATCCTTTACACAGCACAAAACCATCTTTGGTTTCATCATACACGCTTCATCCACAACTGAAACTCTAACCTCAACTTGCATCACTTACTCCGTGGGATCATGGGTAATTTTTTCCTGACGTCACCAGCGCGCAGGCGCAAAGGGGTTACATCATTAGGGTTAGGTCAGGAATTCCAACAAACATCGATGGTCAAGACCATTGACAACCGAGATCTCTGTTAACCGAAACGACACCAGAAAAATATAAAATGCATATTCCTCATTTTTTTTATGCGATTACATAATTTTTCAAAAAATATTATTCAAGTCAACACTAGATCCGGCTTTTCACGATATGGTGGCGTAAAATAACTGCACAATAAATTCTATGCATTTTCATAGAATTTATTGTGCAGTTATTCAAAAAAAAAAACTTAGGATAAAGAGAGAATACATAAATCAGAATGTTCGATTTTTATTTGTTTATTCTTGACAAATGATTATGATATCAGATTACTCAATGATTTCCACAGATTTAAAGGCAATAATTAGATAATTATAATGCATACCAACGAGACTGGTCTGCTCAAAACTTTCCCGTATACTTTCTAATAAACTTCCCATAGATCTTATTTATTATTGGCGCACAATAGTAACAAAATATTAACTTTTGTCTTGAATTAAGCATTTGTACTGAATCTATCATGTTATTGTTAACGAGTTTTTTTGGCAATTAATCCCTAGAATGCGTTAATAGTAACCGAAAACCAATTTGTTTTTTAGACATGCTTTTCTCAGCCAATTCATACAAATATTTGACACAAAACTACACCTGTAGTCACAAAAACACATACCAAATTTGGTATATTTCAGCCATTGAGTTATTACGTTTACATAAAAACGTTCTAAAAGTACAAGCCAACAGAAAATAAACTTGTCGTTGGATTTGAATCAACATTTGTCAGGAGTCCACACCTTAGATGTTAAATCCGTGCACCGAATTTAATCTATCTGGTTCTTCTCGTTTTGTAATTATTTTGTTACTTATACTTGAACAGCCGGACAGCAGGATTTCCTCTGGACGGATTTTGCTCAAAATTTGATAAAAATCTGTAAATTTGGTATAAAGATAGTGTGTCAAATTTCAAAATCTAGCTCAAAGTTTTTTTGAGTTATCGTTCTCTTAGAGAGACAGGCGGACATTTTCCAAAATCGTTTTTTTTTTTTTTTTTTGTTTAACTGAGGGAAGTCTAAAACGTGTAGATTCGTCAAAGTTTCGAGTTCGAGTTTTTTGACGATTACTATACTTTCTCTATAATACGTACAGGGAGTAAAAATGACTCTGCAAATACGTAAAGAAGTTTCGAATACACTGCAAATGTATACGAAAATTAAATTGGAGGAAAATATGCTTTTATGAATATCTTGTTTCATTCGCGATTATTATGCACATATAATGTTCGGGTTAAAATAAACAGAACATTAAAATTTTAATTGCAGGCTCCTATGCTTTCCCTGTTTACAAAGCATTATTTTGCTTAGTGGAAAATAAGAAATTATTTCGATAGATTAATGCTAAAATAATTGAAACAATGAATACAATGAATAATGTATATGCATCTAAAATGAAAAAAAAAATAATTAGTTAGAACTTTTTTTTAAATTTCCCTTTTTTGAAATTTTACTTTTTTTTTTTTCATCTGAAATTTGTATTAAAAATTATGAGCATGGAGATTGCAAATATAAATGGAGTGATGGATTGCACAATGTATTTTTTTATAATCATTGCACGATGTACAAAACCTGCATTGTATATGTTTATAAAATGCATACTGAATTTTATATTAAAAAAACTATAGAATTAAATAAGATTTCATCAGCACTAGAAAAGACACGAAATTTTTATCAAATATTTCGATATTAATGTTTTTAATAAGCTATTGAAAATCATATCAGGTTAAATAAACTTGTATAGGCCAACAAGATTAAATAATAATTGAAAAAGGAAATAGCAAAAACAGTGATATTATGAAACTTCTAATAAAAATTAATTTATATTTCAAAATCGCATAAATTTGATAAATGAAAAAAGCCTTAAAGTTTAGTAGTACTAGGGTATTTTTTATGCTTTCAAGGAAATAACTTTAAAAATCCTTGTTGAAAGAAAAAATACCATGAACTCAAATTTCATCCGTATAAATTAAGTTTTCTATAATCCGAGATGATTACATTCAAACTGTTATAATAATCAATATTCTACTGCGCATACAGTGAAAATAAGCATTAAGAAAATTGTTTAGGTCATCTAAATAATTTAAAATGCATTTTTATTTAAATACTTTATAATAAAAAAGATCTTGTATATAAGTTAAATTGAATCTAATTTAATCAATTTAAATTTGAGGAAAAAATCTCAAAAGGTTTATTAAAATTGGAGATGTATTTCTAAAATTAGAACCATCTAATTTTCATTCTTTTCAGCAAGACTGCAATTCTACTGAGTCTTTTTTAAATGTTTTCCTTAATTGTTGTAATCATATTTTGCCATAATTCTTATACAAAATTAAAATATAAGAAATGAAATTTTTATTTAAGAAAGAAATTAGCGAAATATTTATGAAATTTCTGAAAATTTCGTTTGTTTCTCGAATGTTTCGTATTTTTCTTAGAAATTTTTAATTATTTTTCAAAATTGGTATTACACAAACATAAAAAAAATATTCATTTAGAATATTATTAATTCTATTTCAACATTATATTATAAACAAACAAGGAAAGATCTTTACCTTAATGATATACCCTATTTTAATTAATTAGCACAGATGAGTGATATTTGGCATCAACAGTCAACATTCTATATTCAAAATGCTAAATCAGAATAAATCGTTTGCAATTTAAAGTACAGCCATTTACAAAATAATATTTAAAAATACATAAGGATTAAAAATTCTCCATTATTTTTCATGAAAATAATTTTTTTTTCAATAAAGATATGAAATATTAAAAATATTTATATGAAAATTATGTTATCTACTATTGTGCAGAAACCCTTCAAGAATTACATAAAAAAGGTCGGAAAAATTTTACTGTACATTTATTTTTAGATCATATATGGAATAAAGAATCAAAATATATATTAATACAATTATCAAGTAGCATTTATTTATAAAAAAATAATTATGTATACATTTATTGTCAATACTGAAATGACAAATAACAATTAGTCGTGTTTCTTGTGTTTTTTATGGTGTTACACGATATTTCCTCCCCACAGAAATTGAATATATAACTTACGCAGGTCCTGATCTAGAACCATGTAACTTCTATTTAGTTCTTCTTTCTTCATTTTTAATGGTCAGCTAAAAATAAAAGTAATGAAATTTTCTGTAGATACAGAGTAATGCAATGTTAATTTTCAGTAGTAATTACAATATTTATCAAAAAAAAGAAGAAGAAAATTAGAGGAAGATTTCTTAAAGTATATATTTCATGTGAGTATAATCCCAATATCGCTATTGCTTTTCGACTCGCATTGTAGGCTTGAATATTATAAGTAACCCCGCACAGACACTGGCACCAAGAAAATTGAATGACTAAACTTCCATAAACAATGGCTAAGGAACTATAGCCCACATAACATAGATTCCATTTCGAGAATTTCATGAGGAAGTACATCCTGTTACCAGCGGCCGAATCGTTAACTAGCGTCAAAATATGGAGCAACACTATGGAGTAAGGGAAGTAAGGAATTTTATCATCATTTTACCAGAGTTACTCTGTTCTGGATGGATATAGTTGGTAATACTTATTTCCTGATTATTTAAAATTTCCCTAGGAACATCCCTTCAGTGTGATACATAATTTATAATGAATTTTTCCGTTTAGAACATAAAGTCAACAAAAAAATTATTGTATAAAAAAGTTGCAATAAATCTTTTCAGAGCTGTTTAATTCCTAAGTCAATTCACTGTTAAGATCATGGAGAAAAAATTATTGTCACAAGAGATCTTAGATAAAATCTTCATTTAGATTCTTCAATGTTTGAAAAGGGAAGTAGGAAAAGTTGAAAAGCAAATTGATTTTACGATATTTGAATTTCCGAATAATGACTAAATGCTTCAAAGAATCAGAAGGAATGGTCTTCTCGGAACTTTCTCGTATACTCTGCAATGATTGTACTGGTATATTATTAATTGTACGCCATTGATGAACAATATTTACGAAATTATTAAAGGGCGATCTTTGACTAAGTTTTGATTAATCGCTAGGATGATACTAGTACACAAATACCAGAATGTGCATTTTGGTACTTTTTTCCCATTACCAAAAACACCATAAAAATACAATTTTAGTAAAGAGATCACACACCAAATTTCACTATCTAAGTCTTTACGTTTTTGAATCATCGCATTTACATGCTTTTGAAAGTACAGGCCGAAAGATGGTCGAGATACATTTTCGCCTGCCGATGCTCTGTGGTCCATTTTCATACTATCCTCAGTGATTATATGAAGATGTCCGACTCCTGTATCATCTTTTAGTGACGTCCGCATATAATCTGTATGTGATTGGGGGATTGTTGATCTCGGTAAGCTTGATGAACCAACAATGGGCGCATTTTGTATTGCTTCTTCAACGAAATAGGTCAAATAGTTCTTGTATTCGTTCCGCAATGAAAATATTAGGTTGCAACTTTGATTATTTTGTAATTTTCAACTTAATATGGGTTTTTACTAATATTCTGATGACTATTTTTATAAATTCACTTTAAGCGTTAGTAGTGCTCTTGGAGCTCTTCACAGTAATACCCGCATTAACTTTCTAGTTTAAATATTTCTGTCCTACATTTATTTCAAATTCTGCAGAAAGCAAATTCGTGACTATTACGTCTCGTAGATGGCGCCACAGGCAAACTACATCCTACTCCATAAATATGTACAAACATATTGAGAGAAGAATTATGCAAGGTAGAGTCTCTGATGCTTAAATTCTAGAGGATCCTCTGGAAGAATCACACATATGTACATGTAAATTTCAGCTTCTCAAATATAATGTTTTGAATTAATTGTACATATTTTAATTCGTAATAACTACTTTCATTAAAAATAATTTCAGTTTTTAGTTGCTCTATTATTTTCTTTTAATTATTTAGTTAATTACCTTAAATAAGCTTTATTGAGAATTAATTCATTTTAGAATTAGTGGTGGAATTTCTGAAATTCATGTCATTCGTATCTACATAAAAATATTTATGTTAAGTATTACCGAAATAACATAATATTCATTATATAAAAGAAAGGCCTTTTACTTGGATTATGATTGTCCATTAAGCAAATATTATGTTCAGTGAGTTATTGAGTTAAAAATGAAAATTAATTTGATTACTGAAATGCAATTCAGTAACGATGAATTCATGGTTTGGCAAATATCACTGGAAAAAAAATTTAGCTGTTAATTAAATTGTTATAATTATAACTATAAATAATTTAAGTGATAAAGAAATGGAAAGAAAAATATAAGCAAAGAAATCTATAATTTACAAATATTACTTTAAGAATTTTAATCATTTCTCTAAAAAAAATGTAGGCATAAATTAAAAAATCTTAGTTATAAATTATTTTTTTTAATTATGTTTTCTTAATTGATTTATAAATCAATTATTTCTGTATAGGACTAACACAAAGTATTAAACTTCGTACTGTCATATTTAATGACACGATGCATAATTAAAAATTATGAAGCAAAAAAATGCATTATCAAAGCTTATCAACTATGAAATATGCGCCAACCAGCACAATCTATTGCATTTTTCATTTCCATCATAAACTGTGTTTATATTGCTTTAATATGAAATTTGTACCGATTTTTCCTTTTTTTAATGATTTACAATAACTGCTGTATAATTTATTTACTGAACAATAGCTTCATGTATAATTTATAATTAATATTAAAAATCCATTCTTAAATAACATTCTAATATCATGGCCCATTTTGTGAGAATTTTTACTTACAAAATTTTTAATTTGATACCATAAACTGTTATCTAAATATATACTTATCCTAAACAAAAAATAAAGAAAAAAAGAAATGACTGTTTAATAAGTATGTAAGATGACTTTTTGAAATTTTATCTATATAATCAAAATGCAAAAATCTAATTAAAAACCAATTCTTCAACTTCTAATTAAAATGTTCGTAATGGAGAATTGGAATTGTTTTTTGCTTTAAATTCTTTTTTTATTCAAAATTTCTTTGAAAATTATATTTCCGGTTTCATTTAAAATACATTGTTTATCAAAAGAAATACACTTTATGGATTTAGTGCTTTATTACTTTCTCGTATAAGTAATACAAAAAAAGTACAGTTATCGTCAAAAAATTCGAACTCGCGATTTTGACGAATCTCTCAGTTCAAAAATAACATTTTTGAAAAATGCCTGTTGCGACAAAAATCGTAAATATTTTATTTAAAAGTAGCTAACGATTATTTTAATAATTATAAATTTTATTTTGTAGATAGTTGTGAAATTCAGATTCGCAACAGTGATTTTTTTTGGGAACTTTTAATTTGTTGTTTAAAAACGATGCTAGAATTTTGAATGAAAATAAGTTGTAAATTTGATAATATTATTTATAATGTAATAAGATTTAGTTTTATAGTAAGTTTGTCTGCATTTTATTTTTGTTGACACACGAACATAACAATTGGTGACCCTCGATTTACGATGATAACGGATAGCGAACATTCTACGATTGAAACAACTACTGTTATGGATGCCGAAGCGAATAAAGTAAGAATAAAAATTTCACCATTTTGGCGTGAAAAACCAGACATTTGGTTTTATCAAGTCGAAGCGCAGTTTGAAATAAATAAAATTTCTACTGAAGAAACTAAATTCAACTATTTGGTTTTCCACCTTGAACCGAAGTATGTTGAGCATATATGGGATATTATTAAGGACATAAAGCCTAATAAATATGCCCTGGCGAACGAAAGACTTTTAAATATGTTCAAGGAAAGTGAAAACAAGAGAATTCAACGCATAGTTACTGAAATAGACCTTGGCGATAACAAGCCAAGTCAGCTTTTGCAGAAGATGAAAAATTTAGGAGCGGACGAATTTTCAGAAAAATTGTTAAAATCTTTATGGCTGGATAAAATGCCTGATTTTATTCGAAATATTCTTCTTGTAAGTGAAGAAAGTTTTGACAAACTGGCTACGATGGCTGATAAAATTCATGAGATGAAATCGGAAAAGGAAGTTTGTGCTGTTTCGCCAAATATTAACTATACTGATGCTTTATTTGCAAGAATAGCTGCTTTAAAACAAAAAATTGATTCGCTGCAAATAAATGACCGTTCAAGATCCAAATTTATAAATCATCACCGGAATATATCTCGAAGTCGCAGTCTTTCAACTAAGCGATTTAACCAGAAAAGTAAATATTGTCTTTATCATTTTAAATTTGGTGATCGTTGCCGACCTGATAAATGTTACTCGCCATGTGCTTGGAGCGAAAAGGCGGGAAACTCCAGGATGCAACAGGATTAGCGGCTACCGCTGTTGCTGATATTAATGAAAGCGGCAAGTTTCGTTTATTTGTAAAGGACAAAAACACAAGACTGCGGTTCTTAGTGGATTCAGGAGCTGATGTTAGTCTTATTCCTGCAACTCACCGAAATAAAACAATAGATGATTTTAAATTATATGCAGCGAATGGAACAGAAATTCCTACCTATGGAATTAAAATTTTGAACTTAAATTTAGGACTTAGAAGAGAATTTAAATTTCCTTTTATATTAGCTAAGGTTGATAAAGCAATAAAGGAGCTGACTTTTTGAATAAATTTAAGCTTTTAATAGATATTCATAACAAACAACTTATTGATGAAATAACTAATCTGTCCGTTCGACACAGTATCTGTTGATGATGTGATAAAATCCTAGATAGGCCCACCTCTTGGCGACTTATTTGAAATCTCGCCAAGATGACTAATAATTGAATAATTGTTATTTTTATTATTTTTCTATTAAAAAACGATACTTGAAGGCCAGAAATAATAATAAATATAATAAAAAATAAATATAATAAATAAATAAATAAATAAATAATAAATAAATAAATAATAAAAATATAAATAACTAAAATAATTAATAAATAAATAAAAATATAAATAACTAAAATAATAAATAAATAAATAAAAATATAAATAAATAAAATAATAAATAAATAAATAAAATATAATAAAATAAAAATAAATCCGTCTAGGTTGTTACATTGGCAACGTTATCGTCACTCGTTTGGCGAGAATTCAAAAAGATGCCAAGAGGTGGGCTGTGCTAGGATCCACCCGATGAGGTTATTAGTACTTTGGATAAAACTTCTAAATATGCTAATTTGTTACAACAATATCCAAATTTAACTAAACCTAATTTAACAGTATCTAAATTTGAGCATGATGTTGAGCATTTTATCATAACAAAAGGACAATCTACTTATTCCAAAGTTAGAAAACGGGATTCCAAGTGATTATATATAGCGAAACCGGTATTTCTATACATGTTAGAAAATGATATTATTCGACCATCAAAATCGCAATGGTCCAGCTCTCTTCACATGGTGCCTAAGAAAGATGGTTCCTTCCGACCATGTGGGGATTACCGACGTTTGAACGCTCAAACCATACCAGATCATTATCCTATATCTCGATTAGAAGATTTCAACCACATTTAAAAAAATACTCGAATATTTTCTAAAATTGATTTGCATAAAGCATATTTCCAAATTCCGATTAATGAAGCTGATAAGAAAAAAACTGCTATAATAACACCCTTCGGCTTGTATGAATTTAATGTAATGAGTTTTGGCCTGCGTAATGCCCCTTCCACC
This sequence comes from Argiope aurantia, assembly GCA_026543865.1. Lineage (NCBI taxonomy): Eukaryota > Metazoa > Arthropoda > Arachnida > Araneae > Araneidae > Argiope > Argiope aurantia. The sequence continues at coordinate 10,500 of JAPMOR010029255.1, forward strand.
TTTCAAAGATTTATCAATGAGGTATTTAGAGGATTAAATTTTGTGTTCCCATATTTGGACGATGTTTTAATTGCGTCAACTACAGAAGAAGAACACGTAAAACACTTAAAATTAGTTTTTGACAGATTGCAAAAATATAGATTGAGACTTAATATTTCAAAATCTATTTTTGGAGTTAAGGAACTGGAATTTTTAGGTTTTTTAATTACAAGTGAAGGATCAAAACCTCTTCCTGAAAAAGTTAAAGCAATTCTCAATATTAAACTGCCTGAAACTATTCATCAACTACGGACTTTCCTTGGAATGGTTAAATTCTAATGTCGTTTTTTTGAAGAACGCCGCTAGTACTCAAGCCATTTTACACGAATACTTAAAAGGAGCAAAGAAAAAAGATAATCGGAAAATAACTTGGAACAAGAAAGCCATTGAGCAGTTTGAAAAATGTAAAAAAGATTTCGCAAATGTTGCTGTGCTACCTCACCCAAATCCAGAATTACCTCTTTCATTGTGCACAGATGCTTCAAATACAGCAGTGGGTGCAATTCTACAACAACTTGAAAATGGTAGATGGAAACCAATTGGATTTTTTTCCAAGAAGCTTAACCACGCACAACAAAATTACAGTGCATACGATCGCGAACTTCTCGGAATTTATTTATCCATTAAATATTTCAAACATATTCTAGAAGGAAGAAAATTCACACTGACCACAAGCCATTAATTTACGGATTTTTGAAAAAGTCCGATAAAGCATCTCCACGCCAAATTAGACAACTTGAAAATATTTCAGAATTTACAACAGAAATGAAATACATTACAGGAGAAAGCAACGTGGTGGAGGATACGTTATCAAGAATTGAAGAAATTGCCTTAATAGATTATGAACTAATTGCCAAAGAACAAGATGATGAATTTCGAACCTGTCAAAAATCTACAATTTTGTCATTTAAAAAATATCTGCTTCCATCTGGAAAATATTTATGGTGCGATACTTCAACACAGCATATTAGACTTTATATACCTAAACATTTTAGTATGAAAATATTTCATCAATTTCACGGATTGTCCCATCCGGGAATTAAATCATCAGTAAAATTAATTTCTTCAAAATTTATATGGCCAAATATTAAGAAAGATGTCCAGCAGTGGGCGAAGTCGTGTATTCCATGTCAAAAGTCTAAAATAATCCGCCATACAAAATCAGTATTGGGTGAATTTCAAAAATCATCAGGAATATTTCGAGAAATTCATATCGATATTGTAGGTCCACTACCACCTTCAAATGGCAACACCTACTGTCTAACATGTATAGATAGATACACGAATTGGATGGTAGCTATTCCGCTGGAAAACATCTCTGAGGAAACAATATCAAAAGCTTTTTATAACAACTGGATAGCAAGATTTGGAGTACCTTGGAAGCTTATTACTGATCGTGGAACTCAATTTTCATCTGAGATATTTCAAAATCTGTCAAGAATCTGCGGCATTAAGCTTTCACATACTACAGCCTATCACCCGCAGTGTAACGGAAAGGTAGAAAGACTACATAGATCGTTAAAGGCTGCTTTAAAAGCCCACAATAATGTATCTTGGAGTGAAACGTTACCAACAGTACTTTTGGGTTTACGAACGGCGATCCACGACGATACTAATTATACAATAGCAGAAATGGTGTATGGAGAGAATATCAAACTTCTCGGAGAATTCTTTGGTGCAAATATACCGCATATGTCACCAGGAACATTTATAAATGATTTACAAAATATTATGGAATTGATGAGACCAAAAGAAACTCAACGAAAAAGTCATCCAAAAATATTTGTGCACAAAGATTTAGAATCAACTTCTCACGTTTTCCTACGCATTGATAGAGTACGAAAGCCACTCGAACCCCCCTTACGAAGGTCCATATTTTGTTATCAGCCGTACATCAAAATATTTTACTCTGAGTATAAAGAATAAAGAAGTGAATGTAACTATAGACAGATTAAAGCCAGTGTATCTACTACTACAAGAAAATCGTGAAGAGCAGCTTACAACTCCAACGTTCTAAGTTCTAACTCTAAAGTTATATGTGAAATTTTTGTTTTAATCGATTGAGAAAAGCAAATCTATATTACAAATTCGGTTTTCGGGTACTATTAAGGTTATTCACAAAATAACTCGCCAAGTATAACATAATAGATTCATTAAAAATGCTACATTTAAGTAAAAGACTAATATTTCGTAACTCTTGTGTGCCAGTGCCTGTAAAAATATAGAATAGGCATTGTACAAATATAGAAAAGAAATTTTATGAAATATTTTCGGTTAAAAATTATCCAAAAAATATTCTACTCACATAGCAAACATAGAACCAAACGAAATTTAATAGAGATAAGCAAGTTTGAAACTATGGAGAGAAAAATCAGATCCATAAATTATATCAAAAACAATGAAATTCTAAAAATTTATTAGACATAAAAATATTTTTTTTTTTAATTTGGAAACGATATTATTAAATTATTAATATCGCTTAAGCCAAAAGTCTAAAAAGAATTGCTATCTAAAGTAATAAATTTTGAGTAAAATCAATTACATTTATCATTGATTTTTAATGCGTATAGCGTTTTTTTTTTTTTTTTTTTTCTATAGAATTAACATGCTGTTATTGTGAGGATTGGCTTATTAATTAAAATCGGATATGTAAATAGAACTTTAGGAAAAAAAAGTTTTATTTCGAGGCTTCTAGCGAATAGCCTTTAATTCGCGCCTGAGCATGATCAATTGTATGTGTAAATAGATTGTATACATAAATAAAAGCTCGGATGATCAAACCTTGAATTCTGTCAACTTGCTATACAGCTTCTTGACTTTTTGGGTCGTCGTCGACATCAATCATATGATGCCTGCCGCCTAACTTCATAGCAGTCAAAGCATTGTCAAATGACGAGCATGAGATTTCTATCTCGATGTCAATGCATTGCAACGTAAATCAAATAATTATACTAGAATTTTGAGCAGTTTTTTTTTTATTTATAACCACTCCATTTGCACTAAAGTTGGTAATTAATTGATCGAATGTGAACAAGTTGTTCGACTGGATGTAGAGCTGCGCATGCTAGAATTGTGCGGAAAATAACTTCGACGTTTGACAAGTAGTAGTTAATATAGAAGCAACTTTGTAAATAAATAAATGCCGGGAGTGTAAATATGGCTGCTTCAGTGGTGGGAGGACTTCGCTCGAGAAGTAATTCATCAAGACCTCCTCCACTTCCAGATTTTGATACTTTTAATAAATCCTCAAAAGTAAGTTTAAATCAGCTGCTAATAAATGTAATTTTTTCTCTCGTCAAGATAATTGTATCATATTGCTGGGTAATTTTTGATTTCGGAACAGAAAAGTATGCATCAAAATTACTTTTATATGTAAAAATCCGTGTAAAATTTAAAAATATATATATCGGCACATAATTGTTTATAAATGCAATATCTGTTATCAAAAATTGTATAATTAACTTCTGCACATTTCTTAGGCAAACCATTGTTTTGTTTAGAGTGAAACTGCTGAAAATGTAATCAGTTTAAAAAAATGATAAGCGAAAAATCAGTTTTAAAAAAATGATGATTTATGATATTATACGATCACATGAAGAAAATGCAATTCATAGAAGTCTTCCATAAGTAATTTATGATGCACATTTTATTTTTTATGTCATCCATTTAAAAATTTGTTTTTATTAATAATTATAATTGTGTCATTTAATGCTATAAAGCAAAAGAAGAAAATTAGTTTCTTTTATAAAGGATACATTTCATATTTGTGTCTAGCTTCTGTTATGCAGTAATTTTTTTAAAAAAATTGCAGTAAATTACTTTTGAAAGAACTTATAATCAGTCAGTATTTAGAGTTTCTTGCATCATTTTTCCATAATTTTATTTCCGCATTATTAAAACTATTTGCATATTATCACAGTTATATCAAAATATATCTTATTTACTAAAAAATGTTCATTGGTGTAAAGTGCTTATTTGGTTTAGTTTGTTTAGTTTAGTTTAGTTATATTAACGTCCCGTTTGAAGCAACACTAGGGCTATTTTGGGACGGACCTCGTAATTTTGAACCGCGGTCAGATGATGGAGTGCTTATTTGGAAGAACCAAGTTTGAACTGAAATAGCAAATGCCAGTATGATCCATTTCTGATGGTTTTGCAATGGATTTCCCATGCACAAAAGTTAGGAGGAGACTTGCCAGATTTGATTTGGGTCCTGTTAGTTATTTGCGCAAATATAAATACATTATCCAATGTTTTTGTCTGTGTAAATAGCATACACAAAAACATTAGTATAGCAAACACTATAGACTAACATATTATTACCACTTTTATTGTAAAATCTTTCACTTAAATTTCATTTTAATGAATATTATTACATTCTATTACTAACTTACTATTCTTTTTTTATTTAATGTAGCATCAATGAACAGATTGTTATATATGTTTTATAAATTTTAAAATTATTGGTGGAACACACACACAAAAACATTCATGTAGATGCACAATTTTCCTAAGACTAAGCTTTATTATTTATGGTTCCAGAAGTTACATTATAATATCATACATACAAGATTCTGATATAACAGTGGTAATGTAGTATTCTCTTCAGCTTAGTTTATCAAATAGCTAATATTAGCTAGTTTATCAAATAAAATTCAATGCATTTCTTTTGCGTGTTCGACCAGTTTGTTATTTATTCAAACAAACAAAAAACATTCATAAAAGTAATATTAATTTTTTAGAACAATATAGATGAAAGAGAAATAGTATTTATGATGGGAAGGATTTCTTCCCAAAATGGTTATAAAATTCCTTCATGCGTGAAAAGCATTAAATAGTATTTTTAATTTTTTTAAAAATGAACGTGTTTAGGGGAGTTCTTGTTAATAGGTGAGTCCTTATGAGATTAATATCACAATATTAATCTGTTTTTGTTTTTTATAATATTAAAAGCTTCTTAATATGGTAAAAGTGTTTCAGTTGTAATTATTATATAATATTTATTATGAGACAATTATTTAATATACATTAACTGTTAAATAACAATTAATATATATTGGATTACTTAATGTGTGTTTTAAAACAGAATTTTATTAATATAAAGTGCTTTTAAAAAAGATTATGCTGAGACATCCAGGTCAGTACAGTTTTTCGTTTCAAAATTTTTAGAAATTTCTTATACATTCCTTTTTTTTTTCCCTACAAAATAATTGTAATAATAATAAAGTTTTCAAGCCTATTTTTCAAATATTTATAAATTTGCTATCTATATAGGTGCTTTTGAGGTTGCATTCAAAAAACTGTTTTAAAATTGTTTTTCTTATTCATTATTACATTAGCCATAGGATGATCAATGAATAAATCTTTTTATTGAGAAGAGTGGCAATGTGGAAAAATTCTCTGCTTTTTTATCATAAAGAATTTAAATAATACTAAAAATTTTAGTTTGTAAAGAAGTCATTTCTATTTAAAATGCTCTTTTGAGATGAATTCTGGCTAAAAAAAATGTCATCTTTAAGTAGATATAGAGTTGAATGGAAGTTTTTATTAGTTAGTTAAACTGAACCTAAATTTTGAATAAATCTAATAATAGTTTTATTTTCTAAAGTTCTAATTCCATTTAGAAATATTTTCATGTCTCTAGTACTTTGTTAGTACCTGATAATAAAAAAAATGATTTTGTAGTACCTTTTAAATAAATTAGTTAAAATATGTTGGTACTGGAAATTGATTTTCATGTTTAAGAGTATTATAGGAAGTTAATCAATATTTTATGTTTCTTTATATGACATTAAATATATTATATTTCCCAATTTGGGTGTATCTTATCCTCTCTATGAAGTTCTGTGATCTCCCCCTTAGCATAGTGACTTGCTCTGTTATCCAGTCATTATGTTATCCAATTTAGTATGTTCTGCTTAGAGGGAAAAGTTAGAAACTGTTTTCTTAATGTAGCATCTTATGTTTTGTGAAATATTATTTTGTTCATTTAACTTCTCTCTATGAAAAGATATATCTTATTTTTAAAATAATATAATGCTTTTAAATTTATCTTTTAGAAATATTGTATATATATTTTTTGTGTATTAGATATTGTAGAAATGAATATCCTATTTAAAAAAAAGTATTTTTAAAAAGCTTAGTTTTTATTTTTAGTGAAATATTTAGATAGTTTAATTAATTTATTTTATAATTTATATTAATTTAAACAATAAAATATCAAATTATGGTACTTTTCCATTAGCCGGTTGCAAATGTCGTCAATTGTGAACCAAACATGAATTTGGGGAATTTACATTATTTGGTGATTTTTCGCTTGTGCCTGGCTAACAGAAAAGTACCCAAATTATTTAATGTCATATTAGAAAATATTGAAAATAACTACTACTGTCAGTTTTTTTTTTTTGTATTATTGAAAAGAATTTTAGGACGTTGGAAGCACTGCTCTTGTTTATTAGTTTACCCAAATTAAAACCGAATGCATAAATTCATAAAACCATAGAAACTAAGCTTGATGTTGATATCAGAAATACACAATTCCTTCAAAATAGATTAATGTAAAGAATTGGTTTTAATGTAGCATAAAATTTTTATACATTTATCAGTTGTTTTGTGACCATATTTTTAAAGAAGAACTTTATTTTTTTCAACAAAATTGCTATAATGTAGATTGAAGTACGAGAAGATGAGGAACAAGAAAGGAAATTTCAAGAAATCATTGAGCTACTTTTGGCTGCCGGATATTTTCGGGCTAGAATCAAAGGTCTTTCGCCTTTCGATAAAGTAGGTGCCTTATTGTTTTATAAGTATTAAAATAGTTATGTTTCAGTTTTATTTTCAATATAAATGCTTAAATATTATGAAATTATTGAATTTTCTCCTTTTTATTAAATTGTATCCTGTAAAGGCATAAATTCATCAAGCAAAAGATTTGTGATTTAATATTAATTGAAAATTTGTTGTACTCTTTAATAGTGGAGTATGTAAGATACTTTTTTTTTAAGTATAAAATTACCAAAGTTATCTACTGTGAGTGAAGTTAGTAGATTTTTTAACGGTTTTTTTTAAATCGGATCTTGTTTTACAAAAATGTAAATTTTCTTTTTGTATCTCATTCATGATTTAAAATTGTTATGTTTGTTAAAAGTAGAACTTTTAAATTGTAATATGTGTAGCTAATTCTTCAATTGTTTTTTCTAACCCTTTTTATCACTTTGTGAATGAGCAACCAAATTAATTACCTATGAAAAATTTAATTACTTAATTGAAATTTAATGTTTTATATTTTCAATGCATTAATTAAAATAGTCAAATACTTATAATATTTTGTTCTAAAAATATTTCTTAATAAGTTAGACTAAATTAATGCTAAGAAATTTATTCTTATTAATAAAATATTTAGTACTTTATAATTTACACATTATGTTAACAAAAGTCAACTTACCTTCCCTGCCAATCAAGTATATAGAAAATTTGCCTTTTTATTACCTTCTACAAAAATTCTTTTTGCAATTTATATAACATTTATGATGTCAAAAGTTAACTTTTCACAACATTGCAGAAATTAAAATGCTCTACTTTTTGTTAAACTGCTATTTGTTAATTTTTTAGAAAACAGTTTTGTTATAGTCATATTTATTTATTAATGACTAATTTATTATAAGCAATTAAAGATATTGAATATTATAAAATTACTGCAAATGCTATATGCTGAATTTTTAATGCTCATTTTTTTAAAATTAAATTTCCTATATCAGCAGGTGTTGAATAGAAGCTTGGACAGTATTTTAACATGATCCATGATGTGAACAAGAAATATTTATCAAATTCATTGTGGGTTTACCTAATTTTTCAATATAAAAAAATTTGGTTTATTCAATATATTTATTCCTTCCCAGTGTTCCATCAAAATACAATCATCAGTGGCATGATTTAACTTTTTTTTTTTTTTTGTATTCTGATCAAAATTATTAGAACAAGCAGAGATTTCCTGACATATTTTAGAATTAATGTAATTTTTCTATGGAACCAAAATCATTAGAAAACATATTTTTAATTTCTCTTTTTACTATTCGTATAAATTCTATATTCAACATATGGATTTCAAATACCATTTTTTTTTTTTCTTTTCCTTTCTTTTAAAAGCTTTGCTTGCTAACTCAAATGAAGGAAGGGGATAGAAATCTCTTGACACAGTTATTTTTTTAATTCATATAATTTCTAAAGAAAAAAGGCATCAATAAGAAATCTTTTAAATTAAATTTTTACCATTTCTTCTACCCCTTTTCTTCTGATTCCACTTTGTAGCTGTAAAATTTATCTTTTGTTTTTGTAACTGACTTTTTATCATATGATATCATAATCTGAAATGTTTGTAATTCATAGATGTTTTATAAATGTAAAATGAGAAAATTATGTTTATTATCTTGATTTCATACAGTCTTATAAATCAAATATTTTGTTTTTATAGGTTGTCGGAGGAATGACTTGGTGCATAGAAGTATGCAATGTTGATATTGATGTTGATCTTCTTTTCCAAGAAAATCTTACCATTGGACAAAAAATGTAATTTAAAAAAAAATTGAACTATTTATATTTTTTTCTTTATATATTTTTAAAATATTACTTTTAAAATTTTTTAATTTAATTATTATTCACAAGATTTTCATGGGTTTTTTAGTTATAATATTATTTTGAAAAATTGTTTAATTTTTAAGTTATTTTTTTCATTATAATTTCAAAATTTTTATCTATATTCATGGAAAATACATTATTATTGATTTAATTAAATCATATAGAATATTTTTCAGATTGTACTTTTAATAATAATTAAAATTTAATACCACTGTATACACTGAAAATCATTTTATACCTTTCAACTGGATTTATATTGCATTAAATATTTGTATTATTTTATTGTAATTTATCAACAAAATATTGTAGAATTATTTTTTTAATATTATATACTTATCATTTATTGCATATTTCAATATTATTAATCCTCTGTTCATGATAATTACTAATTCATTCTTTATCTTATATTACTAATTTGTTAGTTCTTTTATATGCTACCATAATTAAATTACTGTAAATTTCACAATTTTACATTATATTTTCATTTGCTAAATATTTAGTTATGACAACTGTACTATTTTACAATTTTCATATTTTTGTAGAATTTTCTATTTAGAAAATGCAGTTTTTTTATTTAAAAAAACTAGGATGAGTTAATTTTTGAAATTCTTTTTAGATCAGTTTGATTCATTAAATAAAGTAAAATATGTTTTTTAATTAAAAGTTTTTCTAGACTTTATTATCATACATGATACAAAATATTTCATTATTTTTCATTAAACATTTGAACATCTGAAACATGAAACCAAATTTTCATTTTCTTGTAATAAAAGATTCTACATGTATTAAATTATGTGAAAGATGCGATCATTTGAAAAAGTTTTTATGTATTAAGTTTAATTTAATAAGGGTAATTAACTGTATTTATGGATGGGAACTTAGTGAGTAAATTTGAATAATGTTGAAGTGTAGCATTTCCTGAAAATGAATTTTAGCATTTAAAAATATCTAATTTTTATTAATCAATTATGCCATATACACTGTTATAAAGATGTAATTATGTTCTCTTCTAATGCATTTTAAAATTCTATATTCTGATTATGAAAATTATGTTATAAAAGTTTAGAGAATTCTTTAATATGATTTTATTTGTTGTGTTCCACAGTTAAATAATGTTAAATAGTAATTATATAAAATGTTTCTGTTATAAAATACTTTATGTCGGATTTAGGTTTCGGTATTTCACATTAAAACGTTTATTTGTGTTCTAAATATTTCTGACAATATTCTATTGTTATTTTGGGAACTAAACTAAATGATTCAATACTTAAATTGTATTGGCAATTTAATTAGTCTAATATTATTATTGATTAACTTATAACAATTTTTAGTAAAATTAAAAAAAAAATCTCAAATTTTTTTTGTAATTTTTATTTTTATAAAAAAAAAAGTGTGGATAAAAAGATTTCTAAACTACTCATTTTATATTAAATGCTGATGTATTTTTTTTTCTAATTTTAATCTTTGATTTTTATTTTTATTTGAATTCTTCTTTCATCATGAGTAGGAATTTGTTTATCATTTTTTTTATTCAGTTCTTTGACTGAAAAAATTGTAGCTGTACTTCCTAAAATGAAGTGTCCTCATCGAATAGAGCCTCATCAAATCCAGGGCTTGGATTTCATTCATATATTTCCAGTTATTCAGGTTATTAATTTCTTTAATTTCTTGAAAACTGTAAAAGTGGATTTTTTTTAATGTATGCAATACCATTTCATTATTTGCTGTGTGTTCAGCCTGAAATTTTATATTGATATTGTTATTTTGATTAGTGAAAGATTAAATTTAGTTTAAAATAAAAAGTATTGTTTACTTCAGTAATCATCTTTATTATTGAAGAAAAATTTCAGAAATATATAATTTAATAATGGTTATTTTTCATGATTTTATTTCATCAGGGGCTTTTTGTTCAAACATTTAAAATTGGTTTTGAAAAAATATTTATAATAAAAATAATAACAGGAAACAGAATTTTTTAAATTTTCTATTCCTGACTTTTATTATTATAATAATGACTTTTAAAAATCTTAAATATGAAAAGAGGCTTGGATTTGTTTATATGTTGATAGATATTTTGTTAGCAGTTTAAAAAAAACTTTTAAAATTGTTAAAACTTTTAAATTACTTTGACATGCTGAATTTTTTTAACTGCTTAGCCTTTGTTAAAACATTTTTTTTAACAAAATTTCAAACTGACTATATTTTTATCTTTTATTAGTGGCTTGTTAAAAGAGCTATTGAAACTAGAGAAGAAACTGGTGATTATATCCGAGCTTTTTCTGTATATCAGTTTCAGAAAAACTATGAAACTCTTGAAGTAAGTTTACAATAAGTATTCGAATTTGATCATTTTCCAATGCACTTTTTGACCTCTTTTATTCAGCGTATTTTCAATTATTAAAAAATTTATCTTTACAGGATATTACATCAAAGTTGCTAAAAGAAAAAATGGCTATGTCTTATGAGGAACTTAAGGTAAAAATATTTTCATTTAAAATTCTTTGAAATTAAACAGAATTAATTAAAATTCTCAGAAATTATTTTTAGAAATTATTTTCAATTAACAAAGAAAATCCTAATTTGATCTTTTTTATAAATTTTTAATTGTTTATAAAATGTGTTATTTCTTAAAAATGCATAACCTTGCTCAGTTTTATCAGAGTCAAATTTATTTAGACTATTTAGGATTTTTTTTATATAATTTTCTTTTAAACTAATATTAAATATATTCAAAATGGGGCTTTACAAACATTTTTTTTTTGCCTATATTTGACACATAAAAAGTTTAATTAATTACTATATTTCCAATTTTTTATTCTTCATTAATTTTCCGAATAGGTACATATTTTTCTCCCACAAAATTTTGTCATTCATAAACAAAAGTTGGCAAACTTTTGAAACTGGAAATCCAAACTTACTGTTTACACCAATAAAAACAATTTAGACATTTAAATATATTTTTGCAGGTTATGAAGATTTAAAGGTGTAGTATAATAAATGATTGTATGACTCGCATCATTATTAAATCAAAAAAAAAAAATTCATACACAAATTTGCTCTCAAAATTTAGCAAGTACTGAAATTTTTTTTTATATGTGTTTGATTTTTAAATCATTATGTGATTCTGAATTAGCATAAGTAGTTCAGCTAATGCTAATACAGAATAATTAATGTTCAGATTTCATTTAATTATTTCCATTAATGGTATTTATGTTTGAAAATATATTTGCAAATAAATAATAAAATGAAAAAAGTTTTCCATTCGTTTTACTTAAAGCTACAGGCATGAATAATAGGAACATAGTATGCTGCAGTTTGCTGCTTCTTATTTGAGAAAACTTTATTTAAGTTTTAAAACTGAAAAAAATATTTTATGGTTTATGAATATTAATAAATTATTACAATTTTTCATTTCAACTGTAGGATGTTTATAAACCTCAAAGACTTTTCCGTTATCATGCTCCTGAAAAATTAAAGGATGAAGAAGTGAGAGTTCAGACAACTTTATTAGAATATGGAAAGTAAGTTCATTAATTTTATTCCAGCATTCTAAATTTTAACATGTATTAAATACTTCCTCTTCTTTGATTGCTTTTATGTCTAATGCTATAATAAAAATTATCTTTGTGTTTCAAAGACTGTATGCTATTGTATTTATATAAACTTGTCTGCTTCAGTGATTTTTTTAAGTGCATGTTTTTCTTTTTTTATGACTTTTGTTTGTTTGCCCATACTTTTCTTTCCTTCTGGATAAATTTGCAAGCTTAAGAATTAAAATTTCCTAATTTTAAATTTAAAAAAAAAAATCTTATGATCAGAAGATTACAAAATTGAAACCAGATATGCCTAAGATCTGTTCTGTATATGAATCTAATATGATCTTTTAATAGTGACTATAATCATTTCATATTAGAATGATCTGAAAATATAGAGAATGGCTCAAATATCAACCTCGTTATCTTGCAAGATTTTAAAATTACATGATTCATCCCAAGATAGCTCTTACTCTACGAATGCCTGAAGTAATTTAAAATTTCCTTTAAAAATTATAGTAATTTTGAAATAAACTTTTTTAAAAAACTAAATTATTAAAAAATTGTAAAAGAGTGATTTTAAAATAATATTTTATATATATATAAATATAATTTTTTGTGCCTTGGATATCAAACTTACAAATTTTTTGGAAAAAAAAAATAAGATGTGTAAAAATTTCAGTATTTAGAAATCCATATTGCAAAGTTTTCATCATATTCTTCCTAAAAAAATTACAGCATATTTATTTATTTATTAATTTAAAGAAGACTTAAAAGAATAAAAAATTTACAAATAGCTGTGATTTTTCAAAATTATTGATACTGTACTCTATCAAAATCTCATGCATTTTTTGGGGGGGGGGGGGGGCATCTTTTTTTTTCACCCAATTTTCTATGTTTTTTATTTATCTGGAATGCTCTTGCACATTTAAAAACTTCTGTTTAGGGTCCATACTAAAATTAAGAAATCTGGAAGTAACTGAATTTAAATTATCATTCTTGCTACAAGTCAGGAAAGAAGTTTGTAGAACAGAAGTTAAAAATCTAATTCACCTACAAGTGTTGTGTTTTTTTCATAAATTACCGATTTGAGAATTTTTAATAAAAATCAATAAAATAGTTTTTTTAATTCCATTTTATTAGAACAAAATCAAATATTGTTTTTTTTTTACTGCAGTAAGTTGTTACTTTTTTTTAAAACATTTCTATTCAATGTACAGCAAATCTATTTGAAGAAAGTTTGATTTATATATGAATTTTTGATATATGAGTCACATTAAATGTATATACTGTGTGTTACAGAATTTAAATATATAGTAAAATATCAAGGTTTAAAAAAATTTAATTTGTCACTCTGACTTCAGAATTAGAATAATAGGCAGTTTATGCCAAATGAAGATTACTAAGAATTTTCAGAATGTACATCAACTAGTTAGAAAAATATGTTTGCTATAATGTAATGCAATTAGTTTAACCATAGTCTTAAAATTTTAACTGTCCTCGAATGAGATAAAGTAGTTTCAGATAATGGATATTAATCCAAGAAATAAAATCAAATTTAAAATGAGAAATCTATAATAAATATTTTTTGATACATGCAACTAGTAATGCTTAACATGTATAATCTGCCATTATCTATCCATACATAATTCAGGTTCTTTTTTGTTATGCTATATTCTTTTAAATTTCAAAATGCTTTCCTGGAAAGATGCTCTTGATTTCAGAATTTTTCACTGTTTTATAAAAATAATAATAATAATAATTTAATTATTTTTATTGAGAAATAAATATAATTATTCTTATATTATTTGAGACGGTTTCACATTTATATTATGTATGACATTTATAATTAAATACTTCAGAATTTAGCTACTTCAAAGTTCATGAGACTACATTAAAAAAAGCTGATATACTGAAGAAAAAAAAATGGGTCTAAAAATGAATGCAGTAAAAGAAAATGGCAATTTTTTAATTAAGTATGTCAAGGATTTTTTATATATATTTAACCGCTTTTAATAGACAATACATAATGAATTAGCATAACAAAATGAAATAAATAATTTAGTAATTATTACTATTTTTAAAAAATAATAAATATAATAAATAATTTTTTTAATTAAATAATATATAGCTATTTAAACTAAACAATTATAGTATAAAACGTCCAGATAAATAATATAATTCACATCTCATGCATTTAAAGTTTTTCAAAAAAAATTCTTTAATTCTTTCTGGGTTTTTAATTATTATTTTTTCATTGGAATACATTGTAAAGCAGTAAATAGGATGATCATAAAGTATTTACTTTATAATCACTGAGGACATAAGACATTGATATATTAATTAACACAACATAAAAATAGCTTTTGAATTTGAAAATGCCCATGATCAAAATAAATGGAATTTTAGAGTATATTTTAAAAAATCACTAAGAAAAAAATTGATTGAAAAGCAAAAGCCTAATAACTAAAATAATTATGCTTAAAAAAAAATTTTTTTTCTAGGAAACTTGGAAGTGCAAGAATCACTGAAAGCAAAGTAAATTGTTCCAATCTTTCTTTTATTATTGAATAAGTATTTTCAATTTTTAACCATCTTATTTATTAGTTTTAAAATCTATATTTTTTAGAATGTACAATCTTCTTGAAAAATGTTATAACTAATTAATGTGATGATTAATTAATTTGTGAATTATCTCTCTGATAATAATAAAAAATTATTTTAATTCTTTAATAATATCCACTAAATTATTGGCGGGTCTAAATGATGAGTCCTGTGCGACAATGCTATCTGGCTGAAACATATTCCATGTAGATAGATGGGTCTACAAGTTCTAAATGGACTGATTTGGGCCAATACAACATGTGACTTTATAATGTCTGTTTTTCCCATTAAGCAAGTCGGGTTTTTTTATATGCATTTTGTTTTGCTTACTATGCAAATTACTTGTAATGATAGATGCTGATTTAGTGATGTTTGACTGTAATTAATAAATATCTTATTTGAGATTTAAAATAGTTGTATGTCTTTTGATATTCAAATTTAGGAATTTTTTTATGAATTATATTTCATCTCAAGGTTTTCTTTGATCTGAAAAGTAACAAACCTTTACTATTATGAGTGATTAAATGACATTAATTTTTGTATGCCATACACAGCTTTAGAAAAAATCATTTTGAAGAACTGAATAATCTTTTATATTTGCTTACTGTTTTCAGGTAATTATAATGTTTGAGTTAATGAAATATAATTTTTTTCTTGTCGTGTTAAAAAATCTGACTCATTAATTACAAATTAATTGCTAGAAATAATAGTCATTTAAAATGAAGAAATTATTTGTAACTAAAACGATATATTTTAAAATATATTTTTCGAAGATTACTTCACAAAGAAGACAAATTGTAACAAACAAGTAGTCTTAGTTTAAGAACCAGTGGACTGCATATTTTGATTTGTTTGACTATATTGAGGGGATAGGGCATTCACAATCTAAATAAATTCAAACTATCCATTTATTCTTCGGTTTTCTAAAGAAATGAGTTTAGAATCTTACAGAATCACTTAAAATGTTATGGAGGTTTATCATTGGAATTTTATAATCTTCTGGCCAACTGATTATAGTGTTTTAATCTGATTTTATTTACCTCTAAGAATCCTTCTGGGATAATGTAACTTAAAATAAGGATGAAAAGCTTCCAGCCTGGTGGTTGATTCTCGCCATCTTGGTAGATGCAGAAATGGTATGGGTGATTCTTACCAATGATGAGACATGCCTTTTATGGAAAGGGCTGTATCTTGGTAAAGCCCTTTAGTGCTGGACCGCAGCTGTCACAATATTCCATTCTTCCAGATTTTTCCAAATTTCTTTGAGACAGACTCATGTAACCTTTTATGGTTACCTGTGAGAAATGAGATTACAGATTAATAGATCGAATTTCTTTTCTTCTTTAAACTGAAATCTGCAGGATTTTTTTTTTTTTTCAATTTTAAGAATTGATTTTAAAGAAAAAAGGAGGAAGAATGAACTGAATTAGATATTATGGAGTTGTCATAAACAAAAAGGGGGGGGACTTGTATGCAAGTAAAATTTTTGGTTATTATTTACATATGTTTTTTTTTATTTGCTTGATTTGTTAGACATGAATATTGCAATTAGTGAATATCAGTCTGCGAAGTATACATTATTAATAAGCTGCAAAATAACAAAACAAAAAAAGCTGCACAAAATCACAAATAATTAAAAATTTGTTTATTGAGGGGAAAAATAATTGAAATAAAAAAACTTAAGCAAATTTAAAACATTATTACATATTAATAATATTCAAGATATTTTGATTTTAATAACATTAGAGATAAAAAAAATTATTTCTTAGATAATTGCAGCTAATATTAATAATTGTTTACAAAACTTACAGATTGTAAATTGTTGTCATAAGTAACTCCCTACTGAAATTAAAGTTGTTAAGAAAAATCAGTTCTGCTTGAAAATTCCTCCATTAATGTCATTGAAATTCATAGTTGTAAGATGTCAATGAAATCAATGCAAATGTTTAGGTAGCAGATAATTATTTTTACAATTAAATTGTATTTTAAAAATTTTAGGAAGGAGAACAGTCAAGTGAAGCAGAAAAAAATGCTCAGAAAGCAGAGGAAGAGGTATTTTACTGAGTTTGTTTTTCTTGTGATCTCTTTGTTTGAAACGCTTTTTTATCAAACCAATTCTGTTTTAATAATTTATCTTAATATTTGCTTCTGTATTACAATTGCCCCTGTGATTAATTTTTGCTGTGGATGTTATACTTTGCATGCTGCTTTTTCTAGAATCGGATTCAGAATTTGATGAAAAGCATGTCTATTACCAATGAGCAAGAGGTTAGTAAAAAAAAATTTAACTATTGTTTGTATATTCTTGGCCTTCATAATTCAGATCTCAATGGAAGATTTTTTTCCCTCAGATATTTAAGATTTCATAAATTTTTATCTAGATTACTGATTTAAAATAATTGAAATATGTATGTGCAATTTGGAATGATATTTTTCTTTAGAAATTTGAAATATGGAGGCTTTTTACATGATTGTATGTATATTATGATTGATACAGAAATTTTGCATAAATATATAAATATTAAGTATACATCTAATTGTCTTAAGTATACATCTAATTGTCTTTTTTAACTTATTAATTAAAAAAATATAAAATATTTAGAAATAAGTACTTGTTTATTTTTATGGATCCTCATGATAAAATATTAAAAAAAAAAAATGCAGACCTTTGCCAACCGTCTTGGCAAAAACATTGACATCTTATGTATAGTGGAGCTAGTCAATCTTGACCTAATCTGAAAATTACCAAGTAAATCCAGGAATGCAGCAGTCTTTGCAACTTAGTGGACTAATTTGAAAATTTCCAGGTATCATTTCTAGTTAGAAGCATGATTTATTTATAGATTGCAATAATTTTTTTCATATGCATGTTGCATTCAATTATCCTGATAATTTTAGGGTTGATTTATGAGATGCCATATTATCAGAACAACAGAAATAGTTCGTAAATTTTAACACAGCTCTATTATTGTATTATTGAAAGAATGAGGCATTTTTGATAAATAAAATCAGCTTTGATTTGAAATATTCACATAACATACATAAATTTTTGATATTAAGAAATTTTGCATACTGCATTAAATTTTATGCACCCCTATTAATGCTACATTTACTTGCACCCCTATTAATGCTACATTTACTCTATAGAATAATTTTTTTATGTTAAAATTTTTACTCTTAAATGCATTTATATTTGTTTCCATGACCACTCTTATGTAATTGCAAAGTACATTATTGAAAAAAAAAATGAAAATTTGAATTAAATTTTATAAATTGCTGAATAATAGTTTTTTTATAACAATTTAATGAATACAATTTATTAATTTCAAGAATTATGATTTTTAAAATTCTCTTTTTAGTTTTATTCACTCGCAGGTAAAAAATATAATTGTTATATGGAAATTTAGAGAAGAACTTGTCATAGAAATTACAAAATTTTACTCCCCCCCCCTTTTTAGAAATATGATAAATGTTGCTATAAGTTAATTTCTATATGATACCAAAGTGAATATTGAAAGAATACGGTTTCTAATTGAAATTTAAATAGTATGTTAATTCATGTATTTTATTTTAAATTTTCGAAATATTTTTCACAGAAACATAACATAATTTTTTTTTTACCAAAAAAATTCAGCATTTTTTTAGCAATTTGTTTCATATTTCTGATTTTTTTTCTTTTCTTTTTTTGCTTTGTATGTTTGCATGCAGCATGATAATTCTTGTTTCAATTCCTATTTTCTACAAGTTATGTTTTATTTCAGTGTTTTATTTATTTAAATTACTTTATTGAAATTTAAATTATGTGAATAATTTATTAAATTAACATACCAATTAAACTGAAGGAAAATTAAATTATTAATTAAATGACTAAATGGGTCAGCTGTCATTGCATAGTGCATTGTCTTTATATGTGTGTGATTAAATATATAAAGAGAAATCTACATGTAGGGGGCTTTTCTTTCTGTTTGTATTATTTTTTAAGTTATAAAATTTGTTAAAAACATGGAACAGTGGGGGTTCCATGTTAGGCTGACCACCTAACCAAGACATATGTCTCACACCCCAGGGTCCTGGGTCAAGAAAACAGATATGGGCACTGTAGGCCTTATCCCCAAATTGGGCTTTGTCATCTGACTGCAGTTCAAAATTACGAGGTCCGTCCCAAAATAGCCCAAGTATTGCTTCAAATGGGACGTTAATATAACTAAACCAAACCCAATTGGGCTGTCGTGCTACTGAGTTTTAGTTTTTTAAATTTGTTTTATTTAATTATTGCAATTTTTTCTCTTAAGTTGAAAAGGGAGAAAAATTACGCAAATCAAAAAAGAATAAAAGAATTTCAATTGAAGTCCCACTTATTAATATTCTATGGCATAAAATATTTTGTTTCAACTGAATTTAGTTATCTTAGCTTGAACTTTTAAAAATATTAATTTTTTGCCTTTTGAAAAAAAACAAGGAGAGTAATTTACTAAAACTAGCAATAAATGGCAATATATATTATTTTTATTGCTATTTGAATATTAAATAACTATGTTCTTTTAAAATTTTTCATGTTTTTATTTGTATGTATTTTATTTAACAAAATGTTATAATTATCTTTCTATGTTGAATTATTTTGTCAAAACATATAAAATGATTTTTTTCATTCTTAATTAAATATCTAAAATTTCAGGGTAAACTCACTGCGAGTCAGGTTGGCTCAATTGTTGGCTTGCAATCAGGAGAAATTCAACAAGTGGCCTCTGAATTTGCTGAAAAGGTCTAAAATAAATGCAAGCAATTGCTTTTTTCCATATTTAACTATTTTAATTTTTAATCAGATTATAAGTCAAATTGTAATTACAGAACACTATTTTAACTTTTAAACATTCCTACAACTTTTGTTCTTATAGAAAGCAGAACTTGCTAATGAAGAAATGGGTGAAAGAGGACTCAGTGGCATTCAGTATCATAAGCGAACTGTAGCTTCATTAACTAAGCAGATAACCGAAAAAGAAGGAAAAGTTGCAGAGGTTTCATTACTTTTCTTTTCTCTCTATTATTTTTACATTTATTTATTTATTTTTCAAAACATCTACATTTAATGATAATTGAAACATTTTTATATTCCAGGTTGAAGCCATAAATTTAAATTTGAAAAAGGCTTATCAAGAATCCCAAACTAGGTTACGAAATGTAATGTATAGTTTTAATATCACTTTTTGTGAATTCCATTCTCTTTAGTTTTGTTACATTCCTTTGAATAATATTTGATTATTTTTTCCCCTGTATAGTTGCAAAATACATATAAAGACATGATGAAGGAAATGAAAGTTTTGGAAGAAGCTGAAAATGATGATAATAAAAAGTATGTCAGTGAGAGATCATCATGCTATTATTTAATATTTAGTTATGCATTTATCTATTATAATCTGTTTTCTTAAATCTATTTATAATTGGGGTTAAATCTATTTATAATTGGTATTTCCTGAGGCATGGCAAGAACATTAATATTTGTTAGGAATTATGAGACAAGACCAATATTATCCAAGCTCACACACTCATTTTTAGAGCATTAATGAATACATGGGCACATTTTGATTCCAAATTGTTGGAAAATTAATTTGTATTTTAATGACTTGCCAAATAAATAAAAAAATTGTCCTTAGCATCTGAATATTTTTTTCATGTATATAAATTACATTCCAAATATAAAATGATTTTCTGCTGGATATTAAAAAATTCAGCAAGGCTCAATTTTTCCATATTTTTTTTGTTTATAAATATTTGAATTATTAAAAAGAATGATAAGTATTCAATGAATTATTAAGTTACTTTGAAATAAAGTATACATATATTTTGGTGTAAATTTATTTTGATGAATAAAGTATAGCACTTGCATAGGTAAGAATGACACTAACCTCCTCCCAAAGTAAAAAAGTGAACCCTCTCATTTTTCTTGTAACTACTGCTCGCTCTCTTCCTTCTAAATTGTCCGTGTATTTGCAAACAAACTGTGACAAATGGTTTTGTGCTGTTCTTTATTAAACATAATAAGCATACTGATTTATCTTGTGGTTGCTCAATACTTTAAATTTGTATTTGAAGTCTTGTTAATATGTTGGATTTATTAATAAATATTATATTTTTATTTCAGCCTGTTAGAAACTCTCCGATCCCTTGTAGCAACTAATGAAACTTTAAAGAAACAAGAGCAAGAATTTAGGAATCATTGTAAAGAAGAGCTTGCTAGGTTAAAGGCTCAAATTGAAGAAATAAAAGCATCATCTGATGAAGGTTCTTCTGAAGATATGGTAGGATCCACTTTTTTAATTTTTATTTCTGAGCACTTAGTATGATTCAAGATTGGTTTTATTCCAAATGTAACCAGAATTCCAGATTTATCCCTTTTTCAAGTCCAAAATGTCTATTATATATAGCCTAGATTCTTTAAAAATAAAAAATCTGTATTAGCATGAAATAAAAATTAATGTGAAATTTATGAGTCTGAACATTTTAAAGACTTTTTTTGGTAAAGATTTTAAGGGTAATTTATTGATTAATTGATCAGTTTATTACAAAATTCTTTACATCCACCACTAGGCAGAAAACAACTACCTTCTTAACATCAGTTCCTCATCTTTAATCCGTGTTAAAATGTATTGTTAAAGTACAAATATAATTTTTTTGAAAAATTTAATGAGAAGCCATTTTTAACATCAAAATATCTTATTAGTCATAATGAATTTTCCCTTGTTAGCAAAGAAAGATATAAACAGTAGGACCCTCTGTTTATATCTTTCAATATATCTTTCCGATTAATACCTCTCAAAAATGCAAACTAGTTATATATATAAATTGAAAAACACACAAAAATATATATATTTGTAAAATGGTATTGTTAGACAAATCTTAATATATTTAAACTTGAATACCTTTTTGAGAAAATATGCATGTTTGCAAACATATTTGAATCATATCATCATGAAATTATATCTGCTTTTCTGTAAGACAATTTTACAGTTATTTGAAATGGGATCATAATGATGCCTGGTGATTAAAAAATATTATAAAATTCATTAATCACTAATTTAATCAACATATTAAAAGCTTAACTCTTTATCAGTCTTTTAATTCTAACATCTATCATCAAAAAATATACTCAGTAATGTAAATGGTTAAATTTTATATTTTTTTAGTTAATTTAGATTCAATTGTTTTATTTTTTAATCAGAATTAATTGATATCTTTTATTATTTTTTAAATTCATTTATTTTTATTATTATTTATTTCCTTGTTTATTCATAAATTCATGTATTTATCTTTAGGAATATCGAGAAATAGTTGAAAAGCAATATAATGCTGATAAAGAAAAGCTCCAAAAGATTCGAATGCTCTTGGTAAGAAATGTTTATATAATAATGCATTTAATTTCAAAATCATGTTTTTATTTTATTAAATTTTGTTTCTTCTACATTGGTAAATAGCAATACTTCCATAATTTAATTTTTTTAAAAATAAATCTCATAATTTTATTGGTTATAAATTTGTTGATATAAAAACCATTCACATTTATTGCAGAAATGCTTATTATTTCAACCAGTGTTATTATTTCATTTGCTTAGGTTTTATTCAGAAATGTAAATAGCTTTTTATTTATATCAGTAAACATTAATTATGATTACACTTTAATGTCGTGTAATATTAGCATGAGGTGAAACTGAGTGAGCAATCTGAAGTACGCCATGAATGGGTTAATTTATTATTTTCCATATATATTGCTCGATAATACAAATTCACTTATAATTTGTTCTTTAATATTTATTTTGTAGACAAAATGTACATGAATTTTTAATTTGTATTTCTTCTTCAAGGCTCGAAAAAATAGAGAAATTGCTACATTGCAAAGGAAATTTGATGAAGTGCCATCTAGAGCTGAACTTAGTCAGTATCAAAAGAGATTTGTAGAATTGTATAATCAAGGTAAGGAAAATAAATTGTAGTTTTACTGTAACGTTGTTCATTATTTTACCTTTCTCTATATTTGATATTAATGCTTTTTGCTTACCAACCTCACATTTCCTTAATGATATATTTTTTTAATGAAAATTTTTTTCATTGTTAAATTCATCCTGATATAATAATATTATTCTTCTGGCCATTTTTAAAAAAATTAAAAAGTATATATATTGTTACAAAATTTCCGGGTTCATTTGGATAGTGGAAGTTATATGGTGTGGAGAATGCTCAATCAGCAGACGGCAGTAGAAAATAAAACAACGACATTTATTTACATAAAGACACACAGGACAGCACAAAGGCAACAACTATATACAGCACAGAGAAGACAATTAGCGCACAGCTTAGTTCAGCACTAGCTTGAGTCCGTCGCTGCTAATCTCTGGAAGACTCGTTCTTCACCGTCAATTCCAACTACTCTACTCTAGCAGCTGCAGACTGCCTCCTTTTATAGGTCTCAGGATGCGGGGCTAGAAGCCTCTCAACCAATAAGGAACTTTCAATGCATATCTCGGTTCCCAATGGACAGATTGGGAAAAATCTTGATGTTTCAGGTATAATCTATTTTGGCACCAAAGTCGCCAATCTCTGGGACCTCCGACGCGACACCCGGACTCCGTCCCATACAGATTACTGTAAAACGGTCTTTCTGATGATAGAACGAACTATGCTGGGAAGCAGCATTACAGATTCGTAACAATATATATATATATATATATATATATATTATTTTTAAGAGATTTTATTATATTCTATAATTATATAATGTGTTTTACTTTTTTTTTATGTAGTGGCTGCAAAGCATAAAGAAACATTGCAATTTTATACTTTATATAATACACTAGAAGATACAAGAATGTATATAATGAAAGAGGTACCTATTTTGTGAATTATTTATTAAGATAAAATTCTTTTCTAATCCATATTTTGAAAATAATAATTCATTTTTCTGGAATTAGTTTTTATCTGTGTCATTTATGTATTACCTCCTCCTTATTTTCACCTTAAAAAATACCACTCTTTCATATATAACTGCAAGATGTAGCTTTAAAAAAATTGTAGAATCATAAAGTGGAAATTTGGATGTGCTTCATACCTTTTTAATTCGAAGACTACCAGTTAAGATTTTTTTTTATTTATTTTTACTATTTATTAATTTTGATAATGCATATTTTATAAATTAGCATTAAATAATTATTATGAAAAATTATTATGTTTGTGTCTTTTTTTAATCTTATTAAATAAAGTCTATAATAAGCAGCATTTTTTTTAAAATTATTTATTCAGTAAAATTATGTGGTAGTAAAATTTAAAGACATTAAAACTAATGTGAAATTCTATGCTTCATTTACTATTTACATGTTCATCAAGTTTGTTTTCTTAGTAAATTCAACTAACATTGATAGAATTAATATAATAATATTTTTTCCTAAAAGGTTTCTTTAAAAAAAGGGAAAATTTCCACCATATATATTTTATTGTGATTTAAACTTTTTTAAAATTTTTTAACTATTTCAGTTTTTTTAAAAGAATCTTCACTACTTTCAATATTGTACTTTCAGTAGTACTTCTGTGCTTTTTCACCCGGGGGGGGGGGGTCCATCTTTATTTGTGTTTACAACGAAAACTATACAATACTTAAAGTTTTTTTTCTCTTTCTGGTGAGAAGAAAGAAAAGTACTCAATGAAAAATTGATCTAATTAAACAAAGATAAACAACATTTTAAAAATGATTTTGGATTTTTTATTTAACTGGTTCTTGCTTGATTATATAATGAATTACATGTACATAGATATAGCAAAAGATTGGGAAAGCAAAAAGTGGGAAAAATCTATAGATATATATAAATAATATTTTAGCATTGTCATGAATTTGCGTAAAATCCATGTAAGAAGTATCCTCAATTTATGATTATATATTAAATATTATTTTATATTTATTCTTATATAATGGCATGACTTTTCAATTACAAATTTAAGCTTGTGCCAATTGTGTGACTATTTTAAATGTTTATTATTTTTTTATGTAATTTTACTAATACCTTTTATATAATGACTCATTTTATATACCACTAGCCACCTTTGGCGACCAGCCGGTTTGCCAGTATTATCGCTCGCTACAATTTTCAATGAAATATTTTAAGTAACTGGTCTCTTAAAGGACTCTCAAACAAAACATTTTTAATCTTCAAATTTTGATAGACATACCAAACTTATACTGTTTAGATCGTTTCATTCAATTTACTATATATATATTGCTAATTTGTTGCCATTTCCGGCAAAACTTCAACTTTAATTTAAAATGTAAATGATGAAATTGCAATTAATATTAAGATATTTTTTTTAAAAAACCAAACGTTTTATTTTATTTATCATCTTCATTGTTATTTATTAATTTTTATTATTATTGAATGTGAGTATTGCAAACAGAATCGCTCGTTATTTAAGTCTTATGTTAACTACAAAATTTTTTTCACAATTTATATAATATCTCAAACAATAATTCAACAAAAATTTCTGAGATTCAGCATAAAATTCAGTTTTTAGTTTTGCTTTCAAAAGGATTGAAATGAAATCAATAAGAATATTTTGTTCCTGCCTATAAATATATTTCAAAAATTATGAAGTCTAAATTTAATGCAGTAAGGTATCATATTCTGAGAAATATTCTGCACACACCAAATTTTAAATAAATGAATGAATGTTTCTATTTTCCACGATCAACTAAGACTTATTTATGAAGTTTTAAATGTTAAAAATTTAGAGAAACTCAACATTTTCATAATCTTAGGCCAATTTATCTTGAGAAACCTATGCGCTGATTGGTGTATTTTCTTTGAAGCGATCGATGGAAAATCTAAAATTATCCTTTTTTTATTGAATAGTGATATTCAAATTTTCATAAATCAGTCAGTTTAAGTGATTGGAAATTAACTCTATGACCACCATAAAATCTGTTCTTTCTCTTGTTGTGTATGCATTCTCCTTAATATCCGCTCGAATGAAACATCACATACAAAAGTACTACATAGAACAAACGCATCAAAAGTAAACATAACATTTCAATAGTTGCCAAAAACAAAAGAGAGAAAAATGCAATTAATAAGCAGATGATATTTAGAAAAGTACAGATATTTAGACTGGAAAATAAAATTATCTGAAATTAACCACACGTGCAGACGATATTTACAAAAGTAAAAATATTCAAACCTGAAAAGGAAAATATATGAGTTATTCCATCAATAAATGCCATAAGTTTGTTTATATCTTCATTATTTTATGAGTCATTAAACATCAAAATGGGGCCGGGACTAAATAAACACCCTGTATAGAAAGTGTAAAAGATCATAAAATAATTTTTCTTGAATTTATTTTTTAGAAAAAAATAATATTTCATATTTGTTTCATTTCCTACAAACACATGCTGAAAATTATACTTTTGCAGATTTCATTTTCAAAACGATTTAATTTATTTTTAATTAGAGCTTTAATCAATGTGATGGCAACACTTTGAAAAAAGACAATTTTTTCCCATGAATGCGAAACGTGCTTAATTTTTATTTTTATTTTTTACGAAAAAAATTATTGAAAAACATAGTTAAAATATTTATTTAAAAATTCATTAAAAATAGAAATTTAATTTTAAGATTAAAACATTAGTATCATTTAAAAGATAAATTTTTGATCTTTAACTTGATGTAAAAATCTTTTTTGTGCGGTAATATTTTCGGCAGTTATAGCAGAAACACGTCAAAATTTCGCTTAATTTTTAAATAAATAAAATTCTAGTTAAAAATTCGAAAAAATAACCCCCAGGTGCACATTCCCGGCCTCCAAGGTATACACGTGCCAAATTTGGTAGCTGTAGGTTGAATGGTCTGGCCTGTAGAGCGCCAACATACACACAAACAAACACACACACATTGAGCTTTATTATAAGTATAGATATAATATTGTGCTTAAAAAATAAATACTTTGCTCTGTTATATATTATCAAAATGTATTTAAAAATATTTTTATTTTATCCATCAACATTTCTTAATTATTTCATTTTTTTAGGTTGATTTATTAAATTCTATTCAAGAAAATTTTACTGAGTAAGTTTTACATCATTGATTATATATATTTGGCTATATGTTAATATTAGAAATATTTCAGTAATATTTTTTTTTTTCATTTTCTTTTACAGGGCTATGGCATCACAAGCCTCTAAAGTTGAATTCCTTGCCCAGTTAGAAACAATTGTTGAAAGGATTTTACAAAATAAAGCAAAAGTAAGCTCCTTTTTTTCTTGTATAGATAAAGAATGCTATATTTGTATTGAAAATAATATCAGAGAATTATGGATTTAAAATTCAATTGCTGATTTTGGAATTTATCCCAATATCTGTATATAAATAAAGTATAGTTCTCACCAAAGGTCCTTTATGTCTTTGTATTTGAAACCCATTAAATCTACCATTCTTGCTGAAACATCCTAAAAATAGTATAGCATGGAAGTTGAGGTAAGAATATCTGGAATATCTGCTATCTATTTCTTCCTCATCATCTGAGTTTAATTCAGAAATGGATGGGGGTTTTTTTTGTTTGTTTGTTTTTTGTTTTTCCTAAAAGGGTAATTGTAAAAAAAAAAAAAAAAAATTATAATCTAAATATCTTTTCAATCTGAGTAACCATGCAAAGGGAAGAACAAAATTAGCATTGTCAAGGTTTTTAAACCTTGGTGGTCTCATATGAGTTGCAATTTTGAAGTTTGAAATCGTAATTCATATCAAATGTATGTTGTTGTTGTTTTCTAAAATGATATCTTAACTTATGAAATGGCTTATTAAAAAAAAATCCAATTATATATTCTTAAATGAAAGTTAATAGAATATTAAAAAAATTATTTAGCTTTTCTCTACTATGTACATTTATTTTCAAGAGATGCCATAGTACATTTTATTTTAGTTAAATAATAAAATTAGATTAATTTATTTGTAAATTTAAAAAATGTTATATCTCAGAAAGTCTAATAACTGTATACTTGTTTAGCAGTTGACATTAAATTTAACAGTCATTTATAATGTTCAATTTATTTTTATTATTTTAAAAGTCATCAACTTAGAAACAAGATAATTATTTTTACTTAATAAATCATATATTTTTAGTAATAAAATAAGTTTTTTAAATACAAATATAGGTGGAAAAGAAAAGGCTTGAAGAAAAGAAACAACGAGATATGTTCAATGATCAGTTACTTGATCTAATAGAAAAACAAAGGTTATACTTTAAAACTGTAAAAGATTTCAAAGAAGTAAGTAGAATTTGTTTTAAAATAAATTCTGTAAGAAGACGTGTTGCTATTTACTATTCTAAAATTTTTGTTTTATATGTTTTGATTATTTCTGGTTTTCATTAATTTAGAGAATGTTTATGCTTTATTAAATCCAGAGAAATAATGTTAAAAATACTGAATTAAATATATTGATGTGTTCAGAAATACAATTTTATATATCGCTGTTTTTTTATTATTGTTGGAGCCTGATTTAGATTCTTAGAATATTTAACCCTTTCATAACAAGTTTGTTTCACCAGAATGGTGTCACTGAATAGGGAAAACATAAACAATTCTGTGTTATTTCTCTGCTTTTGTGCTTGTACAGCCCAGTATTATAAAGGTTTCTGCAAGTTGAAAATGCAGCTACAGAAATGTTAATATTTTCAATGATTAAATTCCTAGTAATCTCACAGTATGGAAAGAATTGTATAATTTATAGTTAGTCTTGATTGTAGTTTAAACTTTTCATTTTTGAATAGAACAATAAGGTTCTATTCATATGGGCAGAAACATAGAGTAGTAAGTTTAAAGTAGAATCTCAGGCATTCAAGTCCGTTATCAATGTTGCCTCAGGAATTCACTCAGAACAGTATTTCTTGCTAGGGTGTAAGCTTTAACTATTTTTTATTTAAATGCAATCAGAATATTTTTAAAAAATTACTTCTCAATATTTCAATGTTTTATTAACTATTTTCCAAGAAATAATATGTTCATTAAAATCTTGCTGTGCTCATGAAATGATTTTTATTATTATAGGAATGTAGGAAAAATGAAATTTTGGTTGCCAAGCTGAAAGAGAAGAATAAAGGACATTAAATACTCATGCTTTTAGAAAATGGGGAAAGTAGCTTCTTAAATTAGTTAATGAATTATAAAAAAAATCTAGTTTTATTTTTTCTGAACTGCCAACTATATGAAGTAATTCAAATTTGTATATAAAGTGGAATTATATTTATTTGTTTTTCTACAAATTAATAAAGTTATATTTTTGGTATTTTTACATGTGATTTTTAAATGATACAACAAAATACAATTATTTCTTTTATTGTTAACTTAAATAAGTACAAAATCATATGCAATATACATAACAAAGCAATTAAGGCACTTTTTCTGATGTGGAACATGTAAAAAAGCGTGAATTTCTTTGGCACATCTTTCCAGATGATCATTGGAAGTCTATTTACATTGAAATGAATAACTTTCTGTACAGTGGAATGTAAGTATGGAATTACTTTTGGAAAAGGTACAGTTCCCTCTTCCTTAATATACATTTTTAGTGCACTCCTAATCAGTGAGATCAAAATCAGAAGTTCAACATTTGAAAATGAAATACAAACAAATTATAGTAAGTTAAAATCACTTCAGATGGTAAAAAATACTTTAGCATAAAAATAATTCATAGTTTTTTTTCATCCATTATAGAATCACATGGGTTTTGTTTTCCTGTTAAAATTTCATGTTGTGCGTTTTAATGCATGCCCTAATAAACTGTCTTTATCACAGCCACTGTTCAGTAATCACAGAAAAAGTATTTAAGAAATTCATGTTTTATGCTTTAAACCTTGACAAATAAAACTCGCAGTCTGTGCAGTAATTATTAGGAAGGAACACCTGTTTAGTATGACACAAATTGCAAAGAACAGATCCATTGGAGTTTTCAGGTGACGAGTATTCTTGGATCTGTGCATGAGCGTCTCCATTATCTGGTCCCTCAAAATTGCCATAACTCTTACTTAATATGGATATTTCTCCTTTACCAGCCTCTACATGCTGTTGATACACCCTTTCAAACAGCGGATTGGAAGAAAAATCTATTTCATCATACTCTGCACAAGCAACCAATACAACTTCATCAGAAAAGGTTACTGTCTTTTTTGAAGACTTCTTTTTTACTGGATCTGTTACACTTTGTTGGTTTGTTGATTCTTGTTCCATTGGTTGAAAATGTCCATCACTGTTTGATGTTCTTATTAACTCTAACCTCTGCATTGCTGTGGCATAATCTGGTGGTTGCATAGGTCTTGGAAGATAGTTCTTTGCAGTATTTGGTAACTCTGGTGGATGCAGCATAGTTGGACTGAGTGGAGTACTTTGTTTTAAAGCAGATTTTATAGGTTTTGCTACAGGCTCTGGAAGTCCTACTGTGTTTTTAGAATTTATACTTGGCATCTCAACTAAAGATTCTCTGTTGTCTGATCTTATTTTTAAAGCTGATTTTAAAGGAGGAGCATTTTTATTGATACTATTTGAAGTTAGGCTCTGTGTTAGTCCAAACTGAGCTGGAGATTGGGTGCTTTGATTGTTTTCCATGCTTTCATTTAATTGATTGGAACAGTTTTGATTTGCTTTAATTACATTGTTTATTTGTTCCTCTTCACCAGTTATTTGAGCACTTGGTTCTTTTGGCTTCAGCAATACCTTTTCAAATTTTGAAGCAAGATCTTTCACACTGTTTGAAGTTTTGCCATTGTTATTAGATACAACACTTGGAGAACTTGCTACTTCAGAAGTATTTTCCGAGTGAAGCTGAAAATATACATTAATTACTAAATGCTTTGAATTAACACATTTTTACAGTATATGCATATTTGTTCGATGCTGCAAATGGGATATTTAAGCATAGTAAAGAATAGGAAATATTTAAATTTGACTACTTCCTAAGCATTAAAAAGATATTTAAAGTGTATTTAGTATACTCACCGTTTTTTACTAGTATACATCTGAGAAGCAGAAAAGACAGAAAATAGATATATGAATATGAAAGTTTTATTTAATGTAAATGGTTTTAAGTACTGTTTTATTTAAGTTTAATACATATAATTACTATTGCTGTAAGTTTAAAAGAAAAAGAAATTTACTAGAATTTTTTTCCAAAAACTTGAATTACATTAAAACAAAAATTAAAATACAAAAAATAATAAAAGTAATTTACCTTCCAGTTCATTGTATTGGCTTTATTTTGTTCTTTCTCCTTTTCAGAAACTATAAAAGAAAAAAAATTAAGTCAGATTTATGACAAATTCTAATGATTCAACATGTTTAGATTATTAGAATATAAGGTAGTTACAATAATTTTTTAAAGAAAATAAATTATATTATACAGAATTTGAGACTTAAAAGTACCCAAATGTAATGATTAATATTGACGGATTTATATTTATGAAAATGCTATGCTGTTGATAACTCAAGCACTTCAATAGTTGCTTTAATCCACTTTTTGTTGCTAATCAACTACATCTGCTTGACTTCCCAGATCTCCAGAATTAATAACAGTAGATTTCTTTTGTGGAGCTTCTTCATTAAAATTATAATACACCAAATAGTTTATAAAAGATTTATTGAAACAATTGTATCAAGTGTATAATCTCAGTTGATACATAAGAGATCAATTACCATTAAAATGTCTCCACTGCATTCCTTGAAGAACTAGCTTCTTTCACACAATAGAAATTTTGAATTAATAATATGCGATTCTCTCCATATAAATCATTACTTTGGAATACTTCTATTTTAAAAATCAAGTTTTTAAAATTATATATTTACATTTTATGACAATTTTATAAATTTATTCTTACCTTTAAAATTAGCATTCCCTTTCTCTGGAATAAAAACTGGTTTTGGCATTTCTGAATTTTCTTGTTTATTGAGAAACTTCTGTTGTTTGTTCTGTAATTCTTTCAGCCAAGAATTTCCTTCTTGAGATAATTTTGGAAGCATGGATTCTTTAGTGTCAGTAACTTGCATAGTATTATTTGATGATTTTACTCCTTCCAAAAACTCCTGCTTCTGCAGCGATTTATTCAAAACTTGCCTCCTCTTTGCTTGTATCTCAGCAAGGAAAGGATTCAAAGGTAATGGAAGGTCTTCTTTATCATTTGGCTGCTCAATTGTAGAATGCTGTGTTGGCGAGAGAGGAGCTTCAGTGTTTTCATTTAGATTTTGAACTGTCTTTATGGGTGATAAAGGTGATTGTGGAGTCAGCACAGGTATTGCAGAATTCTTTATGGACAATCCTGATTTTGGAGAACATTTTATTTCTGTAGTCCTAATAGGTGGTATGGGTGGCAAGTTAGATTCATTCTTTTGGATGCTTGTCATATGGGGTATTTTGGAAGGCTTAACACTGGGTTGATTATTGAAATCTGATTTATTAATAGGTTCAGGAGACTTCTTGGGTATTGCTGGTAAAGTATGTATTAATTTAGGCTTAGGACTTGTTAGAGCTGGTTGTATGTTTGGAGGATTCACTTTAATCAGTAATGGTCTTTGGGTTTGTGTTAAATCCTTTTTAATGAAAGCGTGATGAGGCTGATGAAATCCTCTGG
Source organism: Argiope aurantia (assembly GCA_026543865.1). Classification (NCBI taxonomy): domain Eukaryota; kingdom Metazoa; phylum Arthropoda; class Arachnida; order Araneae; family Araneidae; genus Argiope; species Argiope aurantia. Next base: position 42,956 of record JAPMOR010029255.1, read on the forward strand.
TCACACTTACAACACCACTTTCTGTTTTCTTTGGCTTTCCATTTGGTAAAGTCATTGAAGGAACTTGAATTATGGCATCATCCAGAAAGCAATCAACTGGATCAGTAGAGTTTTGATCTTCTCGTAAATCAGGCAAACTCCTATTTTTTCTTTTCATGAATCCCCCCATCAACTTTCGTTTTATTTTATGTGGTTTCTTATCAGGAACTGTTATGGGTGATAGCAAATCTCTGTTGCTAAATTCAATTGCATTGTTTTTGTCACTTGGACTAGGAACCTGTGAAGAGTGCTTTTGTGGCTTTTTTCTAACTTCATTATCTGTTTTGGGTGGTGAATCTTTCTTACGTGTGGGAGATTTTGGAGCTACTGCTTCTTGATTTTTGCTGTTCTTTTCTGGATTAGTTTGGCTCTTTCTTTTAGGACTGTAATCGGGTTTGTGTTTAGGAACATCGACATTTTTCAGCATTGTCTCATTCAGTGCATTTGAAAGACTCGTGTTTTTGCGTTGCTTGTCCAAAAAGTCTTTGTACACTTGATCATCTTTCACTTTTAATGAACCAGATGATGTATTTTTCTTTCGGTTTCCTTTCTTGGGCAAAGTTCCATATATTTCAATGTTTTTACCAAAGTGATCTGTGTCGTCTGAATTGCTTTCTTTACTTCCTGTCTTTGAATGGGTGCTATCTTTACTTCCTTGTCGACTGTGTCTGGAATGTGTACTGTCTCGACTGGATTGCCTACTGTGGTGTCCAGTGTGACTCTTCTGTTTCCGCCTTTCATCTAACTCATGATCTTTTATTCGTCGATACAGATTAGATGATCTCATAACACAAGTACTGTGTTTCATTTTTGCACTGACTAAAGAACGTGAATTGTTATAAGGAGCTTCCATTGCTGCTCTTGCTCGAGCTGAGGGAGGAAAAAAAAACCAACATTAGAAACATATAATTATTGAAAATATTTGTTTGAATATTACATTTGACTATAAATTAGGCAACAAACAATTAAATTAGGCAACAAGTTCTACTGAAAAATGAGTCAAATGAATATATATGCATACAGATGCAATGAATTGGCATTAAATAATACTAAAAGATATCTAATGCCTTTATATTCACTACAAAATAAGAACATTAAAGTGCTAAAGAATAATAAACAAAATTATTGTAGATTATAAATCTAACTTTTACTGCAGAAAAATTTATCAATCATTTAAAAAATATATAAAAATTAATGTAAACCAATAAACTTAGAATACATACATTAATATTAGTATTTCATTTCCTATTCCTTTGTAATATTATTTTTTATTAAAGTTTTAACTCGAGCATTGTTTGTATAAGGATATGGTATAGAAAGTTTTTCATTGCACATATTGTGGTATATTTGCGAACTGAAAATCAAAGAGAAAACCAACCTGCTGCTGAATCACTAAGTAAAGCAGCCATGACTAAATCACCATCCTTCTCTTTTTCATGTGATTTTGCAAGTAAAAGGTCTGCTTCTGCACATAGCTTATCACAATCTGGAGGACCTGTTAGAAAAAAAAAGCAGTATAAGTAAGATATGCAAACAAAACTGAAAGATTTGTATTAGTACATTTGATGAAATAATTTCTATGGTGTGCATAAAAAATATTTATAAGAAATCTTACACTTTTATTTTGTTTATTTTGAACACTCACTTCCCTCATTTAAACCATTAATTTATTTCAACTATTATCAAAATAAAAAGACTGCTAAAAGAGCAGTTTGGATATTTTAAGTAATATCATTGAATTTAAAACAAATACATCAAATGTTTTATGACTTCCAATGCTAAAATTTTATCTATAGTTTCAAGTGATCGAATTAAAAAATATTACTAGAATTAGCATTTTTATGGAATGTTTATGCCCATAAGAGAGCAATGGGCATAAATGTTTAATAACCTATTATGCCTTTCTTTAAATTTGTATCTTATTTAAAAGCATAACTTTAAAAAAAATGTCTTTTTAAAAACTTTTGAACCTTAAATTTAACTAGTAATTCATTACATTATTACAAATTAATATTTTTAAGGGATTAAAATGCTTGAAAAATAAAAATCATATGTCAGTTGCAAACAAATACCTGAAGATTCTTCTGTGATAAGTTTAAGCTTTTTGTCTAAGTCTGTATCATCTTCGGGTTGCCAATCTTCTGGAATTTGTGTTAGACGAGGTTCGATCTTTATTGGAGATCCATTCACTGAGGGATAACTGTCTGAACTTGACACAGAAAAAGAATCATATCCATGATCTGAAGTATTTGAATCAGGAAGTTGGCTTTTCTTATTTAACCCAAGAAGTAATCTAAAAATGTATATATAAAGCGTATATTAATTATTCTGTTGGTAATAATTTTTTGAAAAATATAATTCAATTTATTCTTTTAATTTTTTCCATGATGTTTTGCATTGAAATGAATTGAAAACACATGCATATGTATTTGCTGCCGCCTGATTTTTAAAAAATTCTGCACATGATCAACTTTCAATCTTTTGATTATTTGATAAGAATTTAATTATTTATTCTTACATTTTTGCCAAAATAGCAAAAGAGTTTTAAATCATCTTAGTATGTAGATATAAAAATTTTATATGTGCTTTATTCTCTGTAAGCACAACATTCAGATCAGTATTTTATATATATATATATATATTAAATCATATAAAAAATATTTCACATAAAATGAAATGCTTGCCTTGATATCATTTTGCCTTTTAAATCTATGAGGAAATACATCCATTTTAATTTTATTATTAGGGATTTTTTTATTTTATTCAGTTTATTATTTATTTTAAATTATATCTAACTCCAACTTACCTTTTGGATGCAACAACTGTTAAAAATGGGTTTTCGATGGAATTACTACTGGAAGAACTTGTTCGATCTCCACTCCATGAACCAGAATCTCTTCTAATTACAGGGTTTTCAGGTGTTGTATTCTTTAACACACCAACTTTACTGTTATTTGCATTATCAAAAGATTCCAAACTACTACTGCTGTTGCGATTACCAACCGAACTCTGACTGTATGAACGACACAAAGACATGTGATGTTTTTGTTGTTTCAACACATTCTCAACAGCTTTTCTGCTTATGTACATATCGTTAACTTCAGGATCTTCTTCCGTGTAAGCAGAATCATTGTCCTTATCACCATCAAGCTCTGCTTTCTCCTGTTTCTGGAACTCTAAAGCACTTAGGTTACTGTACATTTGAACCTCTGGTACTGGATTCTTGGGCATTTGTGTGAAGGCAGGCAAAGATATTTCACTGAATTTCGATACATCTGTAAGCTCTTCTTTACCTGAAGAAAGTGAATTCAAATACTGCAAGTTGCTGTACATAGGTTGAGTTTGATTGTGAGATGATGGGTTGGAAGGTTCTTGACCATATTGGAATTTGTAAGCATGATTATGAGAAATCATACCAGGGTCATTTATGTGAGTATTGTATGAGTATGAATCATAAATGGCATTGTTAGGATAAACGTCTAAATGCCTCATATGCCCATAAGCATGTTTCATGTTTGCCAATTTTTTGGAGTTTTGAAACATTAAATATTGGTTTATCACATACTGCCTTTGGTTTGCTGGTGGAGGTGGATTATGTATTGGATCATTTGCATAAATGACTGGAGAGAATGTATCTGTAAAAAAACAGGCAAAAATTAACAATTGACTCAAAAAAGTCAAATCATAGCTAATTACAGTTGAAACATTATTATCCGTAATATGAGCTGTATTTATACTTAAGGTTTTAGGATGCAAAATATATACCTCTATGAGAAAATCCTGTAGAAGTATCAGGGTTTGCAAATAAAAGTAAAAGAGGTTGAAATCGACCTCTTTGGCACTTTTCTACAACCTGTTCCCAGCTTGGACCAACCTACAATCAAAAAGAAAAATTCCATGTACATTTGCATTTTATTTATTTTTAGTCAAAATTAGACATATACGTTTTTATATATTTTTTTTATATTATTTATATAATTCTAAATATTTTAATTTTTTTGTTATCATATTTGTATATCATATCATATTTTTCTGGGGAAAAATTAATGCTCCTTTTGGTCAAAATATAAACTATTTCTCTTAATTTACTATATAAAAGTTATTTTTGTTAAGTGATATTTTTGAAATCTGTAAATATTATGGCGTTTAAACCCAGATGACAATAGAACACCATTTATAAAATTGGATTTTTATAAGAATTTTTTTTAAATAAGAATATATATATGGTTTGTTATAAATGCCAACTATTTTATTATGCCTCTGGGAAGATGAAATGCATTTTAATTTATGCATATTAAAAAAGAAATGTCATTTTATTTTTATAAAAAAAATTATGATTAATGAAAGTAATCATCAAGATTTTGTTACCTCTTGTACAGTTGCATCATCAAAATATATCCAAACTCTTAATTTTGTATGGAAGAAGAATGTTGAATAATGTTTGCCATAGTATGTGACAACTCCTACTAACTGATGAGTTGTTGAATTAGCCCAGTTTATATCACAAACATCATGAAACATCTATTGGTAAAGAAAATATGTTTGATTGTTAGTCAATAATCATCAATCAAAAATAAATTTTGAAAAAAAAAGTTTTAAATAAACTAAAATTATGATTCATGGAAGCAATTTATATAACTGCTATTAATTTAGTGTTCTCAGATGATATGCAAGATTTCAGTAGTTGATTACATCTGAAATTTTTACAATTACAAAGGATTTCTTAAAATATCAGTATACTCATTCTAATCATGAAACAATAAGTAATATGTAAACTATTAGAAATAGGTGTATATGTCCAGCTAAAAAAATGGATAATGATTATATTTTTTGTAGCTTTTTTCAAGAAAATCAATTGGTGCTACTAAAAAAATTACAAATTCTAAATTTTTATTCAATTCTTTAGTCTTGCTATTTAGTTAAATATATTTAACACACTGAACTGTACTGTACTGTGCTGTATTATAAATAAAAAATGACCATGTCACAGGTGTTTGTAAATGACCAAATTATGTCACTATTTTAGACCATTTCAATGACTGCTATAAGGAAGATCCACCAATCAATGCACATATCTTCAAGTATCCATGGACTAGATTAAAATCAGGAAATTCAGTATCCCAGCAGTTTGGGTTGCAGATGGGTGGAATATTTTGTTTAGAGTATTGGTATTCTGTTTATAAAGTTTTCTTTGTTTATAATGATGGATATCTTACTAAATATGACTAATAATACTGAGAGATTGCCTCAAAATTTCGATTTCCTACATTTAAGAAGGACATTTACTGACTAAAATAATATAAAATATACTTATTTATGTCATTTAAAGCATTTTTTAATTGGAAATTTAGGCCCGTATCTAACGATTTAGAAATAAGCAATTGGATTACATTTAGAATGGATATCTTGTATAAAATATTCGTGGTAGCCCCTATAATGAAAAGCATTTCCAGAACTGGATTTACATATCGGCTAAAGCTAAAGTCCTTATTTTCTTGCCCTCCCCTACCCTAAAAAATATGAGTGAGTAGGCATATATATTATTTAAGTGGACTTATAAATGGTCCCATCCTCAAACAACTTAGGTCCTCTTCAAATCTAATTAAGACACTGTTGTTGTTTCTTATGGCACTTGCCATGATACAACTATCACAAATGATGCTTTAAATAAAAGTATGCAATAGCAAAATATCATAAAAGGATAGCAAGACATTTTAAAAATCTATTATATATGTAACAAAATATTTTATATATAATTTTTCTTACATCTTGTAATTGTAGATACATCCCAATGCTTCGAAAAACATCTGTAATGTGCTGAAGAGTTGGACATTCAGAATCCCAAACCAGACCAATACTTACTAAAATAAAAAATATAAGAATTTTAATATGTAAACATTAACATCAAAGAATCATACCTTTATAGTAATTACACGATTCAATGTTTGTTGTACATAATCTTTAAGATTAGGTAATATGTGTAAACTTTTTTTATAGTTATTTATGTATTATATAAGTAGTTAGTAATTGTGTTAAATTACAAATTAACTCATTAAGTTTAATTTTCTCTTATTCAAATACTATATATTATAACATTAATAAATTAGTTTTAAGCAAGTCAAAAATTAATAATAAGGTGCCAAACTTTTGTTTGTACTTTTAAATTTTACAAAAGTTTTGATAAAATCAGTGTTAATTGTTGATTATATTTTTTAATAACTTATGTTAAGTACAATATTTGTCTACTTACCAACTTCAGGATGATTCATTAAAGTTTTCTTGGCTTGTACTTTCTCTCCACAGCCACTCTAATGAAATAAAGAAGAATATATTTTTCATATTTTAATATTTTTACAAAAATGTAAGCCCATTATAACCCATTTATAGCATATTAACCCATACGTACTATTAAAAAAATCTTTTTTTTTTCCCAGAAAACAAAATAATGGTCTACTTTTAGCAAATATTTTAATTTTAGTTTTCTTTAAAATCTATACATGCATTATTTTAGCATTTTAATTAAATAAATTATTTTGTGAAAAAAATCTAAAATTAGAATTATCATACAATTAAAAAAAAGTTTCAGTAAATTTTTATTTAAAACCTAACTATTCCACTGTTTAAAGTTATAAATTATAGAAATATGATGAAATAATTATTTACTAAAAACATTGCATATTCAAAAATACATATGACAGAAAATGTTACTTACTGGGCATTCTCTAACTTCTCCCATTTCTCCAGCTAGTCTCAATAGCTTTCCAAAAGAATTCGAAGGTATGCTCTTTGGATCTTGTTGTAACATATCCATTGCTTTAGCACTGCAAAAAAACAAAAAACATTTCTTAATGATTGACGTTCCTTATAAAAATATCAGGCTCAGATTATTTTAGCACTTTTATTTTTTACAACCATCAGAACAAGCACTTCTTTTTTTCTCCTTCAAACTTACCATAAAGCAGATGTTGTCACATAATGCACCATTTGTGTAAATGGAAGAGGTTCAGATGAAGCAGAACAATTCTGGCACATGCGCTGTAAAAAATACGGAAGCAAAATTAAAATCACCACCTCTTAGTATTAAAAACATCATTAATGATGCCTACAATAGACTAGAGGTTGTACCTGTTCCACAAGTGTCATGGCAAATTTCTGATGAGGTATGCAATACACATTTCCGCACATATCATCTACTTCTTGATTGGCAATGTGGACATGGATCCTTAGAAGTATGTTTTCCTAAAAAATATAATCATTTGTAAAAATGAACCAAATATTACGAATTTCAGTTATTTTGAATGATGGCAATATGAAAATTCTATCATTTTTCATTTGTGACTTACAAAGCATTCAGCTGCATCATCCATAAAACCCAGTTGAAATCGTCTTTGATCACAGAACGTCCTAGCAAGCGCATGTCTTAAGGCATCTGGTGGAAGAGCAGATTCTTGACTGTATTGAAACTGGGTGAATAGTTCCTAAAAAACAAATTAAGTTTTAATTACTCTAATTTTTTATCTGCCTTTACCACACTTGTACTCTTCCTAAATTTCTTAATACTTTGTTGAAACGTTAATACAAAGTACATTGACTTCTACGATATCAATTCTGTAATCTGCAACCAATGTAACATTTCATGTTTTCCTGAAAAGGTTATTAGATAGATTTTAATTGCTGCGTTATCATTTTTGAGCACAAAATGCCACAGTATATTTCTACGATATCCTCACATACATAGCCATGTATGGCATTTACGTGCCAAAGTACGAGTTATTTTAATGCACTCCTTCATTACATTAGCTTTTAAAAAGTGAAATAAATGTTTTAATACAATATCTTCACATCCCTTATAACCTCTTTATGCAATTCTATAAAAAATATCGTCCTTTTTTTCCCTGTCACTAATTTATTATGGAGGGATCATCACCCTTCCCCTAGATGAAATCGTTAATTCAATGGTAAATAACAAATAAGTAAATCAGTGTTTCTCTGATAGTAGTTTTATATCCCTTTCTGTAAAATTTAAAAGATCGAGTAAAACGCAATATCCCAAAATATATTTATTATATTTATTTCACTTTTACTTTTATTATATGAAAAATCATTTTAATAAAAGTATATATTATTTTCTCACATTTATTACATATGCAGAAAAAGCCATTGTTTCGATTGCAGTTTATCAGAAGATGTAAAAATAAAGTGTAGTGTAATAAAAAAGAAGCTTTCATTTAAATTTGGGAATTATGCGTGATTTCGTCGAAAAATAACTCCTTATATTGGCTTTGTGAAATTCAGAATCAAAACTGATGAGTAATAGAAAATATTATTAATTTTTAAAAATTAGGATAAGAAATCAGTCTGAAAAATATAATTTGATTTTTTCATAAATTTCCCTTAACAGTTCTCATATGCATTGACATTTAATTCACCTAAAAACTTTTTCTTACTTTATAAGAAAAATTTTGTTTATTATGCAAATTACACATTCTATTCAGATAAATAAAATTAGAAAATAACGATACTAACATATATTTTTTTCTGTTATTACCATTTTAATGTGTGTTCATATTGTACACAAGTCTCTATGAATCAGCTTTTTATATAGAGCGTAACAGGTGTTGGTTAAACAATAGATGATGTATGAGAAACTACGATGTAGAACCCCATTCGCCGTCAAACTGCACACGTGTTATCGGAAGGAAAACATGAAGTTGCCATAGTAACGTAAACATATGGCCTTGAACCTCTGCCACCCACATCCAAAGAATTGTACATACGTAAAAAGTGAGCAAAACGCACACGCAGATTAGCATATTTCGTGCTCGCATGAAACTCACCATTTATAATCAAAGAGATAAGAATATTTCTGATGGTCAAAAATATTAAAATGTAAATAAATATTACCAGATAAATTCTACTGACTTAATTATTAAACTTCTATCTCTAGGTTTAATCTGTGGTAAAGAGAAAAAGAAACTGAAATTACTGAAACAAAAACAAAAAAGATAATTGTACGACGGAAAAAAAAACTTGTTTGATTCAACTATATTGTAATGGTAAAAAAGTCCTGTTTAGCAATATTCTCTTTTGAATATCATTTATTTTTCTAAATTTTGAAGAATTAATAAATTAATAACTTAAATTTAAACCAGAATGAGCTCTTTAATTTTTAAATACTAAATGTGAGAATTATGAATTTAAAATTAAACAAAATTGCAAAAGTATCTAATCTATTGGTTAAACGGGTATTTATTTAACTTTGACAGCACAAAAAATAAATACAGTACAATATTCCAATATTTTATCACATTTGTAATATTGAAACTAGTGATAATGTATATAATTTGGAATATCGTAAAATATCATAGCTTGAAATATTGTACTATATCATAATTTGAAATATTGTACAATATCATAATTTGAGATACTGAACAATATCATAATTTGAGATACTGAACAATATCATAATTTGAGATATTGAATAACACATAATTTGAAATAGTGTGCAAATCATTTATCATGATTAGGAATATTGCATAATACTCTATGAATTAGTATTTACAATATTATATGATATTTTATTTAATATTTGCAATATTGTACAATATTATTTTATTCAGTATTTGCAATGTTGTACAATATTTTATTCAATATTTACAATATAGTACAATAACATTTTATTCAATATTTGCAATATTGTACAATGTCATTTTATTCAATATCTGCAATATTGTACAATATCATTTTATCCAATATCTGCAATATTATAGAATAGTGCAGAGTGGTTACTGAAAAAGTATCCATAAAATAAATATTTCCATAATGACCTTATACAATAAATTAATAAAATTATAGAATTTCTTTATTATTTAAAAAAAAAATGTAAAAAAAAATATTTATTACCTTTAAGGCACAGAAAATGCAAGAATCTGCCATGCAAGAATGACCGGATAGTTCTCGAAAACTTCTTCGAAAAGCATCCAAGTGCCAGAGAACCTGTAAAAAACATATTCTCATTACCCATCTACAACAGTACACATTTACAATCATGAAAGAAAAGATTTAATTAAAACAACCTTAGTTTTCTTATTATATGAATAAGTAGAAAGCAGTGTTATATTGATTCTTAATGACTATCGATAAAGAATGTTTGATATCAGAAGATGCATGATCTTGTAAGTTTAAACAATAGCCTTGTCATAGAATTAATTGTAAAACATGTTAGCAAGATTTTTTTTATATAAATAAATCTCTTAAGATGACAACATAAAATTAACGAAGTCATGATACCTATCAAAGAAACCTGATTGAAAGTCCGAACAACTTTTATGTAATTATAACAATTGTAGATAATAATTGATAATAGACAGAATCTAGAAGAATAACTCGAGGTTTCGATTCCACGACTCCAGTTGATCTTGACCTAATTTATTTTAAGCCAAGAGCAATATGACTGAGTTCACGTCAACATCTGAATAAACATGAGAGAAGACAGTACATGTTCTCCGATTTAAATAAAGTACAGCTGACTATCTCTTTTAAAAGTCATAAGTTGGCTTATTTTATAAATGCAGAGTTCATTTCTACACATCTACTAAATGGAATTATTAAAAGAGCCTAATATTATAGAACAATCTTGTTCGTTAGGCATAAAATCTTTATAATAATAAAGACAGAAATTGTGCTTCGTTTTCGAGAACTCTCATTTACCAGTTTTCAAAGCTATCATTTATAATTGAATTCTATCCTCTCCAACTAACTATCATTTAATTGATTTCCCTAGTAGCACATGTATATTATACAATATTATATGATATCAAACAGTATTCGCAATATTGTATAATATTATTGAATATTTAATAATATAATATCGAACAATATTGAGCAACGTTCTGTACAATCTGGGTTAGTTTCTTTATTGTAAACTATGCATACATAGGGGTAGTTTGCAACCTTATTAGCCCAAGATATTGTACGATATTCTACGATGTCGCCCAATATTTTGAATGCTAGCTAATGTCGTAAAGATAACGTAACAATGTTGTTGTCCATTTGCGCTAATAGGGAGACTGCGTTTAATAGGGAATGCAAAATGAATGCAAAATTTGTCGAACAACAAATAAAATAGAATAATTTATTATGGAAAAAAATAAGGCGCTAGTATTTTTTGTATAATGCTTTACAAAAACAAGCATAATTATAATGAACATTTTGAAGATGAATTCCTACTAAAAAATTGCACCACGATTAGATTGTTAAGTAGATTGCAAATGTTTTTTTTTATATACAATACTATAAAAAAATCAACGAGTTGCTCAAAAGTCATAAAAAATTAGACAACAAAGATTAACTTTAAGATCACAGAATTTATTAAAATAAGTTGTTAAATAACGCAGAAGGAATTCAGTTCGAGACTGCGTTTTAGAATTGATTCTTCGCTGTAAAAAATTTCAACCTCTTCAAGTGTCTTAAGAAATAAATCTTTTGTATCCATCATTACGCGGTCTATTAAAATTATTAAACAATAAATATTAAATTTACATTAATCTCCATGGAAATTTTTACGGCGATGTGAAATTTTGGCGTAAAATAGAAAATTATTTCTCTGGATTGATGTATATTTTTTAACCAAAACAATTTTAAAACCAGTTTATTCCAAGAAATAAAGGAAATGAAATTTAAGTCGTATCATTCTAATCTATAAAATTGGTCAATTTTACCTCACCGCGAATAAGTTCAAAAAGAGAAAGGCTCCTAGGTAGAAATTTCTCCTTTTTATTATATATATTGTTGTTCAATACGGTCCTTAATAGTTTCCTAGAATGTTCACTTCGGCCTGAATTCTTATCAAGCTAAATAAAACTAAGCACATTGAATTATATTATTGAAGTCATAGTTCCCTTTGAGATGGCGGAGCTATTTTTTACGGTATGACCGTATCGGTTAAAAAAATCAATCAAAAACAAAAATTGCTTGCCATTTTTAAAGACTTCAAGTGGTTCAATCATATGGCTATTGTTCTTAACAAACGAGTTGGTGTCTAGACTCAGTGAGGCGAAATTGAAAGAAAAGATATTTTTAGAACGTTTAAGAATAATCAACATTTCTTTTTTTATTTTAGAGTCCCGTCATGATACAATGAATATTAGGGCAAGGATAATAGAAGATAGAATCAGTATGTTTCACGCATTATAACACTGCGTGTTTCAACAACTATGATAATAATCTTTTATAAATGGTGTTAAGGTGAACATTCAATTTGATAAAATTAGCAATGACAAACTATTTTAAACTTTGTTTATGAGCTAATAGAGAGAGTAATTTACATTTAATCAAATCTAACGGGATTTAAATTGATCAAATCTAACAGGCTTAATGCATTCGATCAATTGTTTTTAATTAAACCTCTCATCTATTGTTTGAAATTCTATTTTATTAAGAATTAGTTAAGTTTCTAGATATTATATCAGCATTATTCGGGACTATTATTAGATAATTGAAACTTTTTATCTTAATCTTATATACATTGCTATTTTTATTTAAAATTATTTTCTATTTAAAACATTTAATAAAAGATATTATGAAAGCTATTAGTGATATTGAAATCAAATACTTGAAAATTTAAATTATTTATAAGTACGTTGAATTTATTAATTATTAAATTCATTATTTGTAAGGCAAATCTAAAATTTTTTTATTGTTGCTTCAAATTAATTTATTTTTATCTTTCTACATTCTATGAAAACTATATCTAAATTATCGTCTGTTGCGAGTTACATTTGTTTGTTATTTAAAGAGGAAAAACGATTAAATGTGTGGCAATAAATTAACATTGATAAAGAAATCTTTTTAGAGAACATGTTGAGATCATATGGCAATATGTTTCTCTTGATTATGATTTGCAAAAAAATGTAGCATCTGTCTTTTCAGCCACGTTTTAATAGAAAATGCATATTATCTATCAATGGACAGTTAAAGCAGTCTTTCTTCAGCATCTATATTTGTTAAATGAAAGTAAAAATCAGAAGTTAATTCGGCTTAACTCGCAACTTAATGTAATGAAAGAGAAAATGATCCGATAGAAAGCAGGATCCCTTGCCCAGGAAGTAGCATAACCATTTACTGAAGAATTTAATAAAAAGCGACCACGCATACAGTGTGCATTACTTTCTGATGGTTGTCATTGTTCTCAGTTTTAAACTAATGACATAACAATAAAAGCGTGATCAAGTGATCAAAACCGTAGAAACTTTGACCCATTTGAAAAGAGCCTAATATCAGCAAATAGAAGTTGTATCCGTTCCCAAAATGATGCAATTCTGTCAGAAATATAGGGTTATTCGACAGTGGTGATAATAGGGAGACAGACAGAAGGGGTAAGGATACCCTGAACGACAGTCCCAGGGGTGACATGGAGGCAAAAATGATACTTATGTCACTTTAAGACAATTATATAGGCCGACGCAGTGTCATAGCGACTAAAAGATAAGGAGGTTGTACCCAGACATTGTGAGAGCAAAATATTAGTGCTTCTATGACACTGGTATTAAGAGAAATATCATAAAAGAGCGAAAGAATCAAACCAGAAATAGAATCCAAAAATTTGCAGATTTCTTCATTTGAAGAACTTAGTTAATCGAAATTAAGACATATTAATCTGTGGATTTTGTTGATTCAACAGGTTATAGCTCGATTAATGCTCGATAATCCAGAATAAATCATATAATTAAGAAATTATATAACCTAAGGTTACATAACCTTCGTTCAAAATGTAGTTTTATTATACAGAATATCGACTGATAGGATTTAAAATTAAATTCTGATCAGCTATTTCAACAGCTTTAAAATATATTCGTATAAATTTTGTGAATATTTAACTTGGTGTAAAATATATGTAATGGGGGTAATTCTAATGCTTAATTAACTTAAATTGAAGGTAACTAAAGCTATGAAGCCTAGTAACACCTCTGATATAATAAAAGGCACAATATTGAAATATTTTGTACATCAAAACCATGAACACCCATATGAAATTACTGAGTTAATGCTATGCCCACAAAGAAAAGAGTGCAAAATCTTCCACATAAGATTTATGAATCATATGATCAGTCTTTTGTCGATAGTAGACAGAAAACGATTTTGTGCAGTGCCTCAAACAGATTAATATACTGGAAAATAGCACAAATGGAAAATCATGCACAAATTCACCTATTGCTCGAACACTAGAGAATCATTTGACAACGAAAAACTCACGGATTAATATGCCGCACTTTTAATCGACCATGAGCATAGATTACAATAACCATGCTTGCAGAAATAATCATGCATCATGCGAATATTCATAATAACATTAAAAGATATCTTCGTGTTAAGTAAGGATGTATCGTTTCGTTACGAAAGCGAGCAAGAAAACGCTAATTTGAAACAAATGAAATAATTTGTAAAACCACGAAGCGAATCAACAAGTGGTTCCCACAGAAGATGGGAGGAATTTTTTTTCTTTTCGGGTTATGCATGGGTGCTTGCTACTTGGGGCTACTTCGTCTGAGTGAAAATTAAAAGTAGGATGACTCATTCTGATTGTTGCACCTGTTGGGTCTTTTAATAGAGGCTTGCTTAACAAAGTCACAACAATTGTCTTCAAACAGACTTTTCTAGTCAGTGTTCAACGTACTGAGACCACTTAGTTATGGATCTTCCTATATCACATCCAAATACTGCAAATACTACATCCAAATACT
>JAPMOR010029255.1:58135-119014 GCA_026543865.1 Argiope aurantia
TTTGGTCTTTGCTGCCAAAAAACTGATCGAGGTGGTTTTTGACCTCGATCAGTTTTTTGGCAGCAAAGACCAAAAATTTTATGAGCGTGGAATTATGCTACTACCAGAAAGATGGCAAAAGGTGTTGGACCAGAACGGCCAATATATAATTTAATAAAGTATTTGTTTATTATACGAAAACTGTCTTTCATTTTCACAAAAAAAAAAAAAAAAAAAAAAAAAAAACGAAATTACTTTCCGAACAACCCAATAGATTAATTTTTCAAAGAAATTCGACTTTAAACAATTGTGTATCTTTATTTTTCAGAGCAATAAACAAATCTTTGTATTAGGTGAATAATTATGCATTGAATTATTTTTCCGAGTGCAAAGAGTTAATAATCAATCAAAAAGATTTAACATTATCATAACCCTTTTAAATTTTGCATTGGAAGTTGCCATTAATTCGAATTATTTTAAATTATAACAATTAAATTTTCATTTATTTTTAGATATAATAAAAACAGACATCATTGTATTCAGAAGTAATTTGAATCTTTTAAAGCTTTATTCAAAGCAATAAAAATATCTCTGGTTTCGGAAGTTTAGAAGGAAAAAAGAGTATGGCTGAAAGCTGAATGGCCTAAAGACATCCAGAAAGCTTAATTCGACCGTGGTCATTTGATGAGGTCGTGTAGCATTATGTTTTCAAAATATGGTCGCAAGACAAAAAAAAAATTTAATTTATAAGACATAAAAACCTATCATTCAAAATTTTTTTTAAAATAGGCACCAATTAAAAAGCCATTTCACTATCGATTGTATTTTCATATCATTGATTCGATAAACTGACCATTATTCTACAATACCATTTAAGAATATATGTCGTATGTATGAGGGGAACCCGGACCTTCTGAATTTACTCAACGATCAAGAACGGAAACAGCGGTTGCCACAACACCCCTCGCGCAAAACCCTCATAAAGAAAAAGAACTGTTAAACGTTATTGCAGAGCTCCATGCCCTGTCTATGGTTCGCTGATCTGCGTTCATTGTTCCTTGCAGGAGAGAAGGAACAATTCCCGATATATGGTCCGATTCCCTTGCCTAGCGTTTAACGTCGTCAAAATAGCATACTTCCTGTGTTTTAGATAGCCTGGACTTAATTGGAGAAATGGGTTGCTTTATGCCATATGGACCGGATAAATGAAATAAATAAATAAATAAAAAAAAAACCACTTCAAAACACGGCGAACTTTAAACATCGGTTAAGAACTTTATTTTTTACATGAGAGTAGAATTTTACTTAAAATCAATACTTCTTAAATGGGGAGTCACACAGAAAAATATTTTGAAATTTCTCACATGCTCATATCTGTGCTTTTGTCTATCGTATCGGTCCTTTTCAACATTACTAAGCAAAAATAATTAAGGGGAAAAAAACCAAGTCTTAAAAAGATTTCATTGAAAATTTTTTAAATAATTATTTTTTGTTAAATTCATCCACAAATATCATTACACATACAATGATATCTCTTAATTTCATTTACATCTTAAGTAATTTCCTGTATATATATATATATAATTTTCTTTTATCTTGAACTAAGCCATGTTACTTTATTCTAAAATTTTCTCTTAATTCCTGATGCAAATCCACTTTTTTATTTAATTATTTCTAATGTGCGCTCGAAAAAATTGCTGAATTTGGACTTTTCACACACCACACGAAGGGATAAAGACCCCTATAACCTAAGGCATTTTTTTTTTAAAGATACTAAGATTCTCATTTTCTAAATTCACGTGTAAAAGAATCACTATAAGAGTCTCTCAGTAAAAAACTATGAGGGAAAAACTTCTCACATCTTACTCTTGGTCGCGATGTAAACAGACGTGTATCATTGTACAAATTATAATCTCCCGCGGAAAATTAGATTGACATGTATTCCAAAACTGCCTTCTTTTCGGTCACGCATCTGCAAAATTATGTCATATAAGTATTATTTTCTAATTTTTAATCATGTTAAAACTTATCTACCAAATCTAGAACTGAGAAAGTGTTTTGTTTTCCTTTCCAAATAGACAAAAGAAGAAAAATTTAACCTCTTAATCGTCGTGCCCATGCATGATATGGTCATCAAACCATCGCTTCTGAAATTTATATTAATCAACATTAATCATTAATATATTATATTAATTATTTGATTCAAAAATTACACACAATTCCCAAACACCTTAAGTCTTAATCTTCAATGGGTTCTTTATTCAATCAATAAGACAGCATATTTCGGACGTGGTAAGTTTTGATTAGATAATAATTTTAAAAAAAGCAGTTAAGAGTTCTAGTCTAGGTGCTTAAAAATTTGTAATTATAATTTTCACAAAATGAAATATTTTATTTTTTTAATGTCATATTTCATATATTTTTTGAAAATGTATTTTTACCGCATTGATTGGTCTTATTTTATAAGTGAATAATTGTTTTTTTAGGACCTAAAACATTCTTTTTTTTTTTTGCATAAAAACACACTATAAAATGATAAATCATTTCTTAAAGCATAATTCCATTCTAAAACAAAACAGTTCAAAGTTGTTACTACTTCATGACTAAAAAGTTAGGTTTTAATAATTTTACACCTTTCAGGAAATCAAAATCATTAAAAGGCATATTTTCTTCTACTGGAAAATATATAATTTCAACATATTGTAAAGTAACAAGATGTATTTAATTTGTCGAAAACAATTTGTAAGTTCATTATTGGAATCTATAGATGTTAGTAGAGTAAAAAATAAATATATGATATCCTAGAATTATTGAGCCTATAACAAAATTATATTTAAAAATAAATAATATGAGGCGATATTTTTTCTTTAACATATATTATTACCATACTTTAAAAAAATTATTTTACAAAATTGTTAGCTCACGAATTAATTAGAATCTTAAATATAAAGAGTCTTTTGCCAACACAGTGCGTGAAATCCAGATTTACTTGGGTCAACCAATCTGGCATTGAAAATTCAATAAATTAGAAAGATGAATTAGAAGTTGCCACAAAAATATTATTTATATCCCCCCATATTGACTTTTTTCATAATTGTGTAAATCGAAACTGACTCTCATTTTCTGAAAATTTTTACTTGTGAATGCATTTAATATTCCGTGTGGATGCTAGTACTCGGTTCGAGATGCTTGACACTGAATCTCTAAATAGAAATCATACAAAAATTGTAATTTGAAGTGATGTTACTAATGTTAAATTAATTCATTTCCTAATGAAATTAAATTATATAACATTACAGATTTTCATAAATTGAATGATCTTTTATTTGTTGGTTAAATAACGAAATAAAACATTCGATACACAATCTTAATCATTATTCTATTTCCTTGGTTAATTCAAAAGCTGGGAAACCTTCATAAAATGTCGACTATCTCAAGTAAACTCTTTCCGGTATTGTCAAGCTATCTTTCACGGAAACAGATGAAAAGCCATTGTGGATTGTTGAGATTTATTTCGAGTGTCCACACAGAAGAAATCACGTGGTCAGCAGCAGCCATTCCGGGTTCCTTGCTGTTACTACCCAGTTTCACACTGAGACGCCGAAGGGACTGGTTGGGGTCACACACGGCCAACACAAGCCTCCAGAAAAAAAAAAGTTTTTCTTGTTTTTAGTGTTTTTTTAATGGCAGGTATAGGGAACCGGTTTCTACCTTTGGCGGGTCTCTTTTCTCATCGTACTGCGGTTGTCGGGAGTCGGTACGAAAATCAACTTCTGGTTTGTCTGAGCTGCACTGAAATCTTAGATCGTCTAGCACGAGTTGCGCCGCCTGTTCCGAAACATTGATTTAAAAATAACCGGCCTGGTTGTGTTTCGGGTTTGGTGCAATAACAAAAGAGGCAGTCGTCTGTCAGATATCAATTTAGGTCTTGTTTTAAATAATGCAACGTACCGATCCCATCAAATAAGCTAAAATATCAAAATCAATAATGTACAGAAGTTTAAATAAAATAAAACACATATCGGATCCAGGCCAATATCACAGAACTGCGATAAATTATTATAGTACATCAGAGATTGGGGCGTTATAGTGACGACATCTACTTTTTGAGACTCAATTGATCCAAGATTATGTCAAATTAAAAATAAAAAAAAGTAAAACACTATATCTATTTGTTATTTTTTCACCATTTATCATGAAAAACGATTTCTCATGTCTGAAGAGTAAAATATATGGCAGAAAAAAACTTCATATTTAGACACACACAGTTTATTTGAATATTTTGCAAACATTATGTATCGCAAAAAAGAAGAACAAGGAGAGCAAATGGAACGATAAAAATTTAGTGATGATTGCTAATTTTAATCTTCATTAACATGTTAAACAAAATCAAGCAATGCACCGGTAGAGAACATCAAAATGGTGTCAGAAATAATTTTGATAAACTATAAAATATATTTAATATCCAGAAAAAGTGGTGAAGGATTATGGAAAGGAGTACGAAAAACTATTTATTTTTCTGTTTATCTACAAAATTAGATTTTTTTTAAATATCTGAACAACCTTGTTATTTTATCATCCTCAATAGTATTTGGAATTAAGTTTCATAAATTTAAGGTTATAATTGATGTTATTGCGCAGAGTTTTACTTTAATAAGGCATTGTGCTGATTTAATAGCCATTTTTTGAATTTTCAATCTGTAAATCACAGGTCGGTGTCAATAGGTTAGTGTCATAGGTTGACTAAACATTTAAATCAGATTTACTCCTTTTAATATGGAGCGAAGGTTTAAAATGTGGAATGACGGCTGATGACCGTTTTCATTGTTATAACATATTTCAATTATACACCTCCAGTAGCCGATGTAGTGCCTCAAACAGAGAGGTTATACTTAGGAATATCAATGTCTTGATTTTTAAATAAATCGAAATCAAGAAGTTTTTTATAATCAATAATCTATCCACGTATAGATAATCTTCAATGTCGTCTTATGCTATCCTTCTTTTCGATCACTAAATTTTAATATATTCGTCATGAATGTTTCGGCAATTCGTGGCAAAAGGTCTCGCATTTCTCGCGAAACCGTTTCACACCGATGTTGACCTTCATTAACTGGCACCTGCTTAATATTCCAGCCACTGAGATGTGTGCCGTTCGTTATCAACCTGCTGCAAATAAAGTTTCTCGTATGCAGTAATCAGAGCCGATGCAAACGAAAAAAAAAAAAAAAATGCATCCATGAGAAAAACTAGTAGCGCGGGATTCGGAAAAGAGATGTGCGTGAGACGCTACTTCGCGGGGTTTCTTTCTTAATGATCGGTAGCAAAAAAGAACAAACCCAATAAAAGGAACAATAAAAAACTGAAAGGATGAGATCTGTTTATGCCCTGAGGATCTTATAACCACCTAGTGAGTTATCACGAGGGAATAGTAACCGATGGACTGAAACGTCATGGTTGAACGACTTAGGATCTGAAGTCTTCCAATCACTGTAGTCCGTTACTTGGAACACTATAGAAAGAAAATCACAGAGGGGATAATGATTCGTAGCTCCTAACTAGTGGTCTTGTTAGACTTAATTGTAATCCCCCCAAAAAAAGGATAAAAGAAAGTCTTTTGTGTTCAATCCTCACAATCCTGTGTTTAAACCTTGTCTATCTTGTATAGCAATAGAACCAAATGAATTGTGCAACTAAAGCACCTGCTGATGTTTTGAATGGCAAAGGCAGGTGGAATAATGAAGTATTGTTGCTTTTGGATCCACTTAACGTACTATTTCAAGAGTTGGTAAAAAAATAATTAAATTGGTTAGCAAGAAATACGTTGATTGGGCTAGACAAACTGGAAATGCTATTATGTTTTTTAATGTGAAATGGAATAAATTCTAACTGCAATTTTAGTGAAAGAAAGAAAAAATGGCCAAAGCGTATCAGATGTGTTTATAAAACGAATTGAATCCAATTTGCATCAAAAATGGTTCAAAACATGAACACAATAATCTAAAATCGGAACAAATGTGAAACTAACATTAAATAAAAATGAATCACTCAAAAATTATTATTCGAAGATAATGGAAAATTTCAGAATTATAATATATTATAAATTTGACTTAATAATATGACTTTAACCCTTTGCACGTGGTTGGTGCCTCTTACTCTATTCAAAACGGTGCATCATTTTGAAAATTTGTTTATTTTTTTTTAATTTTTACTGTTCAAAATACCTACAAATGGTAAGAAGATGTGGAAAATAATTCGGGAAAATATAAAATAAAAAAATTATATATTTTTTTATTTTTTGGAGCAATGAACAAGTCTTTCTATTAAGTGAATAAATAAGCATCGAATTACTTTTCAGAGTGCAAAGGGTTAAATATGTTTGTTAATTCCTTAAATCTATGGTTTCATTTCTTTCTTATTATTGAAGAATATATCTTCAGTATAATTATCTTTATAATTGTCAAATGTTTTTTCTCGTACTGTGGTTAAAAGGTTAAAAACTTCAAAAGACAGTTCGTAATTCACTCTTTTGATATTTTATCCCCCCCCCCAAAATCAGTGATAAATAATTGTATTTTCCTGTTAGTCAATTTTTTTTTCTCAATTGTATGAACTGATTCAGTTTTAAATCAACGCGATTGACAAGCAAACAACTATATTTGACCTTTTGCATTTGGATGGTGCCTCTTACTCACTATTCAAGACGGTACATCATTTTGACGTTTTATTTATTTTAATTTTAATTTTTTTTAAATTATCTAAAGAATGGTAAGAAGTAGATTAATTTTTCGATTAAATTCAACTTAAAACTGTAATAAATAAACAACTTAAAACTGTAATAAAAAACTGTAATATATATTTTTTTCATAGCAATAAGCAAGTCCTTGTGTTAGCTGAATAATTTTACAACGAATTACTTTTCCGAGTGCAAAGGGTTAAATAGTCGATGGTAGTTTCCCGCTTACGATTGCCTACATTAAATGTGATAAAACGAAAGCAAATGAATTATTGCTTTGAAGTGAACCTGCTTTCTGCAAATATATTTAAATAACATTTACATATAATAATAACAAGTAACAGTTAATTTAATATAATATTGAGACTTACCTGCACAGCGCTATTGAGAAAGCAATTGTTTTGTCCTGGCATATTAAGAAGTCCTTTAGTGCTTACAGTAGTGCTTTTTCTGGGAGTCATCATGAAATTGGCGTTTTCTGGGTCAATTTGGCCAACAGTGCCTGGGATGGGGCCAGGTGTTGGGGCCATGATTAGGGTAAAATAAAAGTCTTGTCAGGTTTTTACGTTTGGACCGAGATCGCCTCACTCCTGTAAAAGAAAGTAAGAGAAAAAAATATATTTAAAAGAATTAAATGTTTTAAATTTGTTTATAAGTTCATTGGAAAACTTCGGAAGAATTTGAGCATCTTAATAATAGCGTAAATTCAACATCATTGCCATTAGATTAATGTATGATACTTATATCTAAATTTATTCCTTTGTAGATTTTTTAACTTACATTTTTAAAATTTCACTTGTTGAATTATCATGCAATTTAGCATGAAAATTTATTAGCGCGGTAATCTAAACTTTAAAATTTTATATTTATTCTTAAATTATTAAGTTCGATTCAAACGTGATAACAACAACAAAAAGTAATGTTCAATTCAAATATCAAATTGTTGCGAATCAAATAGAAATCCTAAAATTAAAAGTTGAAATTAAAAATTAAGATAATAAATTTACAAAAAAGTAAATAAAAATGTAAGTGCTGGAAATCAATTGTAGTAGTTTTGACATCGAGAAATCTTTACATCAGATATGATTTACATTCAAAGGAATTTATAAAAATATAAATAAACTAAAAATTGCAAATAGTAGGAAATCTGTCATAGTATACATAAACCCCGTGCGATTTTTCATTTCAGAATCCTAATTGTGTAAACATCAGTGCAATGCCCTATGCAAAGCCACCTGTTGCACTCTCCCTGTGGTTGCACCTACCTAATTAATGCAACGTGGGGAGCATGGGATTTTTTTTTAATTAGCGATTTCTCATTTGTATAAGAGTTTGTTTTATAAAATGAAATTCGTAAAAAAATAAATATAAGGATGTGTCATGTTCTATAAAAATATCGAAACAGCCAGATGTGAAATTTTTTGAACGAAGGTTTTCTCCATATCTACCTATTCACATTTCAATTTCATCTTGTAAATTATTTCATGTCGGCCACAATTAAAAGAGTTTTATATAAAATATCTCATAACGCCATAAATGTTAATATGAACGTTTCATAAAAACAATTTCCAAATCATTTTGAAATAATAATTAGCCAAGGATATTATTATAATATTTCAAGTTTTCAGAGGATCAGTCTATTTCTTCTAAGGTCACTGGTATTTTATAGGGACATACAATCATCCGATTAACTTTAATGTAGGTAAAAATATTCAAGAAACTAAGAGAGCCACTCAGCTTATTAAAATATTTGTCTAAATTCCATCGAAATACATAAGTGGTAATTCTATTGCGTATATCAATCCCTCCCCACATGACCAAAAGTACTTAGATGTAATGGAACTTTTCACTCTGGGGAATGACGGAACATTTACTCGGCTGCGAGCAATGATTCATTTGACGGCAGACAAAAGCACGTACATGAGGCTAAATATACTCACTATTCTTGATATTAATGGGGAAATATTAAAATCGATTTCAGGCAATGGGAAAGCTTTATTATTATTTTTTTTTGTTGGTGTAGTTAAATTAAAGAGCTACTTTATATTTTTTTATAGTCTGGTATTCGATTTTTACATTATTTTTCTCAAAGTACATTGTTAACCACTATATATATATATATATATATATATATATATTCATGGTAATCATAAATTTCAGAACTTGTCATCAGATGGAACAAGTAAATTATTGCCTGAAAATGATGGTATCTTAATAGGAAATTTAAAAAAAAAAATGTTTTGTTTTCAAAAATACAAAGAATTGTCGACACAATTATAGACCCTTCATGAACTTACTGGTGATTATGTAATAAATTCACTCGAGAATTAATAAAAGCAATATTTTATTTTCTTAAAATGGTTTCCAATAGAAAAACCTTCGATTGTTCTACATTTAATCCTCTCCTCAAAGTCAAAATTACAAATCATAATATAGTCATCTCTTTAGGTTTAGCTAACTATAACAACATAACTATAATATAATTGTTTGGGAGCAAAACAAGAGCTATTTTGGTAAATACCTCGTAATTTTGAACCTCTATCTAGAATCAACAAGGAACCTGGGCTTCTCGGGGTTTCCACTCTTCGCGGAGAAAAGGCATTTACAGCGTCAGATGTGATTCGCGCCGGGTGCCTCGTAATTTTGAAACTTGGTCAAAAACCAATAAGGAGCCTGGGGCATTTACAGCGTCGGATGCGATGCGCACAGTTTTTCGTAATTTTGAATCTCAGTCTGGAACCAACAAGGAGCATGGACTTCCAGCACTTGAGGAGATGGGATGTTTACAGCGTCGGATGTGATCGGGTCCTTCGACCCCAAATATCTCATCAAAGACTGTCATTCAAGAGGTCATAATAATGGTGATAAAATAAGTGAAATGACGATCTACTGGTATTCAAATTTATTTGTAATTTGAAGTAAAATTTCTTGTAAGGAAATGGTTTTATGGAGTTATATTATATTAAGCACCCTTATTCTCATATTTTTTAAAAATATTTTTGTAATGAATCAAGAAGAAAAATTAAACAAAATGGTTTGAGGCAGCATTATTTCTCAACAGGACAATATTTCGGGTTTAAATAATAAAATTAATTTTTCCAGGGTACAAAATTCGTAATTGTAATATTAATTCATTTTGATTTGTAATATGGACATCAAAAATTTCGAAATGTACTAAAACATTTTTAAGGCTATAGCACAACTTCAATCTAATTATTCTGGGTCTTAACACAAAAATGAACTTCGTGATAGACAATGTATTAAAGGTCAGCATACAAAATCTAATCACGTTTCAAAAATCTTCACGTTGAGATTATATCGTGGCTTAAATATGAAGCACCACCTCACACTATCGATATATTCACATCTCCATTATTTGATAAAATTTAAATAAAGTTATTAGCGTTGATATCAGCATTACATCAAATAAAATGTGGTTAACACACTGATACTAAGCACTGGCCTGGAATTCTAGATCTTTTCGAACAATCCACTCATCTCTTAAGAAGATCTTAATCTGGCAAAGCAAAGACAGATCTTAAATTGTCGCTGCAACCGACACCTCTTCCAATTCAGAGTCTTGAATCTGCAGCTTTCGATTTTTCATATCGTTTTAATGATGCCAGAAATATTTAGATAAAAGTCTGTTTGCAACTTTATTGCAAGCATGCATATTAAAAACGATGGCGTAATGAATTACATACTCATTGCGGGTAAGAGAGATTGAGTAATAACAAAAATCAAGGCACAGCCCCACCAATATCGGTTAATTTGTTTTCCGTGAAATGATTAATATTCAAGAGAAGTTACTAGTTTGCGAATCGGAAAGGGAACACCTAATAGGTTTAAACAATACTCAACTCTTGATTGAAAGAAGAAAAAAAAATATCAAAAAGGACAAATGGCTATAACTTTGACGCGTGGCGGATAAATTATCCACTTACAACGATTTTTTTTATGCCTCTCGGAATAGGTGTAAATTACAAGAGACCGGGAAAATTCTACCGCCAAACGAGAACTGAAGTATTGTTCCATAAATGATCAACAGGGCTGGCAGACTCAATCTAGGCCGAGTGAGTTGATGGGTTCAAAGGGTTAGTCTGGATTGATTCGATTTCGATGGAGATTATTTGAATCGTTTTGAGATATGTAATCCCTTTCCGCTTCAGAGAATTTAGTAGCTGAGAAGGCGCGATTTAATCTTATTTCAGTGTATGTGTCAGGTTAAATTTGGGTGCAATTAACTGTTTAACTAAGTAATTGGATGATGTGAGGATTATATTTCTCAGCAAACACCTGATGTAGTGAAGAATAAACACTTTAATTATAAAGTTGTTTTATTCCACTGGGCTCTTTGTAAAAGCCACCCCCTTCTCTCAGTAGCTAGATTAAGAAACCTATTTTGAAAAATAGTAATATAAAAACCGTACTGTGAATGAAAGTGTTTATGATGATATTTTAATGTTTTCTTTTAAACTGAAAGTGCCGAAGATTTCTAAACAAAAATATAGAATCAAAAATTTGCAGATCATATTTTATCGTAAAAATCTAAATATAAAGCATGATTTTTTTAAAAATATTAATTACATTAAAAAAATAACTTTTTCCTTTCGTGCAATCAGTGCTTTTTTCGATATTACACCCTTTTCGTTCCAAACCTGCTGAAATTTACTATGCAGAGTTTAAAATCTGATTAGAATCTAGATTATTTCATATATTAATATCAATTAGAATCTAGAATTATTTCATATATTGATATCAAATATGACTGTAGCAAGCACCACAGGCTAGTTTGTAAAATGCAAAAATTACTGAGTCATTCTATTGATTTTATTTTAGCAAATAATATGATTGGTTGTTCAATAAAACTGGATGCCAAGTGCTTGAACTTGAAGTTAATAATTATATCGTTTTAATCATTATATCGTTTGCATTTTGACATGTTGATAAGAGTTTAACGAAATAGATTTAAAAGTAACTGAGTAACACCTAAAATGATTTTTTTTAATTAACTTGTTGTCAGAAATGAAAGAATTCGCGTTTCTTCAATTTCTCAATTAAGATTTTCATTTCAGTTAATAGAAAGATATTCAGCTTTAATTAATAACAATAAAAATGTCCTCAATGATTTCATGTGAAGCCCAACGTGCAATGTTTAATTTATTAAATAAAAAATTTCTAAATGATATGAAAAATTAAGAGCAATATAAAAAATTAGAACAAATTAAAATAGAGCTTGCAATTATTTAATAATAAAAGTGTTATTTTTAATTATAATGTTTGCTTTTTTCAATAAGAGAAGACATCTTAAAATAAAAACAAATTTTAATCCCAAAAAGTACATTAAAAAAGGCGTTTTGATTTTGAACTCCATTGAGTATTCAAAACTTACAAGTTTTAACACTCATTTCTTCTCTTGAACAACATTTTCTTTAATAAATCTTCAAAAGTTCCGGATCAGTAACATTTAATCTTTAATTTAAAATGATGCATAGTATAAATCGAAGGAAACAGTTTTAATGATCATATTGTATGCTGATAAACATACATTCCAGATTACCAAGGACTTTACAGTTCAATTGAAATACAATAGATTTTTTAAAAAAGAATTTTAATTGGCTTTTCAAGCGAGAAAATTTAATTTGTAAATTTTAAATTGATGTTTTATATAGGCCATGGGCATATGACACCATCCTCAAATATTTCATTGTTAGGTACGACAAGCATGACGTCCAGTTTACGTTCGATCAATCATTCTTTTTCCGAAAAAAAAGTTACAATTTTCATTCAAGATTACGCCAAACTTGCAGGTGAATTTGCTTTTCCAAATAAATAAATAAAGTTTGCAATTGTTTACAAAAAAACCTGCACGGAGACAAAGCGTTCCCATGTTCACCCTGACATCGCCCAAGGCCCGTCAGAAAATAAACCCTTTGCATAAATTAAGCTTCGTCATAAGATATAAGAAAATCCAGTTTGGGAAAAAGTAGCGGCGGGTAGACCTGTGCACACAGTTTGCAGATTTTAAACGTGACCTGCGACTCAAGGTGAAAGTCTGTGCGAGTAGCTGAATCCCTGGCTTGGGAACAAAAGATAAATCCACCCACAGCGCTGAGGTAACTGGGCCAATGGAGACGGGGAGTTAGAAGAAGATGAGATAAAGAAGCTCAGCGACCCTTCGAGCCGCCATCTTGAGCAGCATCTTCGGATGCGTCATCATTATACTTTTTGTGGTCAAGTAACCACAAAAGAACACGTAACGCTCCAAAGGAACCTTATCTCGAAGACTGATCAGCAGCGCCTCGGCTTTTGCCTTGCTTTTATTTGTTGCAGCACCTGAGTGGGTTGGAGCGGAATGATTTCCAAACAACCATAATTTAAACAAAGGGTCATATTCAGCCAGTATCTCTGTCAGTCAAAATTCTGGACGTCTACGCAAAAGTGTTCTCGAATTCATTATTGGAGAATTTTTCTAGAAAAGATATCTAGTATCGGAATAAAAAGTAAAAAGATTAAATTAATATTCGAATTCTGAATTATTCATCTTGGGAATCCTGCTCACGTCATTAAGCTTCATAATAAGACCACATTCATTATTCTAAGCAATTAATAATTAAATGTAAACGACTTCGTTTAAACAAATGCTGCGTTATTGTTCCGTATGAGCAATCTGAATCTAATTAATCATTAAGTACATATTTAGATTTGAGTGGTTTACCACATAAGAAATGTTTGCATTTATTTTCCATCAATCTGCCCTACTATTCCTTTTAGCTATAAATTGCATATTAATGATTGAATAAATATAAATATTACATACTGCATTAGATAAGATCAGAAATTTAAAAAAAATCTATTAATTTTTCATTTGACCATTAAACTTTCAAATTCTAAAAAACCATATGGGAAACTCGGAGAAAAAATAATAGATCTAAAGGAAACCTTAATCTCTTAAATAAATTTAAACGTAACAATTTTAAATAATTGAATAAGTTATGGCAAAATATATATGAAAGCAGAAGAAATAACTAAATATAAATAAAAAAGAAGAGCATTAATAATTTACAAAGCGATCAGGAATTGATATAAAAAAAAAAGAAAAATCGAATGAAATTCATTGCCAAAGGATGTTATATCATAGGCGCACAGGTAATTTTCTTTTAACAAAATATGTGAAAGTATCGAATATTATAATTCTTGAAGAAAAGCAAATTATATTAGATTTTCATCCATATATATTAACACTTACAAGAAGCTTTGATTTATAAGTAAAATTTTAAATATACATATATAAATTTTATGAAAGGCTGAGAAATTATGAAATCTGTTAAAAACATGAAGCAACTCACATAATCCTTAAGAGAAGATGTTTTTGAATTAGTTGTCTAGCAAAATCAAATAACATTAGCTTTGTATTTAATAACAGAAATGAAAAAATTGAAAGCATTTCATTCATTGGATTGGATTGATAGTTTGGATAATATAACACAATCAGGTTATTAAAGACAGCTACAGACAGTGTTCAACGATTTCATCTTTCTGTTTCGCGTTCAAGGAAAAGATTCTGAATTTATGTAAGTATGTCATTTGGATCCGTCTCAGAGGCCTTCCCTTTTCATCATCGAAGTGAAATTGCAAGCATGTGAAGCAATTCTGTCAGCAATTATTACAACATAATGGTTTCGATAAATGCAAAAGTCGAATCTATAGACAAATACAACGTCCGTCTTAAGAATGATTCCCTGTCTGTAGCGGATGTAATACAATTAGTGTTATGAGCTTTCTTTATAATATTTCATAAAAAGCATTTATTTAGAATACGATAGGCTAAAATACGAGAAATGCGAAGCAATATTGATCATTAAAAATTGATAAAAATATTCGAACTCAACATTTTGACGAATCTCAACGTTTTAGACAGTTCGAAAAAATCATTTTTAGAAAATGTCCGTTTGTCTGTGACAAAGATAACTCAAAACCGCTTTGAGCTAGAATGATTATCGGTTTTTACAGCAAATTTGCAGATTTCTATCAAAATTTTGAGCAAAAACTGTTCAAAAGTCTGTCTCTCCGGCTGTTCGAATATAATTTAAAACGATATCTACAAAAAAAAAAAAAGG
Source organism: Argiope aurantia (assembly GCA_026543865.1). Taxonomy (NCBI): domain Eukaryota; kingdom Metazoa; phylum Arthropoda; class Arachnida; order Araneae; family Araneidae; genus Argiope; species Argiope aurantia. The sequence continues at coordinate 72,971 of JAPMOR010029255.1, forward strand.
TAGATTGATAAAATTCAGTACACAGATTTAGCAGCTATTGTGCAGACATCAAATTTTAAGCCAAATTCAACAAAGAATTGACTGTCTGCCGGTCTGTACTTTTAAAAATATGTAAACGCGATAACTCATAAACGACCTAAACTCATAACGCGATAACTCATAAATGACCTAAATTTATCAAATTTGCTATGCAGTTTTGTGACTACAATTCTAACTCTGTGACAAATTTTAGTTTCAGCGGATTGAAGAAAACATGTCTAAAACGTAAATTCGATTTTCGGATACTATTAACTGCATGCCAGGGATTAATCGCCAAATAACTCGCCAAGGATGACACGACAGATTCAGAAAAAAATGTTAAATTTAAGCGGAAAGTTAATATTTCGTAATTATTGTACGCCAATGTAAGGCGTTCTCTTTGGCATGACAAGTTTATTAGAGAGTATGCAAGAAAGTTTTTGGGAGACCACTCCCAAATATTTTAGATTAGTATAAAACAATACTTAATTTCTTCTGAGTACAGGAAATCTGTGCTGTGTTATCGGAGCTTTAACTTTTGTAAATACATTTATCATAAAAGCAACTTTAATGCAATTCTTGTAATGTTAAAGTATTTAGTGATAAATATAAAAAGAAATCACTTCTGACATAGTGACATAACTGGATTATGCAATGTTTAATTTTATAACGACTGTTGTTAAAATTAAAACTTCATATCTGTGCAATTTCCTTCATAAATAAATGTTGTTCTAAATTGATAAAACGGATTCTCTAATTTTTTTAATGCAAACATTGGCTTTCAAATCAAATTTATTTTCTTATTAAATTTCCAAGTAATGAATATTTCTTCATTATATAATTTTTACTTATTAAGACAAAATCATCTTATTGTTTCATTCTTTGAGAGAAAAGTCACATAATTGAATATATTAAATTACTATAAGAATAAAGTTCTAATTTAAATGGAAGGAAGAAAAAACAACATGAGCTATTAGTAAAATCACAGGAGTTTTGAAGGATCTGGAGCCATGAGTAGTAAAAGAAAAAAAGAAAGAAAATGAAGAAAAAAGAGCATTAAAATATTGCAGCTGTTTCTGAGCCGATGTAAGACGGAAAACTTAACTGAGAAAGATGAAAACGGTATATGAATCTGAAAAAAAATTAATTACAATTACCTCCAAAGCATAGCTTCAGGACAAACAATAAACGATCCATTTACATCGGCATACGGAAGTGTAATGGGTTATTAGTTAAATACAGATTTGGAATTTTCAGAGTTCATTATGCAAGATATCCAAACAAATAAAGAAACAAAAAAAAAATGTTCTCACATTCACAAAACCTGCTTAGTCAAGTTTTTTTTTTTTTTCCCATTAGATTTTCAATGTTTGTTCTGTTATACGATTTGCGCGGGAATCTTTATCGTCTTCTACAGATTAAATAACATCGCTGTTAATTCGTTAATTCTAAGATTTCTTCTAGCAAATATAGTTAGTTATATCGGTTATTTAAAATATGAGAGAAAATGAAAACAACTTTATGTCAAATTTTTTTCTTAATCAAGTAAAATAAAAAAGTTGTTTAAAATTTTTTTTAATAAAAAAAAATCTGCATGTATCCGTTGATTTTCTGTTTTAGTAAATCTTGGTGGAAATTTTGGTTAGTTAAAAACTAAATATCAAACCAATCTCGGCGTATCTGTTGGAAACTAAATATCATTAAGCTTAAACGTAATTCGATGATAAGATAAAAGAAAAATTATTAATTAAATTTTAACATGCTAAAGAACACTCTCTTAAAAAAGAATGAATAATTTTAAAGATAGAAATATTTTCTGATGATTTGGTTAGTCATAATTTTAAAAAATAAATAAAACTGGACAATTTTATATACCTGCCTAATTGAATGAATAATATGCATATTGTATTTGGTTATATTATTATCTAGAAAGAGAAGGGTAAAAATAAATTGCTACTCAGTTCCAATGCAAGCTGAAAAAAAATAAGAAACAATCGAATGTGGAAATGCTTGATGAATAAAAGCTTAGTTTCTACAAAATTCTGATATATGGTTGTAAATAAATAAAAGGAAACAATGGGAAAAGAGTTTAATGTTTGAATCGAAGAAACTGCGATTACTTCTCTAAGTTGAGGACATAAAATTCTTTATTTCCGCCAAAATTCTTATTCTTTTGTTTTCATTCATCGAAGGATACTGCAATTTTCCAAAATTTATACGGAAAACACGGGCACGGATAGGTTCTACTCAAATACATCCTTTTCGATAGTAAGTAGTTTGTGGAATCAAACGCGGGTCAGTGATACTGACACCAAATTCTATGAATGAAAATCGTGACTGAGAAAGCACAGTTGTAATATAACCCTTTGAAATCCAGCGTTGTCTGAATGAAGTGGCTATAAAAAGTTTATTTTTATTTATTGTAGTCATTTTCTATTTTTTTTTCCCAGAAAAAAAGAAATTAAAAGATGTATATACATTGTACAAAATTTGAAAGGTTTTTAATATATAAAAATAGTATCCGATTTTGCAGTAATTCGTTTTTTTATTAACTTTCAATATTGCTCACTGTACCATATAATATAAATAAGTTATTAATCCAAATAAAAATAATAATTCCGATAAAAAAGATTAAAATTTAACATTATTCAATTTGTTGTTAAAGTTTTAGAATATTCTTAAATTATTTAATTTTATTCTTTAGAAAGCAAATTTATTTCCTTACAAAAAAAATCATCAGAAAAATCAAAAGTTATTTGTTAAATTTTGAATTATTCTTAAATGCATTACTGAGTTAAAAGTTATCTGTTTTAATCTTATAGTTTTCATCAAAAACAAAAATTTTCTATATTTTTGTACTAAATTTTTGTTATTTAAAATTTATGCTAATTTATAATAGAATGGCTTGTTTTTATGGCGTTGTGCCACATCTTCAGTTCTCAGTCAGAAAACACAAATTCAAACAATTATTAAATTTGTTTTCAAGGCAGGTATCTCGGAAGAAAAAAATTCAAAATGATATTAGACCCTTATAGTCAAAGCCAAAGTTATATAATTTTTATTAAAAATTGACATAATTAAATCAGTATTTTTATATCCAATTATTTTTTTAAATATATATTTCTTTCCACTAATATTTAAAATGTTGTTCGTATTAATAAATATGTTAAAATAAAAAAATTTTTAAAAATCACTATAAAATGTCTCCAGGCACGTTAATGTCTTCATCTATCAAAAAAGGATAATAAAAACTGAAAAGCTTATGAAATTTTATCTCTACATGACAAATTCACTTTCTCCTAATCCTTTGAACATCAAGACAAACTCTTTCGTTTCGCTTCAGTTCTTCCACCCAAGCTAATCGTTCTCAGGCCATTGGACTTATACGTAATTGCGGGTGCAATCAGTGACCATAAAATCTCTACGCCAAAACAATACATGCGTAACCTGAGCTGAAGAACAGTTGTAACGTCTGCCTTTCCTCACAGCAGGAAAAAAGGCAAATTATTTGCTCAGAATAAGTTCGATAACTGGAACTGACACTGTCTTAAGTAAAGTCTGTTCGGTTTATTTGAATAATTTAAATTCAATATGTTTGCCAAAAAGCTTATCCAGATTGCATATTGAAATGAATTCTAAGTAACTGCGTCAGAACATAGTAGTAGCAATGATTCAATATTAACTTTATTTTTGTTCATTATAACGAGCAGACGTCTTCAGATTATAAATTCAAATACATATTTATATTCCTTCTTCAAAGAGAAATGCATGTATTACTTCTGAGAAAAAGAAAACCACAGAATTTTAAAAGTAAATGAAATGCTGTTTTTAAGAAACGACAATTTTTCAAATTCAGAATTAGATTTGAATTCAATTAAATTAATTATAAATATATGTTTATTTTAGCAAACGATAATTTTTCAAATTCAGAATCAGATTTGAATTCAATTAAATTAATTATAATTATATGTATATGTGGATTCAATTATAAATCTATTATAATATCATTTAATCAAAAATGTTTGGTCGATATTTTTATTTATCTTTTCGGTCATTTGTCGGTAATAAATTAATGAATAAGAAGCAAATTTGACGGCAACCGCTGGAAAAAGTTTCTTATTTGTAAACTTTTAGAATGTCTTTTCTCTTGATCACTACTAAGTTCGATAATAATTTTTTTTTCAGAAAAACTATAAGAAAAAGAGAATAAGTAGGGCAAAATCGTAAAGAAATAATTTTAGTATATCGTAACTTCTGATCAATCTTGATACCTATAAAAGAATTACACAAAATCAATAAAACTCTCGTGTGTAGTATTTTATTGCATGTTTACTGAAAATAAAGCAATAAAAACAAAGATGGGATTCACTTTCCGATAAGAAATAAAGATAATCAATAACTACTAAAAAATACTATGTATTTTCGCTTTAGGAGAATACATTCTTTCTGTAAATTACCAACTACAATAATGATGGTTTAGGATATATAATCTCAAAAATTTCTTTTCTTTTTCTTTTCCCCTCTTTTTTTTTTTTTTTTTTAACTTTTTTATTTCTGAAAATATAAAGTATTTTATTTTTTTAAAAATGATTTTCTTCAAAAAATTAATGAATACAGAAAGGACTACAAAAATTAGAAATGGGTTTTGGGTTTTAAAAAATTTAAAAAAAAATAGTACAAGAAATATGATTGAAAAATTTGGAGAAGAGATAGTTATTTAAAATTCTATATTCTTTTTGTTATCTATGTATTTCTGAGAACTTAAATAATATTTTAAACCTAAAACAGCACTTAAAAAAAGACGTATATAAAACTCAGCTTTACGTGATCTAAAGTTATTTCTTTAATCCACCAAATAAAAAAAATACACGTTAAAGTACCGTTTTTCAAACGATCCGGCTTCTTAAAAAGAACACAAAGAACTTTGTGGTTTCTATAGGAATTTCATTCTTTCTTTCTACTACGGTAATAAATGTGGCCCTTAGGCGTCTGGTTTTTCTTCCATGGGGGATCATACATTGGTCAAAAGAACCATTTGGGGGTGTGCCAGAGTGAGCAATTCTCAAGAATGTTAAGTATTTCCTTTACTCTCCAAAATCTAAGCAAGCGGCTTTTGCTTTTTTTTTTGTCATACCTGTAATATTTTTTGCTCTCATAAATCTCCAGCATTAAGAAATGTTTGAATCTATCACATCATAAAGCATTCACTTTTAAGACATGATTTACTTTTTTAAAAAAAATACCAAGCTGGAAATTTATTACATATTTATCCTATGTTCCCTTATATACAAATAATTTTTTTATCGTGTAAAACATTGCTAGAACAATAAAAATCATTATAATAAGATATTCTATGAAATAGCAAATTAATTACTAATCATTGTAATATTTCATATCTGTAAGAAATTCCCCAATAAAAACAAGGAATTTTTTTAAAAAATCCATTATAAATTCGTCGAAAAGCCAAATAAGTAAAATATCGTTAAGTATTTTTATACTATTCTATACTGCCAAGAGTTACCTAATGGAAAGGTACATAGAATACATATGGACTATGCTGTAAAATAGCGCTAATACAAAAATAAGGGACTTATAGATGGTCGCAAAGCGCAGACAAAATATGCCAGATTTGGCTTCAGTACATAAAATAAATACATTAAAATTTGTATCCCCTGAAACAAGAGCCCTAGCATTTATAAACCTCCTTAATTACTGTTCAGAGATCCTAATTTTTTTTTAAATCTCATTTCATTAAATCAAGGAAATTTCTATTTACTAAAATTACTTACTATCGTATAAATAAGCATTCCTTTATGATTTCACATTATTTCGTATTTCACAGCCACAGTGTTAGGTAAAATCAAAAATTAACCTTTAGTAAGGGCTAGATTACATATATATATATATTTAAACCATTATCAACATAGTCAGTACGGAACCTGGAATAATTTTTTTCTGTATGTATACGATATGCGAACAGGACTATGCCATTCAAAAGAATGTAAGGGTGGATTCTAGAAAACGGGGAGAGTCCCCTTCTCTGCACAGGAAGTTGCTCCAATTCAGCAAGTGGGGGAATATACGAAACGAGGATGTCAAAGTAGGAGCACACACCTGCACAGTCTTTACAAAATAGAAGGAAGTCAGTGAAGAGCAAGGGCAAAAGATAAAGGATTGATGAGAAGACCTGTAAGCACACCTGGAAAGCATTAAGCAACAAAAGAAAGTGAAGGAATACACGCCTTTTGAATGTGCCCTAAAAGGGACATTAAGACAAGATGGAAGTTGAAAAGTCAGCATTGTATTCCAAACACAATATTAGTGGATATTAGTAACTTAAGAAACTATTTCGAAAAAAGATGTTATAGGAAACTTACAAAGAGAAATAAGTTTTAAGTTTTACATTTAAATTAATACTCATTCTTAAAGCCTATCAAAAGTTTTCTTACAAAAGATCAATAATCACAGAGAAGTCACTGAATATTTATTCTAGAACATGGATATACATTTCAGAATATATATATATATATATATATATATATATATATATATATATATATGATATTTTAAAATCTAATTTAAACTTTATTTATTTCCTAAATTTTATCAGAATTTAACCCATATTAACTTAATTCTAAAATGTTTCTGATTTCCCGATCCCATTCCACCTTTTTTTTAATTTTATTAATGCGTCCAAAGCTCTGTAAAAATGTTTAAATCAGCGGTTCTCATTCTCAGAGTGAAGGAATAAAAATTTCTCGATCTAAACAAATGCTTTTAAAAGATCCCTATAATTCCCTTACCTAAATTGACGTGAAAAGAAATCCCTATATATAATCATAGGGATAAACATTTCGTTCACTCTTTTCTCTTTTCACTCTTGAGTTGTGATGTAGACATACCTTGTTGCTTCTTACTTGTACATAGATTATGCCTTCCGGGATGGAATAAAGCGGAGTTTTAAATTACAAAAGTGTCTTCTCTAGTCGGCCACGAAACTGTTCAAAAATTATGCGTTTACATACATACATGTATGTGTGTCTTTTGTTTGTTTTAAGGAACAAAATACAATTCGATATCATTAGATTTATTTATGAAAATTTTACAAAATCTATAAAATTCCATGCTGTCCTTTTTCAACACTGCAATTGAATCTTGAAGATGAAAAAGTATATTTTCAATAAATATATACTGTTTTACGTAAATTTTATACTATTTCCTTTTATAAATTTCAAAATATTATCAATCTTTCTAGCTCATAAAAATATAGGTTTCAAAACATTATAAAGCACATTCTACATAAAATGAATATTTAATAAATAATTTTAAATTATATTTACCGAGCTTTATGTTTTAAAAAAGCATTTTGGTTTTAAAAAAATTACTTAATCTTTTGTACATGATGATTTTGCAGAAAATCAATTTATGGATCAATAAAATGACTTCAATAGAATAAAACTTTCAAACATTTTATGAAAAGCTTAATCAAACGGCGAAGCGCAACCTGTAGCAAAAATAATATATCTTAAAATTGTGAAAAAAAAACATTCTTTAACATAACTTTTCCTTATTTCAAATCATTCAATCTATAAATCACATACACGAACGAAAACCAGAGAGCAATTTAAAGGTACTGAACTCTTGAAAGGTGGTAGTAGGAGTCAGTCGATCATTCTTTTTTTTTTTTTACTATATTATATTATATATACATATATCCATTAAAAGTCACACCTCCAAAAAAAATGTACAAGAAAAAGGCAGGACTTGATATGAAGAAAGCACCACACGTAGACAAACTGGTACCTTCCTTACTCCCATATAATTCACAGCTCTTCCCAATTCAGTTAACGAAGCGTGAAAAAAGAATACTTTCTTCCATTTATAACACGGGAGGAAAGTAAGCTTTCCCTTTCTTCAATTCCAGTAATATCATCTGTTATCGCTTAAAATCACATTCTCATAAACAACAAATGAAACTGAAAATACAAAGAAGTTCTCACAAATAAAAAATCATTCGTATCGCTTGAAAAGTAAGCTAATAGATATGTAATAAAGCTTTATTCGTTTCGCATGAGTTGGTCATGAATTTATTTTAAGGCGTGGGAGATTATTAAAACCGTTTTCCGAATAGCGTTTCTTCATTTCTAATGTCTCTCTAAAAAGAAGCTATATAAGATATTAATTTATTGAGTATAATTTCAGGTCGTGGAGAATTGGTATATTAATTAAAAAATAAAGACTTCATTATTAATCTAATGTTAATTAATTATTAATTTATTATTAACTTTTTTATTAGAAAATTATTTTTTTAACTCCATGTCTTTCATTTTTTACGCCACTCCATACGCCATTCCACTTTAGATAAGGTGGTGTAAAAATTATTTAATTTACGAAAAATTTTGCGACCTTCCTTTCTGATTCTTCAACATAAAAAACAAAATTAAATTTGAAAAAGTTGAATTAAATTTTTTTAAAAATTGGATTCCCTTTTAGTTGTCCAATGTTATGATTCGTTCATAATTTTTTCATTCTTAATATTGCATTTTTTTTTCTTTCTTTCTTTCGGAAATATAATCGCACAATTTTTTACGTAAAAAACGATGCGGGTGGAAAAAATTTTAGAAGCCTTGTTACAACAAAATTATTTATAAACACTTATTTTTAAAGAATTTTAAAAAAATGAGTAATTTATGCTAAAAAAGAAAAAAAAATATTTTCCACATAAAAGTATATGCAACTCTGAACTTAGAGGTTTTAAAATAAATACTTTGCCTTAATGTCTTATTATAAAGATACACAACCAAACAACACAAATTCAAATTGATACTTCCCTTCTTGGAAGCATTCGATATGTTTAACAAACAATTAGTTCTCAGAAAATTGAATTTTGATCTTTATCTTTAATTAACAGCAATTTTAATATAACCGGAAATATTAAATTTTATTATACTTAAGAATGGTCACTCGAAATCACGATTCTTTCTTCCATCTCATTGTTGTCTAAAATCAAAATAACTGGAACAAGAGACAGTTACCGAACCTTACTTTCGAGTCACAATGCCACGGTGCCCTAGGAATAGATCGAGTTCTAAGTCCACAGTCCGATTCGAATCATTGTTATATCAAAGATATGACCGAAATGTTTAATGCATATTAATTCTGAACTAAAGTCAAACGCCTTCTTAATAGAATAGCGTGGAATGATGGCTTTGAAACATTCAGATATCGTACTATTCCTTAAATCAATGTTCAAAATTTATATTTTGATATACAGAAGAACTTCAGTAACGACTTAATTTATATTGAAAGTATAATAAAAAAAAATTATTTCAGCAATTACGATGCTTTCCACTTAAGCATAGAAGGAAAATTATTTTGTCACATGAATGTTATTGGAAGAGAGAAAAAAAAATGGCCTTGAAAAGATAGCTGAAAGGAAAGAAAAATGATTATCAGCAAAAAGTAAATTTCTTTTTTTTTTAAGGCTGTATTAGATATACAAAATAAGTTCCACATAAATAAAGTTGACTAAATGTGATTAATGAGATGTGGTTGATTACTTTTATTCCAAACTTAAGAAACAACTGACTGTTTTTAACATCAATTTGTATAAATTGACAAGATGCCCTACATTGTCCAATTATCTAAAATTATTGTTTCTGTAAGCAGTTCTCATTAAAAAATTTAATTTCTAATTTTTAAAAAGTTATCGTCTGAAGAATTCTCTTCTTCAATTTTTAATATACATACAAAGTACCCCTCCCCAATCAGATAAATGTCGACAAATAATTTGAAAGAAAAAAAAAGTAATAGCAAAATACCTATGCGTCTTTATCATTTAATAATTTTATAGAAATTTAAAAATAACCATTAAATTGTTTCTTATATATATATTTTTTTATTTTTTCAAGTATTTATTCATTTATAAAATTAAATTCCATAACCCCTATACAAAAAAAAAAGTTAATGCGAGATGGGTGTACAATCCGCTCCCCCCCCCCTTCCTGGTCGAAATGCAAAAAATCTGATCAGTTTAATTAAACAGAACTGTAAATTCTAAGGAGTTCTAATTCCTTCCTTAGTTAGTCCAGCAATATTTATTTATTTTCTTGGTCGAAGATCATTTTCTTGGTTAATTCAGAAATATCAATTTTTATTTCCTTAGATATTCCATTCATTTACTTATTTCCTTAATTGGTCCAGTAATGTTCATTTATTTCCTCAGTTAATTTCAACCATTTATTTATTTATCTCAAATCTACTTAACGCTTTAGACTGAGTAATGGATTTTCAAACATCCCTACACGAAATTCAGAAAATATGATCAATTTAATTAAGAGACAGTATTGTAAATCTCAGGATTTCCTTAGTTAATTCAGCTATGAACAATAAAATACTTTCACGTGCTTGATATAAACCACATGCAGCAGCGAAACAGGAAAAAAAAAAAAGAGCTCTACATCCACTTTTATGTACCAATAATTCATTTACCGTGTCATGTTTCGCTCTCTGAGTGACCACCAAAAGAAAAAAGAACGTAAAAAAATATATCCGGACATGGTGCAATGCAATAAATAAGAATTGGAGTGGTGTGTCTTCAGCGACAACTGGGTGTAACCGTTAGGACAGGAAGTGAAATAAAGGTTGAGGTTATATTTGGGGGACAATTCGTTATATTTGTCCCCCAAACGGATGGGCAGCTTAAACGTTCTCATGTATATTTGAAAACCACGGGCTTAAGTTGACATGCAATAAATGGATAATTTTTAATACAATTACAGTTTAATTTAACTATAGTATAGTATTTCGTGCCAAGGTTGCAGTTAGTTAAAGTAATTATTGCTATTCCCAAAACATTAAAACGATATTTGAATTCCACTTTGAATCGATTGTCTATTAAAACCATACTTAACTCTTTGCACTTGGAAAAGTAATTCGATGCATAATTATTTATCTAATACAAAGATTTGTTTATTGCTCTGAAAAATAAATATACATAATTGTTAATTTCCAAGTGTGCTTCCCTTTGTATTTTGTTATCTGTATTACAAACATTGGTAAGATGAAAAATGAGCGCAAATTAAAAATTGTCATTTTGCTGTGATCAAATTATTCTCAGTATTTTGTAAACTTTCCCGAAAGAAGAAAATCATATCAACAAACCACTCATTTTCTGATATAACTTTCATGGTATAAAATTTTAAAGTTATAAATTAAGATCTTTTTTTGAAGTTGTTATTACCGAGAAATGCCTTCTCAAAATAAATTAATATGACAAAAAATATATTATAGCGAAAAATTTATACATATTTATTCACAAATAAATCATGAAATGGAAACATCTGTTATAAAAATATAACAATTTTTCAAGATAAATTGGATGTCAGTAACGGCGTTTGAAAAAACAGATTAAAAGAGCTACCGGCGCCAATGGTTCCGGTAGCAAATAAGAGAAAACAAAAACGCAAATAAAACCGAAAGGGAAGGCAGCATAAACGCTTTTCATGACTCATTCTGTCCACCTGCTATTCCCATAAAAAGCCCTTATATCCGACACGCACAGAAACACTCTCCTCTCTCGAGCAGATGATACATTAGTTGGAGAGACATGATACACCAGAGATTATTGTCCCCGCTGTGTAACTTCTTTTTTTATTTTTTATTTACCCGTTTATATTACAAGTGAAACTTTCAAAGGGGACTTCAACAGGTTAAAATAATTTCTGGCTATCTTTTTAAACTCTTTTTTTTCAAGTGTAATATAATTATTTTAAATTGCAAAAAAATAACTATAAGAATGGGAGACCATAATAAATCTCTACATTCATAATATAATTAACAAACGAATTAGAGACAAATATAGTTTTCTATTCTTGAAATCTTCTTAAATAAATTAACTTCCGTATACAGATAGCGTTTTAAAATTCATTAATAAGCATTCTTATGTAAAACATTCATTGGAGAAACAAGAGCGGTGTTCTTTATTCTTCATGATTTTAATGATTTAATGTTCTTTATTCTTCATGATTTTAATGATATAATCCAATTTTTATGTATTTTAAAGATTTCTTTATCAAAGCCATGACGAGCTCATCGCAGCAAACTAACAAAGAAGACAAGGGCAGGAAAAAAAAGAGACTATGAAAAAGTATTTTGAACTTATATAGTTTCAGAAAAGAATCTGCCGAAGCAGCATTTTAGTTCTTCTAAAGCCCCGTTCCGGCTGCCTGTTGAATTTACAGATATGATCATAAATCTGTCAACTGACCCATTATAAGAGCCCCCCCCCCCACCACCAGTGGACGTCGGTCGGGACGTTGTCGATAAAATGAACCCCGGAAATCAAAGAACCCCGGAAAACCATAAGAGAGGGGAAAGAGGGCAAAATGTGCCTGTTTGAGGATGAGCACGAAACGTTGGAACGGGGCTTCAGGATGTCCACTTCGCGCCCTCCACTGTAATTATGTTAAAAGTTACAGCAGAATCGGAGTTCGAGTCATTAGGATATTATTTTCAAAATGCAGATTCATCCGAAATTATTACATACATTTTATTTGCATATATTAGCTTGTTCTGAGAATCTATTTTTTTCATTTCGAACATCACCAGGTGATAAAGTTTTGGGTTCCGAATTAGAGGATCGTAGGATCAATATACGATTCTATTAAAAACCGGCTGACTATTAACGGCGATGGCCAAATCTTTCCTAGCGACACTGATAGGGTGTGAAAATTTGTAGAAGGAGAGAGAGCTAGTTGTCATCCTCATCATGACCATATTTCAAATTCATGAGATCAGTAACAAAATATCCGTTGAGTGGATTCAAAATGAAATAATAATATAAAATAAATTTGGGATTGTTATGCACAAATTTACATTCGCATTCGATCGTCTAAAAGTATAACTTTCTTGATATAACAGAATTTTTGATTGACAAAAAATTGAGAGGGCAGATGTGAAATACCGAATTATTGAATAGTTTTTAATTAAACTTAACACAATAGTGTTTTGCAGATGATATTACCGATGTACAGTCTGTCAGGTTGCAGAAACTTATCATCATAAAATATTTACCATTATTGCTGCTATGGAATTTTTTATTTATATTTTCTATTCATTGTGAATGAATACAAACAAGGAAATAAAAAAAAATGATAGAATAAATAAAAAATAACAAAAAACCCTAAAAGTTCTTTATAAAGACGGATCTTTTTTTGCTAAAAATTCAGAAAAATTTTAATGAAGAAGTAATTTGTCTTCGTTTTAATGATGCTTCGAAAACTGTATTAGCAATGATTGGATTACTTGTAAATGAAACTATAAAAGCTTTAAAACTCTAATATTATAACAGACTCCCGAAAACGCCATCTTTAATATTATAAATGACATAATGGAGTTTTAAACCTTATTAAATATTAGCTTTAATTCTAATGGCGAATTATAAACTAGATTAGGTATCACAATTTAATAGAATAGTACATTTTATGGCATAAAGGTGCTTTAAAAATATATCCTAAATAAAATATTATGTAAAATCAGTGCAAAGAAAAACCATTAAAAATTATAAAATCTTTCTTAAAGATTCCATTCTATAATTCTTCTTGGTTATAAAACAATTAATAATTCATTAAAAAATTTTACATGCCTAAAATTTTTTTAGAATTATAAATAAATAAATGATTATATTTTAAATAATAAATTATAGCTAGTATAATAATTTAATGATTTATAAGATCTTTTTTAAATGTATGTTTTTGTAGTGGATGTCCATAACAAATAATGGTGTCAAACCATAAAAGACTTTTTAACATTTGTTCATGTAAAAGGCAAAAATTATATATGTTCAAACTCAAAGTCTTTTGTCATAACAGCAATTAGAATTCAAATCCATGTAAATAAAGTTTTCTAAAATAGAAGTTAAGTAAAGTTAATAAGTTAATAAAGGGCTTTTAATAGTTACAAAAAATAAATAATCATGAATTTTTCAATCATAAAGAAAATAAATTGTACCCTCTATAATATAAACATCGATATATAATGAGCGATAAGAAAACCTCTATGCTTCTCCTTTCCAGTTCCGCCCCTAGTGTCAACCGTAAGAATTAACCTCAACACTAATAATTTAAATTATTTTTCTGTGATATAATGAAGTAACTATTTTTATTAATATTTATATCTGAGGAAACAGAAAAAAAAAATACTTAAAAAAATAAAATTCTTTATTTTTTATTTTGATACAAAAGAAATTTAATTTATTAAAAATAAATTAGTTTTAAAAGTTTCTGATGAAAAATATGAATGAAATAATAATTTAAAAAAAAACTGTTATTTTCAAACTGGCATTGGAAATGAATACAATAGCTCCAACTTAAAGATAAGAATTTAAAGAAGTTATCTCTTACCTCGTTTTTCCAAGCATCTCTGTCGTTTTCTTATCTGTCAAATCACTTATCCGAAAAAAAAAAACTCAACTTGTCAATGTTCCAAAAAGTTTCGCACAATTCCGCATGTCTCACCATCCACAAAAAAATATAAAATCCCCTTGAAAACACCAGAAAAGTGATGGAATAAGTTCGAATGCATACACTTTCAGCTGATGTATCCAATTTGAAAACAGAGAACAAAAAATAAATAAAAATAACAATCCGAACACCGACGGAACGTAAGCTCAGCCCACGAAACGAACGACCGAACTCTTACTACGAGAATCTCGGCGACAGTGTGTACACACGCGTTTACCTGAAGAAGGTTGCTATAGCGGGAACAAGTTCTGTCTGAGCTTATTGGCGACTGTTTTGGCTAAAAGATGGCGAGATTCATCCGCGCCATTTTTAAATGGAGCCACAAGTTTCGTTCGAATATGGAATATAATTGATTTCGATTTCATTGTAAGAAGATTATGGTTCCTCCTTTATCTTGGGTAATAATTTATAGATTGATGTTATCGCGCTGTTTTTTACGAGTAAAAAAGTGAGATAACATCAATCAATAAATTGGTTAATAAATATCCTTTGTTTTTATCCACACTAATAAATAGAATTGCGCTTTAGCTAAACAGAAAAACGAATAACTTTCGTTTTTTAAAGTAACTGTTGTTCTCAATTAAAATAATAAAACTTGTTTATACATCTGCTGTCTTGTGTCAATATTTATTTCATGTATTATGAAAATTGATCGACACAGTTAAATTCATAAATGGATTATAATATAAACCTAAAAAAACCCATAATAAAACCTAAAAACCGACCCTATTTATAATCTTACTTTTTTATTTTCTGACATCACTTTGTTTATAGATCATTGTTAAGTCTTATTTTTTGCATTAAAATTTTATGTACTTCCAAGAGGCGAACAATTTGCAGAAAAATTAATGATAAAAAAATATCTTTTTAAAAATTTAGAACTCAGTAAGAAGAAATCATGGTTCTTTGGAATTCCATTTTTTAAAGATCATTCTGTATTTATTCCCGAACAAATTTATCAGAGGAAAACATTTCATCTTATAAATAAAGTTACAAAAATCTGAAATTTTGAAAAGAAAACTGAAGCAAATTTTTCAAAAATAGTCGTTTTCACACGATATTTGTCAAATGTATTACAACAACCAAATTTTGAAAGATGCAATTGCCCATCTTGCAAAAGAAAAATAAACAACAGCAGATTTCCGGTTAAGGCCACTGAACTGAAAGGGGGCCACAGGTACATCGATTAAAAAATTTTACTACCTTAATTATCAAATAAATAAATATGCAATAGATACGAATTTTTATAATTATTGTATATTTAGACTACATTGTATGTGCATAATAAATTATTAAAATTATTAATTAAATTATAGGCAATTACTTATATAATATGTTGGAATATTAACAATTCATTACTGGTTGTATTATATTCCTTTTAACAGGTCCTGTGAAATAATGATTTTCGATATTATTGTTACTTGAAAGTTATGTTTTATGATCTTTCTTAGCATTTAAACGCTTGTGTTTCTGAATAAAGAAATCATCTCTTAATATAAAATACTTATGTGAATTCAAAATCAAATCAAATTTGTTAACCGTCATTTGGCAACAACTTGTGCGTTTGAATTGATTACACACTTGCCTATGCTGAAGTCTCAGATATGCGATTTTTTTAGGGGGTGATGTAGATAATACTAAAAAATCAGTTTATGCTAAGCGGTTTGTTGTCAAAAATGAGAAATTAAGACAAATGAAAGTGTTGAAGCATTATCCATAAGACGATTCAGTTGGAATAAACGAAATAAAGGTACCAAGCCCTTTTTGTACTAAGCGAATAAGAGCATAGTTGTGGGACTACGGCAGGACTCAGTTTTTTGCATGGAACGTTTCTGTGAAAAAGAAGTAAGTTCAGATGGAAAATACACAAAATCTTGTCACGACCTTAAAAAAAAGTTATTTTGAAAATTTTGTTGAATTTGCTGAAAACAGTGGAGGATTTACTAATCAGCGACACACTAGAGTAACAATAATCAAATCGCCATCATATAAGGAATATAATTCTGCTTTAGCTTTTGCTTCCATGGAAGCAGAATTGTTGAAAAATTAATGTTAGGTGTTAAAAAAATACAGGTAGAAAGAATAAATATAAAAAGTAATATAAGAGAGAAATTTCCAATTCGATGTATACATATTCACATTTTTTTTGACGAAAAACAGGTATAAAGCAAACATCTTCTAGTTTAGAGGTTAATAAAATGATTTGCTTAAAATTTTGTGGGTAGCTCAAAGAATATATTGTCTAGTTCCAGAACTAAAAAATATATGATATCCATTCTTTAAATACTGACGTTCGACTAATAAATAACACGAAATTTTCAACTTTTTTTTTCACATTGTGAAGCACTAAAACAACCATAAAATATTTATAATGAATTTTACAAACTTCAGAACTTATTGAGAAATTATTATACCAAATTTGAACAAAAAATATGCATTAATTTTTGACGTATTTTGTAAGAAAATTCTATCATATTCTATATTTGAGAAAATCACATACAAAGATGTAAAACAGCTTTAAAACATGTGTAAATGCAAATACAAAAATCACTGTAACTTCCCAAACAATAGACTCAGAAACAAAATTCTAACGTTTCACAAAGAAATCTGTTCAAACATTAAAAGTATTAAATAAAAAAAAATCAATTTCGCAAATATCGACTTTTTAATGCAGTCACTTAATACAATGCACAATTTAGAAAGCATGCGTTAATATATTTATCACAGAATTGTGACACCACATTGATTAAATCCGCAATCAAAAGACAACATATTTGTAGAGACCAAAAAGATTATAAAACTAGCCAAAATTCCTAAGATAGCAATCATTTGTTTCGCCGTCTATCTTTTATACATGGCCACTTAGATAAAGAACCCTCAGCAGTATTCACAATTGCAGATGGAAAGAAACATACATCTGAGTTTGGGCACATACCTCTGCAGATTAGAAGAATCCCGGAAGGTAAACATAACAGGTAATCGGAACTGTTTCAACTCTTAATCCGGTGTTGTGTCTGTGGGAGGATGAAAGGATTAGTCAGCTTGCATTCTCTTACTTTCGAGTTCGTCCTTCCGGGCAAAAGGAAGAAAAAAAGTACCGACATGGAAACATTGTATTTAAAATATGATTGCGTTTTTATTCATGAATCGCTCGCTATTCATTCATTTTTCGGTTTTGCAGAAATTTTTATTTTCAAGAAACTGGTTTTTGTAATTTTGTAATCTTTGTACCAAAGAAGTTACTGATTAAATCAGGAGCAGAATTCAGAAACTGTTGGACCATGGGATGAAGAAGCAATCAAATTAAGCAATACATATTTTCATTCTTAAAACCATTAAGCAATACGTTTCCCGTATTCCAAATTTGATAACAATGCACATGAAAAATAAAAGAAAACACAATTCACATGAAAAAAATGTTCTGATTCAATTATTAATTTTGAACTATAATCTTTTTAATTTAAGGCTTGCAGGTAACTTTTTTTCTTGTTTTAATCGATGAATATTTCAGAACGTTCTAATGAACATTTTAATGACTTTAATACTTTTTTTCTGTACATTTCAAATGCCAGAAAGTAAAATAATAATAATAATAATAATTTGGATATTATTATTATTTATTAAAATTGTAAATTGTTTTTTATTCAAAATATTGCATTTATTAAAATTATTTTACTGCCATTCTTTGCTATCGTAGTGTCTAGTATATTTTAATCGTTTCCTTATATTAATTTTCTTATTAAAAATTATTAGAACAGGAAATTTTACTTTAAAAGATGCTTAAAATTGGTACATTTTGGAAAATAATAAAATAAAGAATAATAGTTTTTATAATGTTCGGCTTAGTTTCAAATTTAGCATAAGTTTCAAATTTTCAGATCATTTGTTCAAGGAATTTCTGGAATCTAAGATCAATATGATAAGTATATTTAGTATAAATCTTTTAATAATTTGCTCACAATTCTTTGCACAATACTAATATAATAAGAAATTTTTTTCTCAGAATCCCATTGAAAATCATGTCTACTAAACTAAAAATAAAATATGTTCTCCAAAAATATAAGAACAGGGATAAATCTGAATTGTGTAACAGAATATTTTGTTTCATGAAATCATTATCAAAAATGAATACAATTCTATCATTCTTATCCTAGAATAACAATGAAGTTTGAGTGCATTATCTCAAAGAATATTCTAATGCTGTGAAATAACAAAAAGTAATCTGGAGCAAATATTTGGACGCCATATAATGCAAAGAATTTATTTCAATAAAACTTCACCTTAAAAACGGGAACTCTAAACTAAATAAAGATTTGTATTTGTTTAAAAGAAATCGGTGAATCTCTATACTAAAAATGTAAATATTCTGAATATGAAATAGAATTCAAAAGTTAATGTATTAAATGCGAGTAACTTATACCATCTGAAAGGAATTATTGAAATTTTTCTTTTGTGATTGGTTTTTATACCATTAGGATGCAATAAAAAACAACATACACAAAGGATCCCCCTACATACCAATACGAAAACGTTCCAAAAATTAAACGGAAGTGAGAAAAATTTCGGAAAAAAACTAGCAAAGTTAAAATGAAAAATTTCAGTGTGAGAATTAATTATGTCTTTGTAATTAACATACTTACAAAATACTTTAGTTATATTATTTTTATTTATTTATAATTTAGAAAGAGAGAAATTTTTTCTCTTTTCACAAATAGTTAAAGAAAGCAATGGGCTTCATTTTCTGGAAGAGGCTATTGATCAGTCCTCACACATTAGCGAAATTCAAAGCTTCATAGTTTTAATCACAAACGAGTAAAACTTTTTCTGTTTAAAATGTTTATTTGTCAAGATTCTTGCACTAAATGTACTTATTAGGATCGGGGGACAGTATAAAAATTAAGTTAGATTAATTTTCCAGAAATACCATTGCATTAATACAAAAACATAAAAATAATCCCATACTTTCATTTGAAAGTGTATACCTATCTTGAATGATTTAGAAATTAGTTATTGTCCCACAATTAGAGCAAAACGTATTGTTAATATAGGTTCCTATACCAAACTATTAATTTTTAAAATAAAGATGAGAGTGCAATAATTCACCTCTAATTTATTTTGGAATCCAATTTTGTAATATCCTCAAGGCTTGTTATTTCGTGATCCTGAAATAAAACAGCAGAGAAGATGCATTATTTTAGTAGCCAATTGAAAATGTGGATTTATGTTTTTTAATCAAAAGAAGAGGAATCTGTCCAGTAGTTTCATGTTTAACTAGCAGGAATGCTCATTCCTTGCTTTTCTCACACACATTTATTACATGGAGCAATTCGCATTACTTTTGTGGCATAGAGAAAATTATTGACTATGACTGTCATATTTTCACAACATGGCGTATTTTGTGTAAACTTTTATCTTATAAAGAACATATTCGACTGTACACTATGAACTAATACTTCTTGCCGTAGTCCTACGTGGTTTAAAACTTGTCACTGGTCTATGAATTTGGAGTGAAACTTACAACCGAAAACCAGAATCTAGCTTGTTGTGTGTCTGAATCAGCGACAGTTTTCGCTCAGGCGTTAAAGGCACTTGCCTCGTGCCTCGAGACGTTAGGGGGCCTCAAAATCTATTCAAAACACATCGCTGTGCTAAACCGAGGGTGAAAATATGACATTGGCTAAGAGAAGGGGTTTCAACATAATTTTGTGGCTGTAGCCTCGTCTTGTATGAGTTCGCTATTGGTCTGAGCTATTACTTTCTGATATCACTGAATCATACACCGACAACAATGAATCCGATAATAGATGTAATCTAAAATTTCAGGCTCGGTAGTTATGAAGATTAAACCATGTAACAAATTACATTTATCAAGTTCGTTGTGTTTTTGAACTATCAGGTTTACATGCGCATAAAAAAATTGAACTTTCTGTTAATGGATTTCAATCGAATTGATTGATATCTGAAACTTTCACCTTTGTCAAGAATCAAATTTCACTGTTTCAACTTATTATGTTTTTAAGTTACTGGTTTCTCAGAAAAGCAGATGCATAAACACGATTCCAAAAACTTCCTTTTGGATGCTTGAAAGTTTGGAATTCATCAAATTCTCATGATCGAAATTTTTTTTAAAGATTAAAATAATTTCTGTTTTTATGCTTCATATATGAGAAAATGAAAAAAGATTTACATAGTTCCCAGTGAATAATGATTATACGTAAACTTTATGCAGGTATGAAGAGCAAATGAATCGAGCGAGTAAGATTACACAATTTTACATACATTAAGATTCTTGACCAGCTTTGTGCCATAAAGGCGAGAGAAAAAGACTGAGATTTGTTATGGCTGCTTTCAAATTAACTTTTTTTGAAGTGAAAATGAACAGAAGGAATGATTCAAGCATGAACTAACATCATTTAGTGAAAGATTTTATCGCAATTCTTTAATCACGTATACATGATTTATTCTATAATTGAACCGTTTAATATAAAGACATGTAGTTTATTATAGTTTTAAAAAATGTTTATTGTTACGGGAAACTGATATTCAACTCACATCGTTTAGCATTATCTTCGTATCTTAAAGCATTTTAATATTATTTAAATAGTCTTGCCATATTGTTATCACGTTTCACGCTTTAACCCTCCGCCTCCCTATTCCTCGATTTCCGCGGGTTGGCAATCAGCTCATTTTCTATTGCATCCCACGTTTTCCGCAGTTTAGAGTGTTTATTTTTACGATTGCAGATTTTTATTATATCATATTATTATCGTGTAACATATAGTATCAGTTCGCTTCGTTTGAAAACATTTGAACTTATTTGCAAACATTGCATCGAAATTGTGATTTTAAAAAATTACGCAGTCGGAGGCTAAACAATTATGATAAGTTTTTTTATATATATATTAGGATGTATTTGTTCCAATATTCCAAAATTTATAATAGGAACTGATTTAAGTGTTATCTCTATAAAAATAATTATTAATAAATAGCTGATATATGCGACAGTGAGAGCTCAGTGGTGTGTTGGCAAAATTTAAACTTTGGTTCCAGACCCAATTTTTGAAAAAAAAAAAAAAAAAAAAAAAAAAATCCAAGTAAAGGCTTTGTTCTCGTAAAATTCGACGAAAAATTCGCTTTTATTTTGGCGTTGTTTGAAAGATTAGAGATGGAATACCAGCTCAATTACCACCCTCATCATTTGAGCATATTTCAAATTTAGAAGTTCTATTCCAAACTAGTCAGGACTAATGAAATATTTGAATCGAAGTTTAATCGAATTCCACAAATAAACTTTTATTTGTCAAAAAAGAAAAAAAAATCTTTTGTTTCTTTTTGTCTTTTTTTTTTCTCTCTTCCCATGTCCTCCCTTATATTTTTTAAATTAGTCAACGAATGAAAGGAAATGAAATATTTAAGAATAAAATAATACTTGATAAGTATATACCCTTTTTTCGATTAAGTAAAGTGGATTTCGGTGGGCAGTGCTAGTCAATAGCTTGCATTCGATTCTCAAAAAGGACTTAGGTATTCTATGCAATAGCAGTTTTCTGATTACGCAAATTCGGGACCAGGGATCCTAGATTCGGGACCTGATTCCACCGAAGAACAGTCGCATAAGCGGGTCTGGTGTATGTTAAATCTGTCGTAACCAAATGTTCTCCCGCTAGTGTGGTGATGAAATTTGGAGAGTGCAGGGGGTGCCGGCGCAGATATCGTCTTCGTCATCTGGCCGCGGTTCGAAATTACCAGATCCGTCACAAAATAGCCTACTATTGCTTTAAAACGGAGCGTTAATATAACTAAACTGATTAGAGAGATTAGGCAGCAACTTAGAGCCCTTAGGCTCAAGCAGGTCGGTTGTTAAGATATCTGTTTGTCAAATGAATAAAATTATAAAAATAAAAATCTTATGAATTGCATAATGGCAACATTAACATTTTGTCATGCAAAATTGGTCAAATTTTTATCCGTTTAATTGCTTTCACTTAGTTATTAATTTTTATAAACACCAAGCAGCTGCGCAAATAGTGTTATAATAAACATGAAAAACACGCTGACTTAGAATCATAATAAACGAACAAATAAAAACAAATGTTTTTAAGAAGTTAGTAAAATAAGGAATGAATCTAACACCAATCATTAAAATATTGATTAAATTAAACATGGGATGGGAAATCAAATTTACCAATTTAGTAAAAGAGGCTTAAATCAACCTTGATTCCATCTGGGTCAAAACTTACTTTTCTACCATTAGACGGTGTTTTGAAAAATAATGTAAATGGCAGCTTTCCTCTACAATTTTTTAACAGAATAAAATCTATATACTTTCTGCATGTCTAATTTTCTTCCAATATTTCGTAACTTAAAGGTGGTTACTCGTAATAGGAAAATTAACATACATATTCCTCTATTTGCGATATCTTCTTCTAAACAATAATACATCAATTATCGCAATAATGTTAAACTTCTGTCCAATCTGTTTCGAAATTCTAGAGAATGGAACAGAACGGAATTTTGTTTTCTTCTACTAGAATCAATATAAATCTACATGACTATACAAACAGCATTCGATAGTTTATGTAACCTTGTTTCACTTATTCCTAAGCAAATAAAATATAAGCCGATTAGTGGAATGTAAAGTTTGAATCGTTGTTTGAAGTAGCTTTAAGAAATGCTTATTATAGCAAGAAATAGAAATTCAGTGAATCATTTCTTTTCATTGCCTGTTACTTAAAATACTTTGATATTGGTTCAGTAATCTTGTCACCAATGTTATTTACCTTAAAAGCATTCCCAGACAAAGCACTTAACTTCCTTTTAGATGCCTGTTTCCAATACAGGAATCGGTAAATATAGTTAGTCTATTATTCAAGATACTAGTAGTCAAACTACCTAAAACGTAAAGTCTAGATTACAAATTTACCTTTATATATGTAGTTTTGTCTTCGGACAAGAACATGAAAAAAATGAACAGTATACTCTCAAATCCGGTGTGATAATCGGTTCGTAATTATCTGGTTTTCGAACCATTCTGTCTGGTTTTCTTTTATCGTATTTAAATGAGGAAGGCAAGGCGTCTATTAAGTCATCTATTAAGGACTTTTCCAAAACCTAAAAACTGTAAGTTTTGACTCTTATCTTAGGGTTACATTTTCATATCAGTGTAATCATTTATCAGTGGAAAATAATACCAGTTTGAGCTAATTTTCTTAGGCCTAAGATTTCCATTAATGTTTTGTTCATTTTTTCTGGATCTAAGTTAAACATTACAGAATTTATGTTAAAATGTGAACAGTTTATAGCCTTTAACTTACTTTTTCTTTAATAAATTGATAATGAAACGTTCAGTGCAGTACATAAACATATATAAACTACCAGTACAGAGCCTTCTATTTTAATTCGACACGATACCGGCTACGACTTCTATGATTCACTGGGCCGCGGCTGCATTCACATTGAGATAAGTGGAAGGCTTAATACTCAATAAAAAGTGAGAAAATATGCAATATTACAGTGAATTGTGGTATAAAAAGTTTGTCTTCTCGTATTGGTAAGAAAAGAAATGAATTCATAGAACAACTTCGGCTATCCGGCCTGCCCTTCCGCCACCATAGGCCGGATATTGGGAGTGCACTGCATTCGATCACCTACTAATGTATATGATATCAAGGTTCAGCAATGAAATTAATAAGTTTGAAAATCGAATGTAAATTTATGCATTTGTTCATCACAAACTGACGCACTGATAAATGAGAAGGGGAAGGGGTTCAGGTGTCATCCTGGCGCCAGGCTTAGGCAATACCACGAAGATAAAATATTGGTGGTTTATTCCTTTTTTTAAAGCCAAATATGAAAGAATGGTATGAAAAAACAAGATTTAGAAAATTTGAAGCCCTGGGCAATGTACATGAAGATCATCAAATAATTAATAATAATAAATTGTCCAATTTAATTTCGACATACTTTTAACTTTACCAACATTTTAATCATCGATCTCAGAAAAATTGTTTTATTTTATTTGTGAAAATGCATTTTTATGTATTCGTTTATTAAGAATGATCGTCATTCATGTTTGTGCTCAATATTGTTTAGAATATACTAAGTATTAATGAATATTATAATAACTATGTAAACTTAATGAAACTGATAGAAACTTAACAAAATATATTTTATAAAGTGCTATGGGCACTGGGAGGTTCTCGACAGTAAAAATTGCTGAAATTCCAATTGCAAATAAAGGGGATTTTTTTTGCAAGTAAAATTTGATATCTGATGGAAAATGTAGAACACATAGAAAGAATAATTTATTTTAATTATAAAACAGTAGAAAAACATTTGCTTCTTACAGTATTTGTTCTTTAATGGTAAATCGAATATGTGATGCAATAGTTTTCAAATTTATAACCGCATATCGGTAAATTCAGAAAAAAAAATTCCAAGTATGATCACTTCAAAATTAGCATAATATATGAGCATAGGCTTAATAATTACAGTGAACTTATTTTCATTTAAATATACTTATAATAAAACTTTTAAAAAATGAATGTCGTATAACTTGATGGTTTAGTTATATTAACGACCTATCTTTAAAGCAACACTAGGGCTATTTTGAGATGAACTTTCTAATTTTGAACCGAGGTTTGAACGCATTGCAATAATGACGAGGACAACACCTGAGCTGGCATCTCTCTCTCGAAACTTCCGCACTACAGCATTACTAAATACTATTGTGAATGAAAAAAAATGTACTTAACAGATGCATAATGTTTGTAAATATTTTTGTATAAAATGTCTTATGATTGTGGTGAATATAGTGCTTTCTTTCTATGTATACTGAAATTTAAAGAAAACATATTTCGAAAAAAAGGCAGAAAACTCGATCTTTCTGTCTAAGGAATTCTTGTTAGAGTCACTGTTAAAGGATAATTAATGAACTTCTGACTTTTCTTACCTATATAAATTATACATTTTTGTGATCCATGAAATTCCCTCTATTTTATTATACTAAAATTGACAAATCAATTTTTTTAAAGATACGAATGTTCCCAGTTCCTTTAAAATTATATTAATTTCCATTTAATTAATATAATTTATATTATTTACCCATTTATTTATTTGCAAATAGACTAGTAATATCTTTTTAACCGAATTGATTTTGACCCCCACTCCGTCCAACTGTTTTAGGTAGCTGCCTAGCCAGCATGAGCTATGCCATGACATCATTTACCTTTTCTACATTTCTTAGGAAACCGTTAAGGTACTCTATGCAACTCACTCGCAATAATTATTTTCTGCTCTATCGAGCAATATTCTATTAAACATATTAGGCGTCTTTGGGTTATACAGGGAATTTCAATAACTCCCTATGAATACTAAAATTTGTTAAAATCTAAATGCTCCAATAATATTTAATTGCATACCTCTTCTACTTACATTTGATCGATAAATCTTATAACTTTAAAGAACAATTCTTGTATATACATGTATAAATTTATTTTGTGTATCTCGGTAGCAGCTTAAACTATTTGAATCAAATTTTATATTTATATAAGATTTGGCTTTTTAAGTTTATCTATGTAGGTGTCTTTCCTGAAGGGGGAAATAAAAGGAAGGAAAAAAACAGTTTTACACAAACACACACACACACATAAAAACACACACACACACACATTTTTTTATAACTAATTATTAGAGCCTTTTTCTCTCTGTTCTCATGTTGACAATGCCATTTAGCGCCATCTCAGACTCGATTTCACCATGGTAAAACTGAGTGTAATTTCAAAAATATAAGTAATGATAGATAAACTGTAAAATGAATACTGTAATATAGCAGATTGTTTCGAATAACATGTGAAACTAACTGCATTCGTGATTTTTTTAAATTTAAATAACCAGTTCATATGTAGGTGAGAGTGAAAAATATTCATGTGTAATTAGTATGTGATTCATATTTAAATATTTTCTACAAAACAAATAAATTGTTGAGCGAAGCTTGGTTTTGCAAATTTTTATATCAAAATCTAATAGCGTAGTAATGATTTCATTTAAATTCCTTTCTTTATTCTATAATCGTTTAGAAGTTACACGTTTTCCAAGAAAAATGAATTAACATCAAAGAAATCTTTAAGAAAAGAATTTATTCAGGTTTGTAGTAAGAAAATACTCTTAAAATTTGTATTAATAAAACTATAATAAACAATGGAACCTATCTGAACATTATACATTCACCATTACAAGAAGAGCCGGATTCTTTTTTCACTCTTCTTTATTTCACCCAAGTATCAGATCCGTCACCATGCATTAACCGAAGAAAAGAGCACTTTTAGTTTTTCTTTCAGCAAACAGTGTAAACAAAACGTTTATTGTTAGTGCCAATTGACCCATTTGACCTGCATATAACATCCATCACTATTCATTCCAGATGAAGAGCATATGCTGATTCATGTTCTCGGAAATGAGATCAAATTCATGAATGTTTTTGCAAACGATAATTTGTAATTGTTTTGTCTAGGCAAAAAGAAAAATTGGAAATACCTAACTGTAATTGCAACTGATTAGTGTACATGGAGATCTATGCTTACGATAAATGATGAACAATCGCTGACATACTTCAGTACAAGTTTTGCTTCAGATATTATCAATGAATTACATGTTTTCGATGATTTGATAATTTCAGGGGAGAATAATATGCAGGAAATTTGTCAAGAAATTATAAAATGAAATACTTAAATGTGTTTTTTGTAATGAATAATGGTGATTAATGATATTTATTGAGTTTGGCTTATTGTGATATTTATCAAGTTTGTATTTAATAAAGAGTTATATTTCTAGGTAGGATTTCTAGGATTTTCTGGTAGAATGCATAAACTAAATATTTCTATTATTATACTGACGAAATACTTATTTTATTGAAAATAAAAAAAACAGTTTTGTAGATTTGGCAAAACATGTTTTCATGATTATAAAAAATTTTCGAAATAATATTCTGAAAATAATAATAAAAATAATAAAATTATTGATTTTATTTATAAATTTTTTTTCAAGAATTAAACTAATAAAGCATTTTAATAAAAGAAGGGAAAACTAAAAATGAATAAATTTTGAAATTACCAAAAATATCGATCAATGAAATACATTTAGATACTTTACTTTTACACAAGAACATTAACATTAATACATAAGAACTTTTAAATAACTCATAAGTTTTACATATGCCTTGCATATGCTATACAATTGTGTAGTGTTAATTATTTGTTCCAAATTTAAGTATTTGGCTATTGAATAGTATAAGTAGCTTTTTTATTTTTCAGATGAATATATTTTTATCCCTTTATCCAGGTACCATGATATGATCATATGTATTATCTGGATTTTTTCTCTTATCATTGCACAGTAGAAGCAAAATATCGAGTACGAGGAAGTGAAGTCAGACAAATAAACATGTTCCCCTGGCAATGTGAAAATAAGTATTGGTTATTGTTCCTGTCCTCGTGATGAATCATGCCACCCTACGATGGGAGGGATGATTAAATAAGGTGAAATATAATACTGATCATGTTGCAGTAATCACAAGCTCAATTTTTATTGTGCACGGCAGTCGGTCGTTCACGTTTGTATTGATGTGATAAATTCATTTAATAATCATTTTGTAGTAAATAAGAAACGCTGCTATTTTATAGCAAGATATATTAAAATGCTGTTTTTTCCTTATATTTTGCATTCTGTTCTTAAAGTTGGGAACTCAGCCACAGGTTTAAAATTTCAAAAGGTCAAGTTTGAAAGGATATAATTTGATATGATGCATTTAAAAATAACAAATTCAGTTTCCTTTTAATATAGCAGTTTAAATTATAAATACTATAAATATTAATTGGATTGTTTCTCTCTGTTTTCAGTTTTAGTATAGAAGAATCCAGACATGCGAGACTATTTGTCTTTTTGAAATAATAAAATATGTGAAAATGTTCATTTTAAGTGGTTTTGAAGCAAAGGAGGTATAGATATCAGGGAACTAATTTAGGAGGGCATCAAGAGAACAACACATTAATACCTTTTATGTCAATTTTTAAAATGAAATATTCTAAGAGGTCAATGCTTGGATGCCATTTTCACTTCCTATAAGGCTGCTGGTAACAGGGAGCGAAAAAATTATATTATGTTCCTAGCGCCAGTTATCCTCGTTACTCTGGTGTCTTATTTTCAATTAAATTTATGTAACCTAACTTAAAAGCTGCTCTATATTTGTCAAAAAAAATAAAATAAAAAGTTTCCAATTTCAAAGTGACTTCATCGCAGTTTGGTCTATTTTTCTATTTTTATAACTGAAACCTAAGATTAAATAAACAAAGGGAAATAATTTCATCTTACATTATTAAACAGCTTTTACTTCTCTATTAGAATGCTTAATTGTGGGCAACTATCTGTAAATTGCGTCTTGCGTCTCTTGCGGTCAATGTCCAAAACGCTCTACAGGACTAATTCTTCGATTTAAAGTATAACATTTGGCACGTAGTTACTTCTTGGGTAGTAGGTGATCACTAAGAAATTTTTTTAATTATTTTAAATGGATTCTTAATTAAAAATTAAAGAAAATATTTATATTTTCTCCTATTAACATTTCGTCAGTTACCCTATTATTGGATAAAAACTACTTTTATAGCCCTTTGAAATTCTGAAATTGAGCCTTTCAATGATACCAAATTTTTTTTCTGGGCTATTTTTTTTTCCTTTAATTTAAATAAATTTTTAAAGTGTTTTTAAGTTTGTATGCATTTATAGCATTCATTGTTTTAGTTATTGCGCTTACATCACGCACATTGAAATGATATTAAATAAATTATGAAGTGCACATTATTTACGCTATGCAATTAAGAGTTAATTTTTAAAAAAGTTAAAATCATATTCATTTTTTTTCTTTCCTTTTTCCCGCCCCCAGTCGTATTTTGAATTAAGTAAAAAGAATTATTAAGGTAACCGTTAAATAGAAAAATGCCTTCTAATCTGAAGTAATAAATCACTTCCATGCATGCTGTTCTAAAGAGAAGCTACATTGAAACAGTAAATGAAGTTAATTTCAGCTGTATGTTGTTAAGAAAAATAAATGACTTTATTTAATTATAGTTTGAAGATAAATGATAAAATTATGAATAAGTAACAAATTGGGGATGATACCACATTTATTTTCTTCTTTATGTCTTGCTTTGTAAACCTATGTTGTTGAATCAGGTGGAAAACAAACATAATTACGAAATATAAAATATAATTTTTCATGCACAACAATTAACAGATAAAAAGATTTGGAATAATTCCTTTTTTTAATCTCCCTTTCCATACAAACCCTCTTTTACCTAATTAAAGTGAGAAAAATAAAAACCCTAAAAGGGGGGGAGAGGAAGAAATTGCACTTTTTGTAGGGCAAGTGGAATCACCTGCCGATTCCATCAGATAACAGCCACTCATACTGATTTTGCCAAAAAGGCGATAAAGCACTTCATATGGTAAACCTACTCTGAGGAATCAGTTGGCGGGCTTACCTGTTGGCAAAGAGCCAATCGCTGAAGTTAATGCTTATGCATGGCCGAATAGATAGTAGAACTTCTTCCGGCCAATAGGAAGCGACGTAACAGAAGGGGGCAAGGGAGAAAAGAAGAAAAAAAAAAAAAAAAAAAAGAGTCCTGCAGACCCACAACATAGTCTTTGACCTCGCTTTTTAGAGGAGAAGTCTTTCTTGCGCTTGCTCGAGGCCACTCAACCCTGCAGGTTTGATAAGTGGTGAGTCTGATGCTAGCCAGTCGCTGCTGTCAGAGGCGCTTTTTGTGAATAGGGTTTCGATTACTTTATTAATGCCTGTATTTTCGAAAATTACGGTCGGCCGTCTGAAATGCATAATAAATCAGGGTGATATAATTCATGCTCTAGATTAAAGAAAAAATATTTGTTTTTTTAAATTCTAGAATAAATATATAATATAAAATAATTAAAACAACAGTATCATGGAAATATTCATCATCATGCACATTTACATATTAAGCTCAGTACAAAATCTTCAATGTTCCTCTCTTCCAAATTTCTCCACTCATTATTGCTTTTTTTAGTAAAAAAATATCAGATTACTTATAAAAAATATTCAAGGAATCCACGTTTCTTCCTACCACAACAGACAGCGGAATGACAACTTCAAACCCGCTATAATGATTGTGACATTTGATTTTTTTTTTTTTTTTTTTTTTTTTTTTTACAGCTACGTTCCTTATTACGCAAAAGTCGTGCAAAAAGTTGCCAGCAACAACCAATTTTACAGTACACCTGTTTTGAGTACAATTTTTTGTTCACTATTATGATGGAAATTTCTATCATCATGAAAAAAGGTTTAAGTATAAATAAGAAGGCCAGGGTAAGTTAATAAAAGAAAACTCTCGGAAATCCAAAAAATGTCTTATCATAATTAGTGAAGGATTTTCGATTAGGCAAACTAGGCAGTTGTGCGCACCTTTCAATCAAGCTGTCTTGTGCTGAGGGGGTGGCAAGTAAATCGATTTAGAATGTTATTAGCCAAATTGGAAAATAAATAAATTTGTGGGGAAAAAATTCAATAAATTAAAAAAAATGAGCATAATATTAACATTTTGTTAAAAATAACTGATCAGGTTCCTAATCTGTTTTGTGATGCACACTTAATTAATGCAGTACTTATAAACAGCAAATGTCTACTTAGATATAATTGTTTACAAGCATAAATATCAGACCGTATTTGAATCAGTAAATAAAAACGTATGTATTTTCACACAATTACAAAATAAAAAAATTATCACCTTAAAATAAATCATTAATATGTTGATTAAGTTGAAAATGTTTTGAAAGACGAAACTAAATTGATCATTTTATTAAGAGATAGAGGCCTCATAATGTGCTCAGCCTGGAACGACAAAATGTCTAACATCCGCTATCATGGCAATTATTATTATTATTTTCTAATCAGAACAAAGAATAATGTCTGGTGCATAGTTCGATTTATTGATTTTACAAACTACAAAGAATTGAAGAAAAGAATAAAAATTTGAAAGAATAAAAACCTCTGTCAAATACTAATGACCTCATCTTTCTATATTTTATAGTACAAAATTATGTGACTCCACTAATATTTTGTTCTCCCCCCCCCTATGTGTTCGAGCCATCTACATCCACTTAGCCAATCTATTACTACGCCACTGAAAGATGTGCAAGACACCATAAACAAACGCAAATTATTTTAATTTTTCTTCTAAAGTTTGAAAACAATTGTATTTATCACGTGATTGATTCCACCCCGGTTCGGCTCATCGTTTTTAACTTTGTAACACAAGAAAAAAGATATTCAAACAGCACATTTCCATGCATTTTTTAAATACAATTGAAATTCTATTTATGAATTAATTATTTCATTTTCGTTGTTCAGATTACAGACTTTTATAGAAAAATGAAGTCCTAAAACTGTTCCGTGGATATAGGTGAAAAAGTAAATGAGTAAGTAACGATTAATAAGTAATTCAGTAAAGATTTATTCCACACAAAAACATGAAACATAGATAAAAAAAACCATAGACGAAGCGTGCACAAGAACAGTTTTTGTAATAAACAGCACACAAGCAGTAAATTCGGTTATAAATGCGGAGAAGATCAACATGTGCTACACACGTGTCTCGCTTCCACTACTACTACTTGTCAGTGAGGTTCTGCTTTTTTTAACACCTTTTTCAGCACATCGAATATTCTAGGACAAACTCGAATTTTAAAGGAGTTATCGCCAAGATTCTCGAATTATTGGGATCCTTCTTTTTTGTTGTCAAAGGGTTGGTATGTTTGTGTCAAGACTAGAGATCATTGGCTCAGCATCCATTTAGTAATCATTATAATAGTTGAAATGTTTATTCCTTGTCATTAGATATATTGGGCAAGGAAGCAATATTACAAATCCGTAACAATATATTAGTTATCACAAAAGTAATTGTATTAGGAAAACTGTATTAGGAATTGTATTAGGAAAATTGTATTAGGAAACCCGACTAAGCAAAATTTCATGGAGTAGTTTTACGGCAAAAAGTAAATTTAGTAGTAGTAGTAAAAAGTATGGCAGTAGTAGTTCTCGATAGGCAAAAAGTAATTCTTTCAAATGTTAATAACTTTGAATAGTTAAGCTTTCGAAGCGTTTACTCTTATGAGTTAAAAGGGAACAAGGTACTTAAGGAACTGAAACTTTAAATCTAAACTTTAGTTCAGTTTAATCAGATCAATTTCCCATTGAAGCTAAACAAGGTCTACTTTAAAAAGGATATGGCAATTTTGGCAATTTTGAATAATGGTCAGATGACAATAACGATATACATGTATAAATATGTTACATGCTACAAAATATCATCCGGCACCAATCAGACTAATAATCCCTATTGGATCGAAACGTCCCTTAGATATGCACTACGACTACACAATTCTGATATAAAATAGGTGGAAAAAGACTTGTGTACAGCATCTTCAATGATTAATGCTAGCAAGACAAGGGTTTCTAAAATGAGGATTGAAACGACAAGATTAGCATTCTGAAAGATATATACTTTAGCTTTTTCCTAAAAATTCTAGTTTGTAATAAATTTCGCTCAAAAAATAAATTTAATTAAATTATCTAATTTTAAAATTTAATTTAAAATTAATTTATTATTATAAAAATTTGGAATCAAATTTTTTGTTGTATTTTATGTTGTAACATTGCCATTAAAAACACAGCTGTTCCATTTAATCTAATTACACACTGTATTTTGCGGTATTGCAACTTCACCTTCTTATTCCTTATGTAAACTGCGTATATAATAAATTTAATCTTATTTAAGGGGGGGGGGGGAGCTCTTAATAATTGAAGAAATCAAATCAGTGAAAGATCTGATGAAAAATTACAACGATTTGAATTTTATTGTAACAATAAAATGTATTGTAAAAAAATTACACTTTGACAACAACATTTTTTAGAAAATTTCACCAAATTTGGTAAAAGATTGTACGACAATTAATTTAGTAAATATGAAAAATTATTTTTTAAATAATCAAATAATATAAAAAGAATTTTTTTAGCTAAAACCTTCTCTAAAATTATCGTAAAAAAAAGAAGTTTTGCTTGATTTTTAATTAATTAAAATTTCAAAAAAGATCTTTCTGGACTTCACTTTTTTATACATTTCCTAAGTATATTAGTATCCTGTTTGGTAATTAGGTGAAACGGCCTGATTTATACAGAGCAGCACCCATTCTCTTCCATTATTAGTTGAATGTGTCTACTCTCTGTTGTAAATAAAATTTGTTAAAAGCATGTGTTGAAATAACCCTTTCTTCAGTCATCATGTATATTTCCGGCAGCATTCGTCTATCCCTGATAATTATGATTCTATTACAATGGAATTTTTCGTTTGTTTTTCAGAAAGAAGTACTTGCCGAAAGAATGCGTTGAG
Source organism: Argiope aurantia (assembly GCA_026543865.1). Lineage (NCBI taxonomy): Eukaryota > Metazoa > Arthropoda > Arachnida > Araneae > Araneidae > Argiope > Argiope aurantia. The sequence goes on from JAPMOR010029255.1 coordinate 106,983, forward strand.
TAATATCTGGAGAAAGGAAAAAGATTTAGCTAGGTATAAACATTTATGAAAAGATTGTTAGTAACTAAGTTTAATTATGTACAAAGGTGTGTTAAATTTTTCTTTGATTTTACAAATCTGTTTCTACAAACAAAAATTTACTGAAACAAATTCGTAGTTCAAATAAATATGAATTCGATTTAACCGATTTTAATTAAAAAATATTATTAAAAGCTAGAAAATAGTTTAGGAATTCTTTTTTACTTTCTGTAACTTTTTAATAATTTACATTTTTCAAATATTTTTGAAGAAGAAATTTTACAGCTTGTTTAACATTATCCTATTTACACATTTTAATCCTCTTACGATATTCACAATATAATCACACTGAAAATTTTCTTTGTTAAATTCTACTGAAAGTTTGTAGGCAAAATCAAACGACATATTTATCTAAATTGAAAAAAATATCTGGGGGCACGGCAGTGCCCCCGCCAAGTCGAGCAAAAACAAGCGTTGAGCAAAAACGGCCGTATCATCTTTTTCTCGAAGCAGTTCAGGCCATTTTCGACCTCCTATAACTTTATTGTGGATAAAACTAGAAGCCTGAATTTTCAGTAACCAAGCAGGCTTTATATAAACACGGTATATTTCAAATTTCATTAAATATGAACCAGTAGTTTAAGAATTATAACTAGTCAAAGTTTGTGAATTTTGTCACTGACTGACTGACCGATCATCAAAACTCTAAAGCACTTCTAGCAGACATAGAAGCTTCAAATTTAGAATACAATTAGTGTTTAGAGTATAAATCAAGAAAAAACTGAAATATGCGTGTAATAATGGACGGATCGATACATTTCTCAAAGTTTCGAGCATTATTCATTTTGTCGGCAAATTCGTCGCCAAGTCGCCAAATGGTCGCCAAGTTTGTCCCCAAGCTCTGAAATCACTGGCTCGGCATCCGACAGCATCCAATGCAGATTACTGTAAAAGGTCTTTCTTATGATGACGCTATTCGCCCTAGGAAGGAAAATTACAGTTTTGTAACAATATCTAATTTGAAATAATTCAATTTGAAGCTGTGGAAGCTACAAACGCAATGGGTGACTTTCAGAGAATCAATCTGGCAGAAGAATATAAATATAACTTGTAATATAAATATATATTACAAAATATGCAATATAAATATATATACAAGTTATAATATGTATGGTAGAAGAATATAAATATAAAGTCTGGACGGCTTACATCGAATAAATGTCGACTTTGGAAGTATTAAAGCGCAGGAATCCTCAATTTGTGAATACAACAGACTAAGAAGCATTTACCGTCCAGACTTGTCAAAAATTGTAACATCAAAGCTTACGAGAAAAACCATAGAGACAGGGAGTGGGCTTTGAGAAAAACTGTAGTTGAAGCTCAAGAAGTAGTACCGGAAAAGAAAAAGAGGAAGACTACATACAAAAATATAAAAAAAAGGACTATCTACAGAAAGAAATGAGATGCCATCAAAAACATAATTTGTAAAAAAAAGTCTCGCAACTCAGTTCTTCTATCTTAAAAAGTTGTGAGATCCATGTAATACCAAGTCGGTCAATTTATTCAGTCCCTACTTAAGAGCCCTTCTGTCTTAAGTTATTACGCAATTAGCTAACCTAAAAACATCTTATAGTGACCATATTAATATTAAAAATCTTTTATGTTTTAAATAAATAGATTGACTTGGCCATCGCATGAAAACACAATGTATCTTTACATTAAATTAGATTACATTAACATATTATATTAAATTAGATTGTTTAGTGCGATTGCCAAGTCAATCTATTTATTTAAACCATAAAAGATTTTCTATATTGATATGGTCACTATAAGAGGTTGTTAGGTTAGCTAATTACGTAATAACTTAAGACAGAAGGACCCCTAAATAGGGACTGAATACATTGACCGACTTGGTATTACATGGATCTCGCAACTTTTTACGATAGAAGAACTGAGTTGCGAGACTTGGTTTTTTTTACAAATTATACTATTGATGGCATATATATTTCTCAATACATAAATCAGATTTAAATATTAAAGTGACTAAAAATTTTGAATTAACGAGAACAAACTCGAATTCTTACTCTGAATCAGCATGGAAAAGTAGCTTAATTGTTTTATTTTATTAATGTATGAGTAGTTTATTTATACTCATATTTATTTTTTTTATTTCATTATTATTTTATTTTATTTATTTTATTTTATTTATTTTCTTTAATTTCTCCAATATCAGTTTCCTTTGTTCAACCTTTAACTGTTTTTTGCAATCATACAATCAATTCCTAGTTTTAAATTCAGGAAATCTGATGAAATGATTTCAATACTTTTAAGTTTTCAAATTGATGTTTTCTTTGATGATGACAGTTTTCTTCATCACTCCAGTATACTCTCAATCTGTCTGCAACAGCATTTACGAACTACAAAACAATTTACTACTACATTTACGAACTGCTTAATCAACAGATATAAAGGAGGAAGTTTAATATTTCCATTTTACACCTGCTTGATTTGGTTTACACTCGTCAATGCAAAATATAATATCGCTGACCATAAATTACTCAAATTATTCTTACTTGCGAGGTTGCTACTAAATATTCGGATTTCATAAGAGACATTTTGCAAGATTATTATTTTGTATATTTCAAGTACGAAAGACTATAAACAGCAACAGTTTCGACGTTAATATATTTACTAATCGAATTATATTAAAATTTCCTAAATATTTTGCAAAAAAAAAAGTAAGTAAGTTCTTTGAGAGGTAACAATTTTTTTTTATAAAAATCCCCAATGTTTACTACATTTTTTTAAAGATACCTAAATTTCCCTTGCCGAAGTTTACATGTATTAAAGAAATCCCTATCAAAATCTCATAGTAAAACCAGTGAAGGGAAAAGTTTTGGTCTTTTTGCTCTTCTACTCTTGTATAGCGATGTAGACAGATGTATCTCATCGATTCTTCCTTGTACATAATATGCCTCCCGTGATGAAATAAATAGAGTTTAAGATTTCAAAAGTTTCTTCTGTTCGTCCATGAAGCTGCTAAAATATGTTTACGTATATATGTTTCAAAGGTGAAATATTTTTAAGTTTCATAGTTTAGAAAAAGAAATCTTTATGATATGATGGAAAATATTCCATAGTAGCAACTTATACAATGTTTCATGTGAAAAAAGCCATCCTATAATTCTAGATATCAGCTTATTACTAAAGAGTTTTAAAAAAAAACGAAAAGACGCCCCTAACAAGTAGATATAGTTAAACCTGAGAATCCTTTTTGCATTCATTTTTTCAAAAGACGTTGAGACAGATACAGATTTAATCCATTACTTTGGCACTTCAATAATAGACACATAATTACTGTATGCACGTGATGAGAATGTAAGTATAAGTTATCTATAATAGAAACTGAGCAAATATAAATCTATAATGCAATTTCAGGCGTACCCAGACAGTTTTTATGTTCTTTCAGGAAAGTAAAATGTAACATGAATGCTAATGTCGCTGCTTTTATTGATTTCTCAATGAGGGAACGGCTTCTTTGATTTAAAAACTTATCTTATCGTTAAGCTTGTTTTAATTAATTATGGTGATAAGCCTATTCATTTGCATTATTAACTCATATCCACATGGAACTAAATGAATGAACGCACCCTGTTTTTTTTTTTAAATAACTTTTAAGAATTAGAATAAGGATATATAGAAATGCGCGTTGAAAATCCTATCTAAAAAGAACATTGATTAAATCTCTCATTTTATAGAGATAAATCTAAAGTTTTTGCAAATGAATTAATTTTTATTTTATTTTAGAGAACGATTCTGTAACATTTCGATACCGTTGTTGCTGATTGCGTAGACGCAAACTATTGTTAATTGCAAGAATTCTCTTTTTGTGTCATGGGAAAAGTACAAACCTGATAAAATCAAAAATTCTGAGTAATTATCATAATTATTTATATCCATTTATCTCTTCTTAAGCAGTTGATGGTGTTCAGTATCTTAAAAATGGATTATGTGAAATTTTTAGGCAATTTAGTTATTTAGTATTCAAAAAGAAATTTTGTTTCCGTCATTTTATCTATTAATGTGCGAACCATTTTTTCCTAATTTCAAATGGTAATCGAAATAAGATGGTTTATTTTTTTAAATACACTCATTTCCATATGCTTAAAGATTTATATTTATTTTTTAACATACTCATGTTTAAAAATTCGAAATTGAGAAAAAATTGTGAAAATATTGAAGTGAGCAGTTTTATAAAACGCATGTTAGATTAATTAAATAAAAAATAGGAATTGCATCAGGAAATAAGAGAACATTTTAGAATGAAGTTAATACAGGTTAAATTAAGAATAAAATTTGAAATTAACTAAGATTCAATATAGATTTTAAAATATCATTACATATATATATATATATATATATATATATATATATATTAAAAATGTAAAAGGATCAAGCTGTTTAAGTAACAATTTATACTTTTTTAAAAAAGTATGTGTGATAAATTAAATTTATCTGCATTTTTTTAAAAATAATTTTTTATACTTAATTCTCAAAATCTAATATTTAACTTTAACTACTAATCTAACATTCTTTAGTTTCGTTCTCCAAACGAAAGTACACCCCATTTCTGAGTTCATAAAAGCTTTATTCCTCTTTGCTAGTTGCCTCTTTCGGCTTTGAACTTTCATTAGCGAAATTCGAGGGTTATGTTTTTATAATGGTTAAAAATTGATGCATCCAATACATCTTAAAATTCTTACAATTGACTATATCGACTAAAATAAGTATTTCAAGCTTTAAATAAATAGTTTTCTGGTTTTTAACTACTACCGTAAACCCGTAATGGGGAATACCGTAATCGGGATTCTTTAAATTGATTCTAATTGATATAATACAACAAAATTGTGTTGATATTTATACGAAAAATGGTTTAAAATTAGACAGTAGACATTTTGACAAATCTTTAATTTGTCAAAATGCACAATTTAGATTCAGCATGGGCTGCAGGAATCTTATATCGCTAAATTATATTAACAACTACTGATAAAAAAATCAAAAAGTTAATTTTGAAAAAATGATTACATTTAGAAAATGATTGTAAGTTAAATTTTGATAGGAGTTTTTTAATATCTCTTGTTAAAAATAATATTAATTTTTTTCTTCGTAAACTAAAATCTAATCGTTCATTCTTTTGTTAACTTTAAATATCGTTTGCTTTAAACATAAAAACTGCAACATTCATTCAAATATAGTTATTTATTCGAAGACGTTTCTATTTTAACAAAGTTCGTATTTTATGGCTATAATTCTTTGTTGTGGTTAAATTAAATTCTTTTTATATTTAATTAGAAAACATGATTATTTATATTCTTTAAATGCATGATGCGAAAAGAAAAATTACTGCACTAATACCTCAGTTCTGAATGGAATATTTTTTAAGGAGGCAAAAACTTTGTTTTGATTTGCGATATAAGTGAATATGATTTATATGATTCAAAAGGATTAAAAAACGTTTAGGGAAGAATAATTACGTTTTATTCTACGCCTAGTTGATTTCACTAATAAAAGGCTTAGGAAACTTATATGGCTTATATGGCGGAATTATATGGCGGAATATGGCGGAAAGGATATCAGTTACTTATATGGCGGTTACTTTTATTATCAGTTAAAGTAAGCTTACACACCTTCTAATTTTTTGTTTTTTATTAGAGTATTATCGTATATTGAAGGAAATCGAAGTTTTCCTTCCGGTTTTAGGCCTGTATTTTTTAAGGCAAAACTCTTTTTCAAAGCAATATGAACTACTTGCATCTGCAAATATTGTCAGGCCTGGAATTTTTTTTATTAAAATAGATCATTTGTTTGCAACAATCTATCCATTTTAAACCAAAATGAGATTTGTTTAATAAATAAATTATGAGAAAAGTAATTTCGCGCACCATGGAAATTAGTGCACGGTATTATTTTCGTACAAAAAATGCAGTGAGTATTTCCTAAATTTCATAGATATTTCGAAATCATATGCTATGTATTTCAAATGGAATTTCCATATGGGATTCATATTATTAAAAAACGCCCAAACAGGCAATCATAAACCATGACATTAATTTAAAGAAAAAGAATGTCAAAAAAACACTACAAAAATTTATAAGCAATTTTTAAAAGTATAAATTAATGGAAAACGAATCTACAATTTATAAGAAACAGAATAACAACGATGCAAAAGCTTACGGATGTATTGTGGCAAATAAAGAAAAAAAAATTCCACGCCTTAGAAACTCGGGAAATTGTAAATGACATCACAGAAATTTTTGTTTTCAATGATGCTGGAATTTTAGGTTTGAAAATTGGTAATGAATAATATATTTGTATTATATATATTTCATTAATATATTTGATCTGAACTCATAATGATTGTTAAAAAAAAAGTGGGGGTGCTTCTTAACTTTGTTATCTGAAATTCGTTTAATGATGTTCCTTATTTTAATGATTTGTTCTTTATTTTAGTAAAATATGTGAATTATATCAAATTAGATTTACATTTTCATTTATATTATGGAGTTCATAAAAATTAGTGCTTTTATTCCTAATTTATAAAATTTCAATTTAAAGCTACACGCGCGGAATTATCTGCCATAAGAGGTGATACCGCACAAATATATGTTTTAAAAATTTGATTATTTTGAAAAAGTTAAACTGATTATATAATCTGCAGCCATGGTCTCCCTAAAACGTTAATAAAGGTGTTATTCCAGAGAAAGCTTTGTCTAGAATTGGCTTACAATATTTCCGAAATATTAACCTTTGGCGGGAAATTAGCATTTTTACTGAATCTATCGTGTCACCCTTGGCGAGTTTTTTGGCATTAATTCCTGGCATGCAGTTAATAGTATCCGAAAATCAAATTTGTGTTTTAGATGCCTTTTTTCAATCTGATTGAAACAAGAAATTTGACTTATAGTCAATAAATCACATGCCAAATTTGATATGTTTAAGTTATTGCGTCTTTGAGTTATCGCATTTGCATGTTTCTAAAAGACCAGACCAATAGACAGAAAATGCAACCCCTTGTTCGATTTAGCTCAAAACTTAATAGGTGATAGACTATAAATAATAATTCTGTGCATCGAATTTTATTTATATAGTTTTTTTTTTCTTTTTCTTTTTGTAATTATCGTGTTAAATTATATTTGAATAGTCGGACAAACAGACTTTCTCTGAGCTGACTTTGCTCACATTTTGATTAAAATCTACAAATTTGATTTTTACAAAAACCGTATACCAGATTTCCACCGTCTAGATGAGTTATTTTTGTCACAGACAGACAGACGGAGATTTTCCAAAAATTTGTTTTACATCTCAGGAAGGTCTAAAACGTGGAGATACTTCAAAATTCTCCAGTTTGAATTTTGTAACGATTATTTTACTTTCTCAATCCTACGTATGCGAAAATATAAAAAAGAATAGTTCTCACTTAGCTCTTAATGCGGCCCGTAATGGAATAGAAAATTTGTCACGAAAAATCATTACTAAAATTAAAATTGCAAAACTCCCTTATGTGCATGGAATTCCCCCACGATCGTCTAAAGTTCGTTGTTTGACTTTTAAGAAGGTAAGTGCCTTCATTATTGCTTTCTACGAAGTTAAAATTCTATGTGAAATATTGGTTTTTATATTTCCTTTTTGTTCCCAATTTCTCGCCAATGAACTCTAGCCTTTTGATATTTGATCAATCAGTGTCAGTTTTAACTTGCAATTTTTGTTGATATTTGCTCTCTTTCTAAGAATTTTGGTAATTTAGATAATGAGAATGAAAATGCATTGAAATATCTTATCGCATTAAGTTACTTTTGAGAATGACATTTTATTTTAAAATGAGCTGAATATTTCTAGCTTGATTTTGATTGCAATAATCAGGTTTTCTAATTTTTGCATCTGTACATTGCGACGTAAGTGACGGTTGAATGGTTGAAACACTAAACAGGGCAGATCGCTGGACATAGAGCTATCAAATTTGACACATAATTAATGCTTGGGTTATAAATATTTATTAAAAATGTTTCTTAAAAAATTGGTTAGATCTTTAATTAATTAAAAATAAATTTCAATTTAAAAGTTTTTCTGAATAACCTCGGGACATAGTATTGCACAAAAAAATCATTTTTATATTACTTTAGAGTTTAAAAAATAGATTTTAAATTATATCTATTTTATTTCTAGTTTTATTTTACTTTCTTTAAATTTGAAAAAAATTTTCAAGATTACTTTTACGGAAATTTTGCGTTGATTGCTTTACATAACCTTGTACGATAAAATATTAAGTTTTTGAAAAATCAGGTTGGATATTTTAATAGCTTCTATGTAATTAAGCAAATATAAATAAGTTTTTCAATTATTCTCTAACCTTTATTTCAAATCATTGGATGTCTTTCAACATATTGATGCTTTTTTGGCGGATGTTCTTTTTAAATTGTGCGATGTTAAATTCGTAAACTACAAAATACAACTACTGATGCCATCAAGTCTAAAACAATACCAAACTTAGGTATTTTGGCTCGAATGTAAATAATTTTTTCATCAATACGCACTTTACAGTTTAAGAACGAATATGCATAATTTTTCTTTTCTAAGCTTTCTTTTCCCCGTGGCATCAAGGTCTGTAGGGCGATTTAGGCGATACAGGTTTCAGGGTTGAAGCTGTCTCTTTTCAAAATCAGATTTTTTTCCGTCATTTAATTTTTTTTATCTATATAAGGTTTTTATATTCTTAATTAATAAATATAAAGACAAATTAAAATAATTAAAAATTTAATTACTGGTCCTTTTTAAGGAAGTTGGTTTCAATATTTGACTAATGAAGAATTGGAATTTTAAAGTAACTAAAATGATAAAAAAAAATTAACGCATCCTGAATAATTAAATAAATTGGTTCATACAACAAAATATATTGGTCCACTCCGATCTGCAAGCAGATTTGAAAGAATGAAAAAGAGGGGGGGGGGGGATCTAAAATTGTTTTTAATTTTAATTACATTTGATACTAATTTGAAAATATTTAAGTGTATGGCTCTTATAAATCAAATGAAATCACAAAATTAGATTATTCTGAAAATACTGTATAAAAGAAAATCGGGATAATAATATTTTATGCAAAGTTGTGTGACCTCTAAGCAGTTATTAGCAGGCCACTATCTGATAATCCGATTCTGGTACCAAACCCATCTGTAATATAATCGTCCAGAGGCGTCTGTAACGCTGGGCAAAGTTTAAAAACATCCCCATAATTTTTTTTATCTGCTTCATTATAGGATGTGCAAATCCCAATTTCTGTTTTATCGTAAAGCAACTTAAGAGAGTTTTTTTAAGTGTTTAAAATGATTGATTTATCGGAGTGTCATTAAAACATAGAACGAATAAAAATTAACTATGGGATCGCAAGCTTCACGTTTTATTTACATTATTTTATGCTGGATTGTAATGACTTTTAAAGAACTAAGATATGCAAATCCTTGTATTTTATATTTTATATACTATTCATTATATTCTCACTTCAAGAACACTTAGAAATTATTACTAATCTTTCGTTTCCGAATATTTTTTAAATTATGTATTTGTCAGTGCATTTTTTACTTTCACATATAAGCCGTATAAAGAAAGTATAATAATCGTAGAAACATTTGAATTAGAGAATTTGATGAATCACCACGTTTTAGACATCCCTGAGTTCGAAAAACACATTTTTGGAAAATGTCCTGTCTGTCTGTGACTAAAATAACTCCAAAATGTTTTGAGATAGACCGTTGAAATTTAATTTACAGTCTTTACACTAAATTTTCAGATTTCTCTCAAATTTTGAGTAAAATCTGTTCAGTGGAAGTCCGGCAGTTCGAATATAAGTTAACACGATAACTATCAAATTAATAGTTATCGTGTATTATAAATAGATAAAATTCGATTAAAAGATTTAGCAGCTATAGCGTAAACACCTGGCAATTAAATCCAGCAAAGGGTTGATTGTCTGTCTTCTGTACTTTCAGAAACATGTAAAAGCAATAGTTCAAAAATGCAAAGGTTTAAATATATCAAATTTGATATAGGAATTTGTGGCATAAGTGCAGCTTTGCGTCGAACTTTCCTTTTTACAGACCGAGAAAAACGTGTCTAAAACACAAATTCGATTATTGGATGCTGTTAACTCATGCAGGGATTAATCGCTAAAGAATTCGCCAAAGCATGACACAATAGACTCAGTAAAAATGATTAATTGACGCCAATGCCATATAAGGCGTTCTCTGGCATGCAAGAAACTTTTGGGATATCACTCCCGCTGGTTTTTGTTAATTGATTACTATTTGTTTTAATACGTTTTTAGTCATTAGTTTTGATATGAGTGTTCGTGAAGATTTTTATTTTATAGAATTCTTTACTATAAGAAGGTGACTTTACTGTTTACTTTTAATATTTCTACATATTTATAATTAAAGTGCTCTTCAAATTATATATTTCTTTCTTAAGCATCCTGCCAATGTGCATGACATTTTCTACTACAACTTTCATTAGTTAATCTATAACATTCAAATCTATGAAACTGTTAACGGGATAAAAACTCGTCTAGGCAAGCACAACTTCTGATGTAATTATAATTGTAAAAAATAACATATACAGTTGTAAAACCGTCGCTTCGATGGTCTTCGAGATTTCGCAGAGATAGCCGCTGCATACACAGCTGAATTTCTACCAGTTTTCTGTCGACCAAAATCTCTTCAAACAACATGCGTGACGTGAATACTTTTATTCACGTTGTCAATACGCCCACGTCATTGCATCGTGAAACCTATACGTGATTGACAGCTGCAATCTACTGCAGGTCATCGCGGTTTTCTTTGTATGGAAAACAGTCGAAAATAGACCTAACTGATCAGGATTCAGATATTCGACCCTGACTCATTTAAAAGTTCATTCTGCGGACCCTCGGTAATGGTTCCCGGAAGATTTCTTGCGGTGTTTGTTATTTGGTCATAAACATCGGAAGCTGCGTTGAATTTTTTAAAGAACTATTAACAAATTTGGTATTTTATTGATAGTTCAGTTTAGTTAGATTTATATTTAGTTTTGAGAGTACATAACAGCAAGTTTTGTGGAAGCATTGAAATTTTAAACAATGGCCATTTGTTGGAATTGTTACCCCATTTCGAGAATATTAAATCTTCTAGAGAGAGGACATCTGACTTCGACAATTCAACACACATGACCAGGCTATAAAAAGTAGCAGAATTTTTGTGAAATCGACCTTACATTACTAGTTGCTAGCCCCGACTATTAAGAACAAAATGCTTAAAATATTTAATTTAAAATCTTAGTGAATGTTAATCTTGAAGAACCAACTAATTGCTAAAGGTGGCTAGTATTAATGTAAATAAAAAATTTATATATATATATATATATATATATATATAAATTTAATTTTAAATAATTTTCTTAATTAATTTCCTAATTTTTATTTTAATTTAGCTCATATTAAATTCATTCTAAAATGTTCTCTTACTTCCTGATCCCATTCCATTTTTTCTATTTAATTAAATCAACATAAGCTCTGTAAAAATGCTTACATCAGCTGTTCCCACGCTCCGATTGAAGGGATAAAAAATCTGCCAACCTAAACAAATTCTTTTAAAAGATATCTGAATTCTCCTTGCCTAAATCGACACATGTAAGTAAAGAAATCCTTATCAGAATCTCATAATATAAATAACTCGTGAAAAAATTTTCTGTCTCTTTTTCGCTCTCTTCTGCTCTTGTATCGCTGGTGTATGGGTGTCAGTTCGCCCTCGCGTTTTGTACATAAATTATGCCCCCCTGATGGAATATAGCGAAGTTTTAAAATTCAAAGTGTCTTCTTTCTCTTCGGCCTCTGCTTAAAAAAATTATATTATATATATATTCTTCAGACAAAGAGAACCTTTCATATACTTCAACCAACGTTTGTGAACAAAGTTTGCATTGCTAATATA
>JAPMOR010029255.1:119024-210321 GCA_026543865.1 Argiope aurantia
ATATACTTCAACCAACGTTTGTGAACAAAGTTTGCATTGCTAATATAATAAATATCAATAATTTTACAGAGAGAATTAATTCTCAACTGGTTTTAAAAATGGTCTGGTTCAATTGATACCTTATGACTTTAAACGAGCAATTCTTGTGTATGTATAAATTTATTTATTTAGTGCATCTCTGAAACGGCTCTAATGATTTGGATAAATTTTTGTATTTAGATAAGGTTTTGCTTTTTAAGTTTAAAAGTACAGGTGTATTTCCTGAAAAAACGCGATTTTATATACAATTTTTTTTATAATTAACTATTAGAATAAGTATATTCAACTTCCGCTGCGAAATGCGTGCAGTTCAGTATAGTTATCAGAATAACATGAGTGACATGTATCTTGCCGATTCTCGGTCCGCTTTTTGCTTTATTTTTTTACTTATGTATTTATATTTAATATTTTTGCTTTTTAAGTTTATCTATATAGGTGTCTTACCTGAATAAAAACGAATTTACATACACACAAAGAAAGAAAACATTTTTTAAAACTAATTATTAGAGCCTTTTTCTATCTGCCCTCATGCTTACAATGTCTTATTGCACCATCTTAGATCCGATTTCATGTGGTAAAACTGAATCTAAGTTCAAAAATATAAGTAATGATAGATAAGATGTAAAACGAGTAGTGTAATGTAGCAGAATGTTTCGAATAACATGTTAAATAATGAGTGCATTCATGTTTTTTTTATTCATATGTAATCAATATGTGATTCGTATATAAATATTTTTTCCTAACAAAACACAATTTTATAAAACACAAAACAAAACAAAATAAAATTGCCGACCGAAGCTGGGTCTTCCAGATATTTTAATTTTAATTAAAAGCAAACCATAAAAAGCGATAAAGATTTTAGATAATAAAACGATTTTGTATATCCTAATATTTTTAAAAAAAAGATTAGTTTTTATAATAACTATGTTATATAATATTTTAATCCTGAGCAACTAGTAAGATTAATCAACAACAAAGATTAATTGACAAAAATTAATTGTTAAAAATCCCATAGGTCAAGGATCGTAAGATCGATTATTCGATTCCACCAAAGTAGACTTGATCTACGCTAGATCCGATTACTTGAGTCAAATATCTTCTTCACTTTGGTATATGATAGGAGTCAAGGAATAAAATGTTAAATCAATATTTAACCTAATGTCTGACTTGCTAACAAATGAAGTTCAAATTTGTAACTTTTTTTCCCATTGAAATAAGAAAATAAAAACAAAAACGGATTCTTCTTTTTTCTCAGTAAAATGTTTATTTTAAGCAAGATTAAAGGGGTCTGTCCCATCATTATTCAAAAGTGTTTGGAGAATATAACTACACAATATTTTCCATATTAATGAATGATGCTTCTATGAATATATATATAAAAACAATGATGTTAAGAATAATATAGAAAATAACTACATCAAATGAATCGTTTAGCTCGTTCTTCATGGTTAAATGTAGCCAGATAAATATTTTCTGCTCCGTTGATTGTTATTATATAATTTTGCGAGAATTATTGAAACTTTTTAATACGAAAGAATGCTATAAAAATGAATGATAGCTCTACTAAAAATAAAGTAGAAAGCATGTTATAAAAATAAATGACATCTCTACTAAAAATAAAGTAGAAAGTATATGTTCCCTTCGTTAATGTGTGTATAGGTATTCTACAGATCAGATTATTTGTCTTAGAGCTTTAAATTTGTCACAAATATAATTTATAGGATGTAAACCAGCACCCTAGAACAATTTTTTCTTTGAAATTTTAATAAGGCGACTATGCTCGGGAGGAATTTTTTGAAAGATGTCCGAAAGTGCTTATATTTTTAAATATTTACATAGGAAAAGATTGAAAAAGCATCTATGAAACCAAAATAGAGCCAAACGTTTTTTTTTTTAAATTGAAAAAAGGGTTAAAAAGAGGTATAAAGAAAAAATTTCTAGTTTAGAGATTTATTAAATGATTTCCTTAAAGTTTTGCAGATAGCTTAAGAAATATATTAACTAGTTAAAGAATTAAAAAAATAAATTTGTATTTCCGCCCATTCTTAAAATATTAGGGTTCAACTAATAAATTACATGAAATTTTCAATTTTTTTCGCGTTGTGAAGCCCCAAAACAATTATAAAATATTTCTAAATTAATAAATTACTGACTCTCTGCTTCAGAAACTGCATTGCATATTTAGAAATTATTATATCAAATTTGAACAAGAAATATGCATTAGATTTGAATGTATGAAGTTTTTCGTAAGAAAATTCTATCAAAAATAAGAATTTGAGAAGACAGCTTCTAAATATATAAAATAGCATTAAAATGTATGCAAATGCAAATTTAAAAATCAGTACAATTACCCAAAAAATAGAATTAGAAATAAAATCCCATTTCTTTTTTTAAAGAATTCTGCTCAAACATTAAGAATATTAAATTTAAAAAAAAATTCTAATTTCGCAAAAAATCGACTTTTTAGCATAGTCACTTATTTTTTGATTTTGGTATTTTTCTATTACAACTCCCGAAAAAGCTATTGCACTAAACCTACTTTATACCATTTTATAACTTAAAACAATGTCTTGTCTTTTTAATAACTTTAATTCAGTTGACTCACAGATTTTTCCTGAATTTCAGCAATTTTTTAAAAATAGCTTTATTATAAATTTCAAAAATAGATTTATTATTGCAATGATATTCAAATCACTTTCATTATCTATGAATTTCTTCTTTGCTGAAAGTTAAAGAAAGATTCTGCTTATTTTCTGCGCTGTTTACATGAAGAGGAAGTGAAATAACGTTACAGCAAACGACAACGTGAGATTTGAAATAGATTATCCAGAATTCATTTCCTATAAGATATCGTGAGAATCGCCTGCGGTTGAAAGTTTCAAACATACTATAAACAAGATGAATTTGAAACTGTTAAAATGATACGGCTTTAATATTTCTCAGTTTGATATTTATAAATCATGTGAGAATCATAAATCTCAAGCTACGCATAAAGAAGTGTTTTTGAAATTGAATACAACCCTATTGCCGGTAAACTCGCTGGTTTTCAAAGGACATTAATTCTACATAGTATAACCAAAACTCATTCTTATTTGGCGTTTTATTTATTTATTTTTAATTTTGATTATTAAAAACACTTACAGAATGTATATGAACTTATATATATATATATATTGAATCAATAAACGAGACATTGAATTAGACGTAATTATTCCATGTGCAAAGTATCATTATTTTTTTTCCTGATTTTTTTCATCTTCAAATATTTGTTTAATGAAATTTGTTAACGTGACGTCATAGCATGATATAATAAACATAACCGCCTCCCCGTTTAACTACATATAGTCTTCTACTGTATTGTGATATCGTGTCTCTGGATAATAATTAAATATACTATATATGAACCCGAGATAACTCGGGATAATAATTAAGTGCAATGCATACGAACCCGAGATAATTCGGGGGATAATCAGTGAATCGGTTAAGTATTAAAACAATCGTCTATAAAAAGCATTTCACTGCTTGTGTCTGGTTTCGGCAGTGAAGGACTGTTTTCCGATATCTTAAATGCTGATTCCAAAAAAACAAAAAAACAAAACAGAATTCTTATGCCAGAGTATGCCAGAAAACTTCGGGCAGTCCACTCCCGTTGATTTTGGATTTGATTCTAACATCTTGTTAATTAATTTCATAACAGGTTGTACCTATTCCTCCTCCCCCTTCAAAAAATCGGATTGTATTATTAGTTTTTTATACCTATTTTATTTCTTAATAAATGTTATTCTAGTGAACATTCAGGAAATTGATCCTCAATCCATCATAAGAAAATATCAAAACGCCCATCGAATTAAGGTAAAATTTAAGGCAACATATTACCGACCTAATTCGGGTTCATCTTTAAATTTGTTTCTTTTAAATTTATCCTATCTCCTACCAGTTACAACTTCCTCCCAAAATAAGATGTATACGATATTGTTAAGGCGTGTTCTGGTTTACAAATTTAACATTTGCATATTAATCAGAAAAATCGCTCAGCGAAAGTGTACTACAAAAGCAAATGTGTCGTGGCTAAGCGTTTATATAAACTCTTTGATCATTGAAGCCTTTTCAATCCTGTATCTTCCCGATTAAAGCCTTACGAACGCCTACATTTATACCAAACATATCCGCCCTTTATTATATTTTGCTCCATTCCACGCGCCTAGTTGTAGTTTTTATTAAACGTTTAAAAAAAAGTATATAAGTATCACGCAATTCAAAAAAAAATGCTTACTTAGTTTAAATAACAATAGTCGTTTTAACGCACGACTGGATTTAAGGACTCAAATACTGCTGTCAGTTTAGAAAAGGAATAGTCGGCTCCTTTTTTGTATTATTATTGTTATTATTTACAGAGCGTTGACCGCATCTTAATATTCTTCGGATGCTGCTGCGGTAAGTGGTCAGATCGTAACCTAGGTAACCGCTTGGGAGTGTTTTTGTCTTCGAGGTTTCTTAAACAAAGCAGTTGATTAATGCCCCGCTTCCGATAGTCGTTAAATTTAAAATTGGTCCTCATGAAATGTTTTTCCTTCAAATTTAAAGCGAACTTGTATTCTTCTGTTTTTGTGAACTGTTGGTTTAAACATGTTTATGAAAAGTGGATAGTAAGCATATGGATGGATATCTGTTTACCTAAAAGCAAAATATATATGTTTTACATATCGTTTTAGTTTTCTTGTTTTAACAGATTGCATAGAAGCACATAAACAATTTTTATTAGCAAATGGAAATGTTTTTTCGCCGTGTTATTGATAATCCAAGTTTTTAAACGAAACGCATTTTGAAATCGTTTGGAGATCATAGCATGCGCTTGACATAAAGTAAGCAAATAAAACGATTTAGAGAAGATTTAAACAGCTAATATGAAGCATTATAGTTTAATAACCTGACCCTCTATCTTTATATAGATATTTTATGTTTTAAATTTACTCTTAATTAAATAAAATACGTGCACAATTGAAAGATACGTTTAATATTGCCACACAGAGTTTAAATATAAACCCATTAATTAGAATAATAAATATTATTGCTGTATTATACCCTTTAAAATATTTTTAAAAATTTATCGAAATTTAAAAAATTGCACTGAAATAAAATTAATATCGATAAAAGGTTTACATTTTAAAATTTCTTTTTTTCTTGCAAATGTTATTTTGCAGTAATGTACTATAAATTTACTGTGGAAAAATATTAAAAATTTGATAAATTTTTAGTTAATAAAAATTGATTAAAATTTAAAAAAACATTTTAATGAGCATTTACTATCCAAGAAACCACTTCAAGTCACATTGGACAACTCTTAATTCAACCGTTTGTAATGTAGCGCTTTTGCATTACGCATATTGCATTTTACTGACAATAAGTCAGCCTGTAAATATTATTAAAAAGAAATGTAAAGTTTTTTGCACAAACTGAATGCCTGATCTGGATAGTGATTGCTTGGTGGTCTTTTGAAGCTGGAGGGTGTGACCCGATTCCAACAACTTTTTGGTGGTTCCCCAACTATGTTCATTTTATAGATACAGATTACAGCGCTCCTAGTGGCGAAATAAGGAAGTTAATTGAAAAATGTACTCTCCGTTATTATCATGTAGATTATTAGAGATTAGCAGCTTCGATATGAAATTTAAGCAAAGAGGAAAGTAAAGAAAAATAATAATAAAAAAAATTCTGAAAAAGGTTCATGACGCTCGGAAGGGGAATCTGAGAATACATTTATCAGTTTTAGGACTTTATGATTTTTCAAATGATAAAAAGTTCATAATTTTAATCGCAAGTATTTCTGCCAATTTTGCAAAAATTCCATGAAACCTTTCCTCTGTGCTTTTATTATGTTATAATGCACATTTTTCTAACTGGATTTTTTTTTGTTGCTAATTTCCTATTTTTTCAAGTTATTTTTCGCAATGTCCTTATTTCGCCGTTAGGGTCACTGCAAACTTTCCCAATAAATTCACCATAATCACTTTACGATAGGTACATATTACATTCTAGTTATACACGCCATTTTGAATTTGAAGGACTTAAAAGGACTTCACTGATCAATCTGTATACATAAGGCCAAACTTCCTTCCACTGATGTAATATGAAAGTTAAGAAAGGTGGAATAGGACGTTCTTGACCATCTTCTAATTACAATTCAAAATTATAAGATCCTGTCTACAAATAATCGAATGAAACCTGCAAGCGTAGTAATAATCTATAAATTACACTTCGACTAAGTTTTTTGTTGTTGTTGCTTTTGTTACCGAAAGGAAAAAAATGTTTATATTTAACAGGGTAATTAAACTTTTATTAAGGAAATAGTAGAGCACATGATACAGTTTTGGATATGGTTATTAGAAGTGAAACTACAGATATCGCAATCTTGGCTGAATTTAATATAATTAAATTAATTTTCTGCTCTGAAACTCTACAAAACAATCTAGTACGGACTCCATAATTTTGAACAGGAGTTATCGAAAAGACAGAAATATGACGAGATGGAGAGGGCTTCTCTTGATTTGAGCTTTCCTAGGATATCAGCTGAAGAGAAGTTGAACGCGACGGACTTCATGCATCCCATGCATGCTCAGATGCTAGTTCTTCAGCAAGTCGGATTTCGAAACCGCGATTATTGGCTTCGAAGCCAAAACCCTGTCACCAATTTATTATTACTGATGACATCATTGATCAAGTACTATAATTTATTATTTGAGCACTATAAATGCTTTCCTTTGAAATATAATATTTTGATGCGTGATATATTTACAACAGTGGGATGCATTTATATTTTTAGATGAACTTTGGTAAATTCATAAATCTTTCATATAATCCTTTGTTTGCAGCATCAATCATAAATTCAGTATACAAATATTAGAAGCCCAGTTAGATTATTATTTTTATTAGTTGAAAAAACACTCATTAGTTCATTAAACGCTCATTTCTGAATTTTTATTGTTTTAAATCAGGAGTTCGTAATAATGTTTTCGTCAAAAATCCCTTTTAAAATTAAATTTAATAAATAATATTTACTGTGATGCAAGTCAGTAACTTGAAATGTGAAATATGCATATTTGAAAATTGATTCTATTATATTTGGAAGGGAAGTTTTTGTTGTTAATTAATTTTTGTTTTGCTTGATAGTATTTAATAAAAGAACTACAATTCAATTAATTAATATTGATATTTCAATAGTAAAAATCACATAAAAACAAAATATGGCCATTGAAGAAAAAAGTGATTTTAAGAATCGTATAGATAAATTATAATTTTTCTTCTGTTAAACTCTATAGGGAGGGGCAAGGAAAGAATTCAAATATTTTATAAAATATCGACTTAAAAAATAACATGTTTAAGTAATAGCATTTAAAAATTACTTCATAAAAAATTAAGAATAATACAAAATTTCTGTTGCTGATTCTTTCTAAAAAATTTATCGAAATTCGTTAAACATGATGCTACTTTTATTATTAAACAAAACAACAGATTCATAATGCTTAGTTAAGGGGGAGCTTTTGACAATGAATTGATTGTTAACATCAAAAGAAAACATTTAAACAAGCATATTTAAATACTTTTTTTTTTTCCTTTTTAAGAAAAAAAAAATGCCAACGAAATGCTGTTTCGAATTTTTTTATTCTTTTTCTTAAGTTTAATATTTCAATTTGTTATATATATAATGTTTACTATTTTAAAAAGAATTGCAGCTATGCATTAAAAAAAGTCTAAAATGACCTTGGGATCATAGGTTTCCAACCTCGATTTTAGTTGGTAATTCTTTAACTGTAAATCTTAAAAATGCAGTTTATTTGTTTTTCTCCTGACCGTCAGGTAAAAGCCATTCATCTCCCAATAAAAGTAAACAACTAATTTTTTTTTATTCGTTCCTAATGCGATGAAACGCTGTGTTTGTCTGAAACAAACATCTAATATTTGCATGAAATTAATTACGTATTTTAAAATATACCCTGTGTGATTTTGTTGAAGTTACTAGTCCAGTGTTATCATTTATCGGTGTTTGTAGAGTTTCTTTATTATTATTAATATCTTTAAATTTATGCTACTTGTTTTCTTAGAAATATTTCCTAATGCCAAATGATCATTGAATAATTATTTATGCTTCTTTTTAGCAAATGTTTCGCCCTCATCTATAAGCAAATTTCAATATTCTCTTCGTTCATGTAGCTGTATTTATTTGGTAGCTAGCTTTAATTTCAGTTGAATATCTTAAGCATAGTTCGATAATTATAAATCTCTTCCGAAAATGTAATAGAAAATAATTTAATAGCCTTCCACTTGTTCACTTTTTGAGTTACATGAACCTTACTAACATCCATTGTGAATCAAAATACTATTAAAAATCTATCTGTTCGAATAATTTATTTTTTATCGCACGTTGTGTTCCGCGGTTCTGTGACCACTCATATTCCTTTTGTTAACTGTGTAAATAATAAACAGAATTCAGCTTTCAACAATGGTAGAAAATCATGAGTTTTAATATTGTATGGAAACAATGAAAATGATTTGATCTTCATTGCAATAATTGAATGTAATGGTAAAAATATCAAAAAATAATTTTTAAAAATTGACAAAATGCAGAAAAAAAGTCACATGAAAAAAAAAATTCAAAATTCCCCTTAATTTTTAATTAATTAATATTCTAATTCTAATTTTTAAAAAAATCGGTCTGAGACTCACATTTCCATCACCTAAAGTGTATATTCCAAATTTGGTAGCTAAATCAAACGGTCTAGCCTTTAGAGTGCGAACAGACACACACACACACATGCACATCTTTTTTTATTTATTATTAGTGGAGATTTTAAGCAAATAATTAAAAAAATTAATGAATGAATTGGAATCATATTTTCGACTTATCCGCTTACAGATATGTAAGGACTTTTATTTTATGATCATGCATTAAAAACCATCTTGTATTGTAAATTTCATTCTGTTCGTTTAATTAATACCCATTCTAAAACTTCTAATAATTTAGAACTATAGTTACAAAGAGATATATAAACTATATTTTCACTCACCAATATTTTGCACACACACACACATATATAAATCCTGACATTTGGCCAGTTTCAATGAATCCAAATTCATATACATTATAGATATTTATTGGAATCGGATTTGGTTCCTTAGTAGTTAACCAAAAAGGTGAACAGTCCATCGCATCTAAATTGAAAGAAAAAATCAAAAGACAAAAAAAAAAAAAAAAAAAAAAAAAAATACAAAACTGGAGAAAAATTAAAATTAAATCTACGATTGCAAATTTCAAGTTATCATGTGAGAATATTATTTTTTTAAGTCATTATTTGTCTTAATGACTTTAAGTCATTAACCAGTTTAACCCGGTTTGAAACAATCACGCGACTTCTCTATAGGTCTCTCTCTCTCTCTCTCTTTATATATATATATATAATTTTTTTAAACTTTTATTTTCAATTTTTCTAGCTGGCAAACAAAGTTTTGGAGCTCAACCGATTTTTAGATGAAATTTCAGCTATGATGTCATAGTTCTACGTCAACCTTTTAAAAACGCATCTGATTTCAAAGAAGCGTACATAATAATAATGCAATACTGGTAAAAGCAGGTAAAAAATATATGCGATTAAAAAATGATGATGAAAATTGCCATTTATGTTTTATTCATTACCTACGCGATTTCCAGCTTTAATATTCATTGCCTACGCTATTTCGAGCTTCAATATTCATTGCCTGTGCGATTTCGAGCTTCAAAACACCCTAACCAAACCATCATGTTCTCACATAAAGAAGAAAAAAAAAAACTTCCGGTTTTTTTTTTTTTGGTTTTTTTTTGGAGGGGAGGGGCAATATTTGAGTAATACTGTTTACTTCTTTAGTCTTCACATATTCGAACCATACATAAAACAAATCCTCAAAAAATTTTATCTTGGAATTTTGATTATTTCTGCGTGAAAAGCATTTGGATTCCAAAAAAATATTTCTGGCATTACTCATCTTATTATTTATTGGTTAATCTGTCTATTTGTGATCCTGGTTATTTAAAAAATTGAAAGAGTTGAACAGAAATGAATTTATTATACGATCTTCACACAAAAATGTAAACAGATATCAAATTTTTGGCTAAATCCATTCCATCGACGTAAATCCGCTTTTCTGTCAGAGCCAATGAGAATATAACTCAAAAATTCAATGAAAAGGAGGTGTGAAATTTGGAATATGGCTTTATTATAATAATTGTAGATCTAAATAATCTATTGGAGTTAATAGCCTATTTGATTGTTTATTCTTGTGTAAGTAAATAAATTATTCAAAAAATCAATAAGCTAAATATATAAAATTTGGTAAATTGTTTTGGCACTCAAAGTATAAATGTATGTCAAATCTTGGACTTAATCGGTCAAAGATAAAAGATTTAAAATGTATGCTCAGTTCTCTCCATTTATACTATGATGCCAAATACAAAATATGCCACATTTACACCATAATCATAAGTGTGTAAGAAAGTTGAGTAGAGAACACCCCCGCTAATTCTCATAACTCCAGGCAATACAATCCACGAACACCAAAAATAAAGATATCTAGAAAATGAAAGAAAACTTGAGAAAGGCTAAGGAGAACAAATGGATTAGATTAAACTGGATTAAAGGTCACGTCGGAATATGCGGAAACGAGAGAGCAGATGAATATACAAAAAAAGGCTGCACAGAAAAACCAAATCGATATTGTAGCCCCCAAACCATTTCAAGTGTTAAAGAAGGAAATTAGAAGAGAGATGACTATGCAGTCGCAGGATAGATGGATAATGTCGTACAAAGGACGCATAACATATGAATTCATACCGGAATCAAAAATTACAAAACGAATATTTCCCCGATGATAGTGCAAATTATATCGGGACATGAAAGATTCTCTGAATACTTCTACAGATTTGGAGGGATGCAAGACAACACATGTATATATGGAAAAATAGGTTCAATCCAGCACTAGACAACAGAATGTGCCGAACTCTAAGAAATTATAGAAAGAATTATGGAATTTTAACACACTCTTACAATACTCTGGAAATTTAAAGATATTAAAAAAAATGATGGAAAAGATTTCTAGGCATTTACCAACAATTTGAAGATTCTTTGAACTTTTATTCGACGTTGTTTTCTTATACAAAAAAAAAATTGGATAGCTAATGAGCATTACAGCCAGTAACAATAATCCCTGTTTATATGGTTCAGTTCTGTTGTAAGGGGGTGACTGATTATAATTTTTTTTAAAAAAAAGCTCTCATAGTGTCTAAATATGCTGAATCATCTCTCTCTTGTGATTAGTTACTTCCTAATGTCATTGAAGAACGAAATAATCATTAAACTAAAATGTCAGCTCCCACATTTTAATTCTTTCATTAAACGAGCAATGACTAAACAGAGTCACCAAGTGCAAAAACCGATTAAAAGCTTTGGCCTTCCCCAGTGACTTTTAAAATGATTTTGTGCCCATGGGAGAATTCATTGGTCGCCAAATGCATAATAAGTGTGCCTTCTGAATTTTCAGATTCATCCACGTTTCATTCCTGATATTTGTGTTACAGATGACGGAATAGTTCTTGTGAGATTTCTCTCATAATTTTCTAATCTTGCGTTTTTCGTTTTGTTAGATTCGCATTTCTTGTAGGATTTTTGAAACATTTAAAATAGCTCATGTTTATATGCTTCTTATTTTTCACTATTACTGCTGAATAAATTGAGAAATTTATTTTTTTACTTTTTGTGTCCTCGATAAGTGATGAATGTTTGAAACTAACATAGAATTTTAATATCTGAACATCAAATATATTGTAATATTATACAGCAAAGCACCCTTTATATGGTTCTTATTAACACGTAATACATTCAATCGAATCATTCGTACCTATTATAAAAACAAAATACTTCGTTTATATGAGGCAAAACTTCAATTATGCGTCATTTTCCACTTTCTGAAATTGAAAAGTTTTTGCGTCAAACATTGTTTATTTGTTCTTATTACGGGAGAAACTATTCCTAGACACTAGATTTCGCATTTATTCACAATTGATTAGTAATTAGATGGCAAATTATTTGGCATGGTGAAAAAGTTATTCCATTTTTCTGTAAAGATGCAATACACTCTACTGAAAAATTTCACCTTTGTTTGGCTTGGTGAAATGCTAATGAATAAACACTCATTGAACTTAATTTGATTTTTAATTGACTTTGAACATAATTTGATTTTATTGTTGTATTTAATATTCGCAGATAATCAGCATCTGAGAGGACAATTAAAGATTTTTTAATTAAATTTTTACCTACATGTATATTAATTGTATAAAATAAAAAGATATAAACATAGTTAATACAATCTAATCAATAATTGAATGATTTTTCTCACTTTTAAGATAAATATATAATTTTGAAATTTAAATTCTCTTTCAGGAATATCTAATAAATTACTAATTAGTATTATCATAAAAAAATAATTAATTAATGATAGCAATATAATACAATTTACAATAATAGCACTTAATTTGTAATAATTTATGTTGCTTATTGAAATTTTTATTATTTTTATTTCTAATTAAACATCGTTTTGAGTCAGTCCCTTGAAGAAAAAAAACAGTGACACATTGTGGCTACAACTGATGTTATAATCGGGAGTCGTCTCAAATATTTCAAACTTTAACTAATTCAGAAAACAAACAGCAATTAAAAAAATACTTTCATTAAAATATTGATAGTCAATTCGACTAAAATGAAAAAATAATCATTTAATAATTTATTAGCTGTTCTAATCATCTACAATAGCGTTAAGAAATTTATCTTCATTCTAACAAATATAAGCGTTTACCAAAAAATTTCTAATAGTGGGTACATATGTGTACCAAGGATATTGGAAAACTATGAATAAGCCAGCTTGGGACAGTAAATGCTGAGCTCTATCGCCTATGTTTATAACATTATCTAATACTTATAATTTAAAAATGAAGCAGTACTGATTCAATGCTTCGTGGTTTGAAGTAGAAAGAGTATGATTTCCTATTTGGTTTCAAAAATATTCGGATTCTGATGTTTAAAATTGAGGTTTTCAACAGCAATTTATTTTCAGCAAATTACGTAATAATCAATAATAGCACTGATGGATCGTTCTTAACATATACTTCATCAAATAAAGGCTCTGCGATATGTACTTATATAGGAGCACAATTTCCTTATGGCGAAGTCAAGACATCAAATATTGGATCGATGATTTACTATTCAATTACATCACAGAAAAGATAGTAATTCACAATAAAATTCCTTAGAGCAATTTTTATTTAATATAAGAGGTAAAACTTATAGTATGAACGATGTTCGTAACGACGAGGTCAATACTTCACCTGATTTAAAATATCTTTTTATCGTCAATGGAGAAATAAAAATGTTTACCCCTTAGCATTTTCATCTTTTCTCTTGATGATTATTAATTAAATCGACTGAGATCATTACTTTTCTTTCGCATGTAATTCCGCATCTTCGTGGGGACCGTGGTAGCCTGGTGATAAGGTCTTGGCTTCGGAACCGGAAGACTTCAAGTTCGAGACCCGATTCCACCGAAGAACCGTTGTGTAAGCGGGCCTGGTGCATGCTAAATCCGTAAGGACCAAACGTCCTCCCGCTGGTATGGTGCGAAGAGGGGCGTGCCAGTTCAAGTGTCGTCCTCGTCATCTGACAGTGATTCAAAATTTCGAGGTCGGTCCCAAAATAGCCCTAATGTTGCTTTAAAACGGGACGTTAATATAACTTAACTGAACTAAAAATCCGTTTCTTCGTGTTTATCAACTATGTGAAAACTCACACAAAAAAAAACGCTAGGTTAGCCTTTTTCCAGTAAAATTTCAGTCTCGGAAGCGTAAGAATGCATTCCCACGCTCCCTTTCCCCCCTTTCTCTCTTCAGCATTGTGCAATGTGATTATGCTGTGCTTTGGCAAGAGTAGGCTACATAAATAAATATTTTGTTCCGCCCTTATTCCCTTAAATCATTAAGAAGTCTTTTTTGCTAATCATGATCTTATATACTTAATTGTTTGCTTTTAATTTGTTTCTGTTGCTGCTTTTGGCACTTTTCATAGACAAGCCCGCTCTTTAAGGCAGGGATTTTAAGCCAAGTTGTTGTGCACTAGCTTCTGAGGGTAAAGGCTCTGAACACCCGAGGGCAGAAGTCTGACTTCTAACTCATATAAGGATGACACTCGCTTGCATGACCTCTTTTTACAAGGAGGCTCTTTCACACACCTCATAGATAAACGCAGGGTAAAGAGCAACCATGCCCGAACCAGGACTCGAACTCAGAACGTCCAGATCATGGGGAAGACGCCCTACCCCAAGGCCAGGACGCCAGTTTTTAATTTGTTAATCATAAATGGTAATAATTGGTAAAAGATATTCCTGTTTCTGACCATTGTGCTAAAAATGAATTGTAAAATTGTCTAAAAGATGCATTTAGTTGGCATTATTTAAGACAAACTTCTTTTATATATATAGGATAACTGTTCTAATTGGTGTCCAATAGCTAATTTCTAAACAGTTACATTAGGAATATACGTCAAATAAGAAAAATGGTCTAAATGAAATAAAGAATAATATATTATGTAGTTTGAGCCAATATAAGTTCTGATGAATTACAAACTATATCTTTATATAGACCTTCGGTCCTATCAGTCATATTTAATAAGATATTATTGAGACACTAAAATTTTAAATAAAAAGAAAGCCCCACTTTATTGTTATTATAACTAAGTTAAGAAAATTTGAATATTATTAACATAAAACTGCGCGTTTACCACTCCATTAATCGTCTTAAAGAAGATATTCCAAAAAGCTCAAAAATATTTTGCTGTAAAAGCTACTAACATCAAATTAAAAAAAATATTTAATTGCAAGTTTTTAGCATTCATTTTTGGAGACCTAGTTGATCGCCAAAGACATTTAGTATCAAATATAGAACAGTTCGAAAATGTTTATAAATGCCATGCAGTCAATCACTTACCGGATGCGAGATTATATTAACATATTTTTACTTGTCCGTTATACGAAAACTATTAGAGATTAGCTTCATAATTGTGTCCTTGTTTAAACAAAATAAACTGGAAAATGAAAACGACATTTGGGGCTGAGAAAGAAATGGTCTGATGGCAAAGAATCAGCTGAACCCTCAGGACCCTCGATTAGTGCATACTCAATCCACTGGTCAAGAAGGATGTAACAAATATAAATGGTGTCCACAGTTTAGTCTTTATACTTCGATCATTCCCAAGGTTTCATTTGTTGTCATCTGGCTTTAAAAACACAAAATGCCAATAAAATATTGTTTTCGGTGTGTCCTTAAAGATTGGTAATGTGTGTCTAAAACCCTTTGCCACATCCCTCTCTAAACTACTGGAAATTTGGCGAAATATACATCGGCTAAAATGTTTCCTCTTTATCAGATTAAAATTACGAAGTTCGTCTCAGTAAGTTTTTATGTGGCTTCAAAGCGAAATCAAAATAATATTAGTTTTTCAACTTTCCCAACCATGAATTTGTTTACACTCTACAGATATAATGCAGTTATCATTATAAAAAACACCCCATTTTTGATGATATTGTTATTCACACCTGCATCTTTACCACTGTTGCACATTATCACTTATTCACCATCAAATAATCCCACAAAGATATGGAAGAGTTAAAATGAAACATTCTTGTACGAGCATGTAAGTGCGTCGGCGCTCTACAGGGAGAATAAGGCCTGGAGTTACCAAACTGAGTGGCTTTTACTGCTAATTTTAGCAAATGAAAAGTATATAAAATGAGGTAAATGAAAGTATTTAAAAAAATATATATCATGAATTAAAACTGAAAATTCCAAATATTTTTTCTATTCAAAAACTTCCGATTTTAGTTGGACCATATTATTCGAAATACCGTTAACAATCCATTTAAGTGCCTAATTAGTCTAAAAGAGAAAGTTTTAACTGCCATATCTAGTCGAAATGAATGACCACATATGCCGACATATGTTTAACGCTGGTTGGCTGTCTTCAACTAACAGATTGGGGTACCGGAAGGCTTGACAGGCCATCCGTGCAGTCATTCCTACTGAAATACACGCATAATGACCTCCGACCTTCAGCGGGTCTGCGTATCATAAGGTCATTATGGAAAATATCACTCATGCTTCATGCAAGGTGGATCAAGCATCGCGAAATAAGACGCTAAATGACTCGATCTGGCACTTTTACGGGGATTCTCTAGACTTATTATGGACCGTCTTTTTAGTTTTATTTCTGAGAATGTAGACGATGAGCCCTGAAGAATATCAGTGTGAATTCATTGCAGCAATATTTCGATGTTACTCTCTAAGTGGGACTGATAAAAGAAAGCACGTATGTCAAATTTGTGGAATGGATTTTCATTTTGCATTATAAACTTGCCACTTTTGATAATTAGCTGATTCGCCGAAAATATTGGTTATATTTAATTTGTTTAAAGACCTGGAAAAGGAAATACAGTCCATTTAACAAAACATGTTCCTGAAAACAAGGTGATGTTAATACAAAATGCCATTTAAACTCCATTCCCGTGGTGCCTTTCGTCCGGAATCCCCACATTTGTGGTTGTCCAGGGCTCTGTTCATTTTACCGACAGCTTGTAGGAAGCTCCCGATCGACGTCCACAAGCGAGAGTGGTCTTACAATGGGTCAGATGGCAGATCTTCGACCATATCAGTAAAGGCAACCGACCGTGTTTCAGGCATATACTTACATTGGTTACAAACTCGGCTTACACTCAATTACAACTGAACTATTATTTCGCCAAGAAAGAGCATTATTGATAGCGAATTCACCAAGGAAGAGCATTACTGATTGCGAGTGATAACGAGCGTCAATCAGTAATGCTGAATTTGTATAAAATGCTATTGTTCACTAAACAACAAAGTAATAAAGGTAAATGTATCAACAAAGTTGATTAATATTTCCGCCAAATTATTCCATTAAAAACTCAAATCATTTATGTGTAACTTGATGCCCATGTTTCCCTGATTCTCTTAGTAAAAGAGAAGTTCACGTAAGTCGAGTCAAATGAAATCATAGTACCATCTATTTAAAACTACACTTTGTCTTTTAAAGTAATGTAATTTTGCTTTCTGATTCCACAAGATATTTAGCAAAATATCCCTGCTTGAGTTGTCAACAATGGTAGAAACCTGCACGATTAAATATTCGATGAAACAATAAAAACGGTTTAAATTTTATTGCAGTAGTGAAATCTATTGTTGAAAATATTTTTTAAAAATTGTTAATGTTCAGGAAAAGAATTACTCTGTAATCAACTTAATATAATAAAAAAGGCACTTTTTCAAATTTTAAAATAATTAAAATATTAGATTTGTCCTATAATATTTTTGGAAAGTACGATGGGGGAACTTTAAAATTTCGGTTAATTTTTAATTAATTAAAACTTTAAAAATCATTTTCTATATGCACATTGTCACTTTAAAAACATATCGATGTTGCACTTAGTAACTCCAGGTTTTATGTCTGTCCTGTGGAGCACCGACGCACGCGCATGCATGTACACAAGTACTTCCTTTTATATATAATAATTTTAATAAATATGAAGTAAAGGCTTAGAAAATAACTCTTAAAAGAAAAATATACTATGAAGTACTCAGTTTTCGTAAGTTTCAAGACTCGTTTTGCATTTCAATGGGGTCTTAAAATCTGACAAACTCATCTTGTAACTGAAATACTTTTTTTTTTCTTCCCATAACATTTCTTCAGAGAACAGTTAATATTTTTATTCTCGCCTTGTTTTTAGAATGCATCCCTTATTAGATTCTATAGTCTATGAAATTGCCCTAGCTTTTTCTAGTAAGGCGAAGCCTTCTGTTAAGCTAGTAGTTGCCATTTCTGTTGATAAAGAACGACCTTAATAAGATGGGCTTGAGAACAAATGTATATATTTTTATTAAATTTTGAACGTCATCCTTTCATAGAAAATCTGTCTGTCCGGTTGTTTGTCCAAGCACAAGTAAATTCGATAACTACAAAACATAAAGAAATAAGTTGATATACAAATTAAATATACTAAATATAAATACTAAAATATAAATATATTTCAAATTTGGAGTCTAATTCGTCATCGTGTTGACCTATCTGTCGTCTGCACTTTCCCAAGCATGCAAATATGATAAGTCAAAAGCTAATAACATAAATACATAAAATTTTGTATGGGATTTTCTGATTACAATTATAATTCTGTGTCAAATTTTAGTATTAATTGCTTAAAAAAACGTCCAAAATACAAATTCGGTTTTCCTTTAATAGTATGCTGACCGCATCCTAGCGATTAATCGCCAAAAATCCCACTTTAATGGGCTGTTTTGTAATGATTGTTTGCCAATGGCATGCGGTTAATAATATTCATTAATTAGAGGGTTTGCAAAAATGCTTCGGGAAAAATGCTCCCACTTGGTTTTTTGCGGTAATGATTTTATATTATTACAATTCTTCTTTTATATTTTCCAGAGATACTTCTATATAATTAACTTCTATTTATTACTGTATTTATAGTATAATTTTTTATATAAATCAGGATAAAAATTATTTAAATTAATTTAGATTAATTAAATGATTAATCTAAATTAAACAGAATCTTAATTAAACAGAATTAAAGCTACTTTCAATTAAAGTAGCTTTAATTCTGTTTATTTAAATTTTATTTCTTTACTTTTTTTCATTAGAAGGGTGATATTTATTGTTATCAATATGAGGAGGAGTGAGATCTCCAAAGCAGACGTTTGCTTCAGATGTGATCCTATATGGGTTCATAATTGGAACTCTAGTTGCAGTTTTTTGTTTAGATCTTAAGGTTGACTAGATTAATAATTCTTGCCCAGCTGCACAAAATGTGAAAATTCTTTTTTCGAATAAAACAAAGCAAATTTTCTTTAAGGCTGCAAGCGACTTAATACACTCAAAAAAAGATCGAATGATGGTATTTTCTAAGAAAATAATAGATAATAAAACAAAAACAAATATTTATAGAAAATAATGATTAAAAAAAACAATCTCGTCCACGGGAAAGAGAATAGAAGCACAATTTTGTTTTGTTCTGGTTCTCATAAGTGAAAGGAATGTACCAGTCTGCGACCTCGTCTGTCAGAGACGAATGCGTTAACCATTACTGTGCTCTGTTACAGATTTGCACTGATAATTCCCATGAGAGCTGCATTGGTGAGAAAATGGTCTTCATGTCGGCGTGAAATTATGCCGGATGTCGATGGAAATAGTAATAACCATACGTTCTTAATCGTGTAATATGTAGATATTTCAATATGATGTAATTAATCAATGTTGATACTTATGAAAAAGTCATTTTTTTGCAATGCTTAGCTGGTTAAACAAAAAGTAAGATGTATATGTGTGTGTGTGTGTTCGTGCGTGCATGTGTGTGTGTATGTGCATGTTTGTGTGTGTGTTCGCGCGTGCGTGTGTGTGTGTCAGGCAGATTAATGCACAAGGAAGAAGCGACGTGATACGTCAGTCTACATCGCGACACAAGAGCAGAAGAGACCGAAATTTTCCCTTCAGTGGTTTTTTACAAACAATGAGATTTTGATAAGAATTTCTTTGACAAGTGTAGATATAGAATAGAGAAATTTAGATATCTTTAAAAGAATGTTGCAAACATTAAGGATTTTTTTTTCTTTCCCTTCACTGGAGAGTGAGAACCTGCGGATTGCAGTAGTTTTATAGAGCGCGTGTGGAATTAATTAAATAAATAAAAGTGAAATTAAATCAGGAAAGGAGAGACCATTTTAGAATGAAATTAAACTGAAATGGAGCCGAATTAAGATAAAAATTAGGAAATTAACTAAGACAAGTTGGATTTGGATTAAGATTATATATACATATATTATCATAGAATGTTATTATTTTATTTTGCTGGCCATTCAGAATTGTCAGGATTATTGTAAATTCACCTCTGAAATATTCGGCATTACCAGCAGTGCAGGATGCACTAAGATGATCCTGCATCTCTGTAAAAAATACCTGAGTTTGGTCCATTCTGTCTACATTAAGTGCTACGTTTTTTTTTGTTTTTTTTCCCTCGTCTCTTCTATGACCTTGCGACATTTCCCTCCTACCCCCAACAGAATAAATTTTCTAATTTTGTAAACAGACTTAATAAAGACAATGTATTCTTGAAGAATAATAAATATAATACAGTGATGAAAAATACTGTACGTAAAGAATTAAATATACTGCCACAGTAAATAAAATACAAATTGTAAAATATTTTCTACACCAGCGGGAGTCGTCTCCCCAAAACTTTCTCGCACACTCTCTAATAAATTTGTCATGCCGGAGAATGCCTCACATGACATTGGCGGACGATAGTAACGAAAAATTAACTTTTGGTGCGAATTTAGCCTTTATACTGATATTATCGTGCCAATTTTGGCGAGTTTTTTGGCAATTAATCCCTAGCATGCAGTTAATAGTATCCATAAATCGAATTTGTGTGTTAGACACGTTTTTCTTAACCGATCGAAACAATGATTTGACACAAAACTGCACTGATAGTCACAAATGCTCATACCAAATTTGATATATTTAAGTCGTTGCGTTTTTGAATTATCGCGTTTGCATGTTTCTAAAAGTTCAGACGACAGATAATCATCGCTTTGTTGGATTTGGTTCAAAATTTGACAGGTGTCTACGCTATAAATGTTAAATCTATATGCTGAATCTTATCTATCTAGCTTTTTTTTTTGTTATTACCATGTTAGCTTATATTCGAACAGCCGGACTAGCAAACTTTCTCTAAACAAATTTTATTCAAAATTTGATGGAATCTGCAAATTTGATGTAAAGACCGTATGGCAAATTTCAATAATCTAGCTTAAAAGCGTTTTCGAGTTATCTTTATCACAGACAAACGGACAGACGAATGGATATTTTTTAAAATGTGTTTTCGAACTTAGGGAGGTCTAAAACGTAACGATTCGTCAAATTCTCGAGTTCGAATTTTTTGACTATTACTATACTTTCTCTATATTACATATACGAGAAAGTGAAAAATAACATTAAAACAAATTCTCAGTCATAATGTTTATGACAGCTGCATAATCAACCAGAGTATTGATTTTTATGTTAAGTTCAACAAAGAACTCATTCAGAAAAGTCATTATTGAATTCCTTTATATTTGTTCTGCAGATAGTACCTATCTAATTCTTAATCTATCTAATTCTAATTCGTGCTTTTAAATCCCACCTCCTCTGTCTGTGCTTTAAGTGGGGAGGGGCGATATCGCATTCAACCAAAAGTAGAATGCACAGCCCACAACATAACAAGTGCGGAAAGAAGATACCTAAGTATTATTTATACTAAGAAAAGAAAAGTTAATCTTCGACTTTAAAAGTGATAAATAGTTAGGGAATATTGTAATTAGGATAGCTTACATTTAATTATTTATTTTGATCATAAAATATGAAATACCGGGAAATATAGATGAAATTAAGTTATTAATAGATTTGTCAAAAATAAATGCCTTATATATATCAAATAGAATAATGTAATTTTTTTTAATCAGGTGCAGAATGTTTATAAAAGTATATATACATATTATTTTTAGTTTAATTTATATATTATATTAACTAAATGGACAAAATTCAGTTATTTCAATAATATTTTCCTTGTACTATAGATTAAAAAGTTCATTTTTTAAATCAATTAAAAAAAATTTAAGTTAAATAAAAGATAAGTTATTTATTAGGGTATACAAATTCTTTATGCAACATATATTAACACTCATAAGTTAAAAATTTTGTATGTTATTATATTTTTATATTAAGTAAATATATAGAAAAGGAAATAATTTTAATAATATTACCTTTAAAATTAATTAATTATATAATCATGGAAGGCGAACGTTGGCTCGCAAACTCTTATTTTGAAAGGGCGCTGATTTTCAAAATTGTAAAGTGTATATTAGAAAACAGACAACTTTTTTTTGGTTTTTTAAATTTTTTTTTACTAAGTTGGCATTGTTGACAGGTTATGAACGCTCGAATTCCTGATTGCAGAAGATGCCATATTATTCTACCCCAGGGATCCCATATTAGTTAAGATTACCTTGTCAAAGAATCTCAACCGTATTACAGAATCATTGCTTTCATTCAAAGAGAAACGTGGACCGAGATCAGAAAAGGGCCACAATAAAAAAAAAAGGTAAGACAATTGTCACAGGTGTGTCTCCATCCCCAATTTCAGGCCCTCCGAAACGACCGTCATTCAGGTTTTACGACATATCCCTACCCACATCTCACCCTCATAAAACTCCAAATAATAGAACACTAGAAACACGAAGCCCCAAGGCATCATAAATTGAGCAGAACAAGCTGAGAGAACTAGCAACATGCTTTTATTGCTTCTATCTGGCTATCAGCGACTTTTACACGCTCCAAAAGACATACGACATCAAAATTGGTTATCTTCTGCTTTGTAATTCGTCCGAAGTCGGCATTTCGTGCTGAAGAAAAACCTATCCTGGTCATTTGGGTATGTGCCACGCGCCAGGCTGGACGTCTTTAATTAGATCTCCACGTTATATTGGTTAGGATAATAGCAGATGTCCATCGGGTGTGCGTGTGCCAAGGTCAAAGTTTCTTCCAGCTTCACGCAAGCCTGACTGAGATTTGTTTTTTCCGTCTTGCGCTGTAATCAGTTGTCACAGATTGCTGCCTCCCATACGCCGGTGTAAAGAGAGCCTTAAATGATATTAGTGTTTAGGGGTCTGTCGTCTGTTCTTTGTGTCTTAGTGAAAGAGAAAGAGTGATATGAGAGGGAGATAAAGAAGCACACTGAAAGAACAAAGGGCTTCTTTTTTTATTTTTCGTCCAACTTCTAATGAACAATAACATTCAAGATTTTCGTATAGTGATAAGATGATAATTATAATAAAGCAATGTGAATAAGTATGTGGCAAAGTGTATCCGTCAAACTGGTTGTACAAAGAAGAAAAAAATTATTTTTTAGGTATCGAATTATGGTAAGCAATGCATCTCATAAATGAGTGGTTTTATCATCTGAAGGACTTACGATGAACGAAAAATGGATAGAAAATGAAAGATGTAATTGTATTATTTCTTATGTCCGGATTTTTTTTTGTGTGGTTTTTCTGGGTATCTTTGGGGGAGGGTTTATATGGTCGGCAGTTCAAAGAAATTCTCGTAACAGAATTAAAGGAAAACACGAAAAATTGGGCTATTTAGCGTTACTATTTCCTTAAAAGAATTAAAATGTGTGTTTCTATCAAATCTCCATCATCATTTGCCAAATACTAAAAACATTTTAAATACGCATTTATTAATGCGTTAAAAAATGTGTATAGTATACTAAAAGGTAGAATATTTTATTTTATTTAGTTATTGCCATAAATATGGGAATCATTGTAAACTCGTAAAAAAAGCGGAGTAGACAAGGAGAAATATCTTAATGAAATGGAATTGTAGTCATATTTGTAATATTTTTTAAGAGTTAAAAATTTTCTGTCTGGAATTATTTATTACAGGAATCAGAAGCTCATTCTTTTTTTTCTTTACTTTAACTTCCATATTGCATTAGTATATAGTTTAACGACCAAATTTTTATACTTCTATCAAATGTTGAACGACATTCATTCAGAAGAAGTCTGTGTCTTGCTGTTCGAGTGCGTGTGAATTTGATAACTTCAAAACGCAAAAAGCTATAGATAAAATTTGGTACTCAGGTTTAACATCTAAAATATAAATTCTTATAAAATTTTAAAAGAAATTAACTAATGGGTTGGCCTCTAGGTTACGTGTAAATGCAAAATGGTTATATGTAAACTCAATAATTTTAATCAATGAAATTTGGTATGTTATCTTGTGACTACAACTGCAGCTCTGTGTCCCAATTTGTGTTTATTCGGGGAGTAAAAAGGATAAAAAAATATATATATATGCACAATAGATTCAGTAAAATTGATAGATTCGCGCCAAAGATCACTATATTTCCTAATCATTATTCGCTAATGCCATGCGCTTAATGCACCCAAGATCCATAATTTAATACGGACTGAGGGGGATAAGACCTTGAAAAATATGCGAGAAAGTTTCGGAGAGATGACTCTTACTATTTTTCATAACTGGCTTCCATGAATTTTTACTGCAATAAAAATCAGTATAACTGTTTATTTTCTCTCTTTTTCTCTCCAGGATCATCTAATCAGATAGATGGTTTAGTACAACTAAATAGCCGTTAAGAAACCTCTGGTGAGTTACGCGGTAATTAACGTGCTAAGAGCTAAGCCTATTTTCGGGAATTCGATTAAAACTTCTATTAAACACTTTTGTATTTCTATACATTTGATTGCTTTTTTTCCTCCGATTGAATGGAAGTTTTGGCGTGCTTTCTTTCCGAACATTTCTTATATTATTTTGCACCACCATTAATTAACTAAACTAAGCGTTGAATTAAGTGAAACTATAAAAATGTTCAATGAAACAGTCAGAAATTTTCGTTCAGCGTTCAGCGTTCATCTGACAATAGGCATTGTTACAGAAATTCCTCCACTGAGTTCATAAAGTCAGCGGGTTCGTCTGTTGTGGGTATATGGTGTAACACAGTCAGAAAGCCACAATAATAAATGACGGCATTTATAAAACGAGGACAGGAATACGAAGACAACAATACACAGCCGAGACGTACACAGGCAATACACAGTAGCACTTACAACAAGCAACATCCCTTAAGTAGTAATCGATAGTAAAGAAACCAGCACACAAAGCTGCCAGACAGAACTCGGTAGGAAGAAAGAATCCGCGTAGCTAAGTTTTTCCAAAAGCCAACTATTCTCCACTGTCTCCTTTTTAGCTGTATCCAACTGACGATTCACTACTACACGTTTGGCTACTCCCCACACGACTCGATGCTGCTTCAATACTTGTCTACAAAACTCAGAGCACAGTACTAATTCTCAATCCACTAATTGTTTCACTCAACGCTTGCGCTTAGCTGGACTGATCCAACTAATTCATCGTGAACTCACTATACGAAGAAACTACACAATCGGCTTTGACTACCGGCTTTTTATAGTTTCCGGAGTAGGGCAGAGAAGGTTCTTGAATAATCAAACATAAATCGGCTCCTATTGGTCCTATCGTCAAAATTCTTAAAGATTTTAGTATCATCCATTTTGCCGCCAAATTCATCGCCAAGCTCTAAAGTCATTGATTCGGCATCCAATAGAGTTGATCGTAAAACGGTCTTTCCTACGATGGAACTAACTCTGCTGGGAAGTAATATTACAGATTCGTAACAGTATAAAGAGCGATTTCTGTGCAATGCATATTAGCGTATTATATATACAGGGGAATCTGTAAAGGCCATTTAAGCTCTTTAAATTCAAAGATTCATCTCGTATAGCCAGGAAATTAACGTGTACTTATTATAGAGCAATTTTGCTAAATTTATTGAGACAGATTACAATGCCCCTGATCACGAAATAAGAGATTATAAAAAGAACTAAAAAAGAAAAAGGAGATAAACTAAAAAGTCCAGTTAGAAAAAATATACTTGGTATCTTAAGAAATACAGAAAAAAGTTTCATAGATTTATCTGTAAAATAAGCGGAGATAGTTGCGATTAAAATTGTAAGCATTTCATCATTTGAAAAAAAAAAAAGTTTAAGAATTGAAAAATGTATTCTCCGGTATTAGCCTTTCATTCTGATGAGCAATGAAAGTAGTAATCATAAATTGGTATATAAAAGCCAAATGAATGCCAAACTTTGGTGAATGTTCATTTATACAAACTCATATATATCTGTATGACTTATAAATATAAACACACATTATATATGTGTGTGTGTGTGTAAACAAATTGTAGCAACTGCGTGACCGAAAAGAAGAAGCTTTTGGTATTTTAATTCGATTTATTTCATCACGGGAGGCATAATTTACATACTAAGAATAAGTGGTAAGAAATACGTCAGTCTACATCGCGACGCAAGAGCAAAAGAGACAAAAAAATTTCCCTTCAGTAGTTTTACCATGAGATATGGATAGGGATTTTTTTGACACATGTCTACTTAGAATAGGGAATCTTGGGTATCTTTGAAAGAATGTTGCAAACATTAAGGATTTTTATTTCTTCTCACGGAGCGTGAGAGAATACTAAGACCACTAGCTTTATGCATCGCGTGTAGAATTAATTAAATAAAAGGTGAGAATTGGATCAGGAAAGAAGACAATATCTTAGAATGAAATTAATAAGATTTAAATTAAAATAAAATTTAGAAAATTAAACAGGATTTAAATTAGATTAAAAAATATCATTACTTATGTGTGTGCGTGTGTGTATCTTGCACTTGAAAATCAGACAGACTTGCCGAGAATGAATTTCGTTCAATATTTGAAAGAAATATACGAAGTGGGTGTAAAAATGACATATCAAATTGCATCTGCCTAGCTCATAACTTTTTTGATAGACGGATAGGGGAAATCTGAAAAGTGGATATCAGTCAAATCTAGAGTTTTTTTTTTATTAATGATGATTACTGTATTTATTTCATATATGAGAAAGTAAAACTAAGACATCATAAATTACCGCACGTTAAACTTTTAACTATCTATTTTATTGGTTATTTAATTTCTTAATGCATTTTTGAAATATTATTTAGTTTTTATAAAATGGTGCTGGAATTTTACAGATTTTCGATATTTCCTTTGCATTTGATAACGATTTGTTAAAGGATATTCTTCAAAGAAAAACATTTTTCACCTGCTCAGCAACATTAAACGTCTCTGGACAATTAATGCAAACAAATAATTCCATGCATTTTTTTCATGAAAACTGAATCCCAGCAAATTTAATACATTTTCTTTACGAAAATCCATGGAATTTTCTCATATTATTATTAAAGCAATTCATAATAAAACTCATATCTTTATTTTTTCATTTTTTTCCTAGATAAATTTTTACTTTAAAAGCTCATTTTTTTAATATAAGTAATAATTTACATTTACATTGTACAATAATTTACATTTTACAAGTCTTCGTATTATGAAAATTGGTTCCAGTGTCAACATTAACGCCCTTTCTCAAAAATTCAATGAGTTCATTGAAAAAAAAAAACATAATTTAATTTTCTGGTACTTGTTCGACTGGACAAAGACATCGATTGATACAGGCCGAACAATCGGGGGTTCAACGATATTTTCTAATCATTCTAATCATATGTTAATATTAACAACTTGCTGAAGCTTATATTTTAAGTTTTTCTAAAATATCTTTAATAATTTATCATAAATGTTCCTTAAACTTGGATCTTTATGTCAAATCAATGGACAATAACTTTCAAATAACTTTTCAATAACTTTTAAAAATTGATTACTGGTTGCTACAAATCCAAGTGATTTGCATTGAGTCATTAGAACGCTTATTGATGACTAATGCATACTATTAAGATTTGAAATACTAATTCGACCCAATTAGTGTCTGAATCAAACTGACACCATTATCTTTGCCTATGGAATTAAAATTTTTTACTCCATCCTATTAGTTCCATATTTATTTTAATTTTATACCTTTCATTAAAATTTTTTATTCCATTATTTGATTTGATTTATATTATTAATTTTTATTCCATTTAATTAAAAGGCAATATAATTACATTTGCTGTTATGCCACCGATTTCTTTTTTCTTTTATTCATCAAACGTTTTGCAATATTTTATTTTCTGATCCACCTACAGAAACATCCGGCTCTTTAAAGTTCAAACCCCCTGCTTTCAGTGACACGTATTTTAATATTTTTATCGTTCGGGAGACAAGTCCTCGAAAACGGAAGTACGAAACTTTCTCACCGATGGGAAACCATAGCAGACGATCGATACTTCGGAACAGCTGATGCCAACGATCAGGGAAGAAAAGGTGCGCGCATCGAAAATAAAGCGAAAAGTGATTTCCGGCAAAGGCTCCTAGGACAGTATCCGGTAGGGGAGAGGAGGGAAGAGGAACTGAAACTAACTCCAGACTATCGTTTTGGTGGTTAGCAAGAAACCGCAAAATTAGGCTTCATACACCCCCACTTTTTGTTCGAAATCAGTGTTAGTTTCGTTTGCCATCTGTCGTTAAGATCGTCTGCAATGATTTTTTTTGTTTAGTTAATTCAGAAGTCACGCATGGAATCACTCAGATGTATAATAGAACTTAGTAGGAAAAGAAAAGAAAAAAAAAAAAAAAAAACCGTGATAAGTTTTTTTTTTTTTTCGTTTTTTTGTTCGTTTTTCGAATGCACTGAGATGAAATATTTTTTATGCAGCTCCCTTATAATTAAAATAAGTAATATAGGACTATAATCTGGACAATATTTTTACTTTCTCTCATACGAAATGTACAAAAAGAAAGTATTGTTATCGTCAGAAAATTTGTACTTGAGATTTCGGTGAAACTCCACTTATCAAATCTCCCTGTGTCGGAAAGACATTCCTTTGAAATTATTTCAAACACGTATTTCAG
Source organism: Argiope aurantia (assembly GCA_026543865.1). Lineage (NCBI taxonomy): Eukaryota > Metazoa > Arthropoda > Arachnida > Araneae > Araneidae > Argiope > Argiope aurantia. Next base: position 147,665 of record JAPMOR010029255.1, read on the forward strand.
AAACTCTTTGAGACAGGCAGAAAATTTTATACGTTTGCAGACTTCTATCAAATTTTGAATGAAATCCATTCAGAGAAATTCTGTTTATCCTACTATTGTAGGCGAATATGATAATAACAAAACATAAAAAGCTAAGCCAATAAAATTTGGTACACAGATTTAGCATCTAAATTGTAAATTAACAACTTTTGAACTAAATCTGTGAAAAAGCTGCCGGTCTGTAAGCTCAATGAATCAAAAACGCAAAGACTGAAATAAATAAATCTGGTACAGGATATTGCGACTATAATTGAAGTTCTACGTTTCATTTTGGCTTCAATCCATCATAAAAAAGATGCCAAAAATACATATTCCACTTTTTAATGCATGTTTATTAACCGTAATTTGATAATTAATCGTCAAAATTAGCACCATAGATCCAATAAAATTGCTAGATTCATTCTAAAGATTAATCTTCCGTAGCTATCGCTGGTTTCTGCATAGTCCTAAGCAAGAATATAATTATCGTGTGAAAATAAAAATTCAAGAACTTGTGGAGTTCACCGCGTTGCCGCAATTCCACAGTTTTATGCAGATGGAAGGGAATGACGCCTTTATTATAGAATATGTGAGAAAGTTTCAGAGAAATCACTCCCTCTGGTTTCTTATCAAGAATCGAAAAAATAATTTTTGTGACATTTTATTAATTGAATGATCAATTTCACGATAATATTATATATATATATCTTTCAATATATTATAAATTTATTAAAAATGCTTTCAGATAAAAGAGAAATTTCTTATTTATCAGGTTTTCAAAATTTTATTTAATCAAAAAAAAAAGTTTAAAATTCTTTACGTAAATTGATTTATTGATTCAGAACGCAATAGATCGCCTAGTTCAAAGTTTACTTTAAATTGTTGTCTATCATCTCATCGTCGTCTTTAAGTCAAGACCTTGACGTTCAATTGCATTGAAGACCCACTGTGCACTCATCTGTGCTAAACGTCCTCTCATTGATGTGGCGTGGAATTTTAGAAGGGGAATGCGCTATTTCAAATGTCATTTTCATCATCAAATCACAATTTAAAACGATGGGTATCATCTACAGAACTTCTTAATGAGATTTAGAAAATAGGATATTAATATAATTAAGAAGTCATGGGGGGGGCAGTTAGTGTTATACTAGAGTTTGAGCTTCGCAATTGCAGGACCGTGACTTCGATCATGATTCTACAGAAAATCCGTCATGAATGTTAAGTTGAAGCACATTAAAATGGTCGAATATAAAATATCCTTCAGCTGGTTTGGAGTGGAAGATTGGAAAGAGGGATGCTGGTTGTATGATTACGGTTCAAAATTGCGACGTTCATCAAAAATAGTTCCTAACTTTTAAACAACAAAAATATATTTAAATTAAACTAAATTTCTTAATTCGATGTTACCATAGCCATAATCTTAGTTTTTTCTATATACATTTTATTTTACTGTAAATTTTAATGAAAAAAGGCTTAATTAATCGGATTTCTTTGTGAAAAATTCAAAATTAATTAAAATTCAAATATTTTTAATTATTTAATTCAATAATTAACCTAACAGAGCGTTAATCAGTTAACTATTTCGATTTCTTCAGAAAATGCATATCTAAATTATTATAAACATATATATATATATTATATAAATATAATAAATAAATAATTATAAATGTAATAAATAATTAATTATAAATACAATAATTGTTATTGAATAAACTCGCCATAACGCAAAATGTTGTACTTTTTCCATGACGAGTATACTTATCAAAAACAGTTAATTGGTTATTACTTATTTCAAAATATTTTTCTTCTTTTCTCCAAAGTATTCATGTTTTATTTATTCAAAATTCTCGAAAGAAAATTATTTTGATAATACTCCTTTTCATTTTATTGTTTATAAAAATTAATAATAGGAAGCACAATGGGTGGGTGTTGTTTCAGGAACTAATCACCATTTTATGAATTTCACTTTCATTGTTGAAAAGCTTACCTAAACATTATAACTTGCAATGAAAAATTAAATAAACTGCAATTCATTACAAAATAGACTGCTTTTGATATAATAACTGATTTTGGAAAAATGCAAAATTAGACATTTTTTCTCTAATGTTTTGCAAAAGTAGCTAAATCTGAAAAAGAATTTTTATCAATTCCTTTCTTATTGCATAACTGCTTTGCTTTTAATTAATATTTTTCTATTCTATACCAATCAATTATGAATTTAGAAACTAAATGCCTTTAAATAACCTAAGCAAAACCTAATAAATAAATAACACAATGTACATTCGAATGAAAAAATTTTCTGTTATTTCTTTTTCTGCTATATTGAAACTTATCGAGAAAACAAACTTGACACTGTTTATTTTCTTTGCATTTTTAACTAGACAATGGATAAGTGGAAGCAGTTACATAAAAGGGAACCATTTACCACTTGATGATTTTAGTATCCCTATTGAAAATTATAATTTTGAAACGCTTACTATGCAAATCAACGCATTGGCTGAGACGTGATTAGCCTGGGATTCACTCCTATGTTCTAATTAGACATATCTACTGTCTAATTAGATGACTCTTTCTTTATTGTTAAGACACAGAAAAGTAAGAATCATCTAATCAGATAAATGATCTAAATATTAGACCTGTCATAGCAGCAAGCTTGTTAACTCAGCTTCATTTCACTATATAACAAACATCTTAACCCTCTGACTGCGTAATTTTAAAATCACTATTTAGATGCGATATTTGCAAATAAGTTCAAATATTTTTTAAAGTGCACTGATACTGTATATTACACGATAATAATATGATATAATAAAATCTGTAATCGTAAAAATAAATATTCTAAACTGCGAAAAACGCGGAATGCAATAGAAAATGGACTGACTGCCAACCCGCGAAAATCGAGGGATAAGCAGTTGGAAGGTTAATACGGAATAATTAACCTTTCGCTTACAATGACGTATCTAATAGGTGCATGAATTACTGAACTTTAAATATTCAAATCTGCAATTGAGTGAAAGTATTAAGAAATCTAAAGCCCAAAAATCATTTGGAAATGCCACAATATCTCAGAATCCTTTTATACTTCAATAGGATTGAAATGCCAACAAATGTTCCAAATAGAAAATGTAATCTAAATAGGAGATTAATTGAATTCATATGTCAAGGGGTTAATTTTGGAAAAATATAGCATTAAGTTTTTTTCTCTAATCTTTATGAAAACGATTGTATTGCAAAATACATATTTTGGAGCTGATCCCTGATCGCATAACTGCCTCTAGTTAAGCAACAATAAAAAAAATCACTTAGATATAAATCATTTTTTAATAATTTAAAATCTAAACAATGTTTAAATCATTCAAACACTCAAACAGAAATTAAAAAAATGTCCGAGTCTCATTTGGAATCAATTCTCTCACGTCTTCGCCACAATGCTTTCTTCTAATGACATAGACGGCAGTAACAACAACAAAAAACAAATATAAAATCACTGATGACTAAGTACCCCATTGTTTTCACGGACTAAAAAAGCAAATGACCAACGCCCAGCGAGGCGGCTGCTTTCCACTCTAAACCCAGAAATTAAAGCGAGCCTAACCACAAAATCACCGAATCCTCTTCAACCAGTGAAGCAAGAAGACGACGCCTCAGAGCCACGCATCCAGGGTCGCCGGGTGGCTGTCACAAAGACCGATGTCATCTTGCATCCAGGTGAGCTGATGCTTGCCCCCGAGGTCTTTCTTACCTGGATGACCTTGGATAGCTTCTTAGGGGTCAGAGAAGGAGGATCGTCAACAATATTCGCTTTCTCCGGGGCTCAGGAGGGGGATAGTGGAAGGTGCAAAACACAAAGGAGATGCAGACACACTCCCACCTTTATTCCTGGAAAAGCTGTAAATGTAAAAATCTCTTTGCAAGAACTGGGGTGGACAAGTAGTTCGGCCATTTGCAAAGTGCATGGTGGTAGCAAGGTGCATACGATGCACTGGAGTTTTTGAGAATTTCTGCAGAGACTTTCGAATTAAAGATCAAAAATCTCATTGCATAATTCAATGCATATTTTTGTTTTATACAATAATGAAAATAATTAAATTGAAAATCATTTTCAAGTGCCGAATGTTAGCTTTTATTAAGAGGGAATAAATTATCATTTCAGTATGTAGGTCACGTTTCTTCCGCTTGGTTTCGGGTCATTATTACCATTGTGCAGGAAAAAGAATTTTATTAAAATACGAAGCGAAACATTTAGTAGTGATTTTCTTTCTTTCTGAAGTGTGACTTAAATTTATGATATATTATTACTTCATACATATAAAAAAAACCTATCAAGCTGCTAGCTTTAGATACTTTAGATTTCATTAAAGACTGCACGGATATTTTTATAAAAATAAAAAAAATGTGCTGTTCATCAATTACTATGATTTTGTTACTTGGTTAAGTGAAATTTATTGAAAAAAATTGAAAATAATCTATATACAGTCACTCAAAAAAGTATTAAGACACTTGGCATGAATAACTACAAAATTATTTATAAAACCGTTTGTCACATTAAAATAGAAACCAAATGAATCAATATTTTAACATTTGTTGTATAGTTAGTAAGAAAATTTTTTTTTTTGGTATCTTAGAATTATAATATGATCTGACTTTTCATATATAATTCAAAGGCAAATAAGAGTCAAAAAATTTTTGGGATACTTTTGGAATGAGAAATTCAACAAATGTGTAGCACATTCATAGAATTGAATTTATTAATATTTTTTAGACTATAATTTTAAACATAAAAGTTTCAACAGATAAGATTTTTTTATAGAAAAAAAAATAGCGATAAACAAAGATGTATCATTTGATGTACGAAATCTTGTAATAAATCATTTAAAAAATGGAAAATCAGTTCACTGTATGGGACATTCTGGAAACTGAGAAAGTTTACTGAATTTAATATTATTCACAGGTTTGGAAAAATATATAATGTCGAAAGCAAGCAAAGATCAGGGCGTCCATGCACATTTGACGAATATGTACTGTGAAATAAGTTCACTTTAATCCAAAAACTAGTGCTGTAAAATTGACTCTGCAATGTAAAAATAAGTTCGAAAAATCTATAAATTCTGAAACTGTCAGAAATGTTTTAAGAAAACATAAATATCATGACAGAAAACCTGAAAGAAAGCCCTACTTCAGCTAAACAAATCGACAAGCTAGGCTGGCATTTGCTAAAATGTGTGTAAAGCAGCTAAAAGAATTTTGGGAAAATGTAATTTTTGTTGATGAAGGCAAATATAACATTTTTGGATCGAACGGCAAGCAAAAAGTTTGGTGGAAACCAAATATAGCAATGCATATCAAAATTTTACGGTCTGATGCCAAACATGGAGGTGGTAATGAAATATTCTGGGGTTGTATGGTAAGCACTGATGTCGGGAACTTGCATTTTATTAATGATACAATAAATAAATATGTCTATCTTGACATTCTCAGGCGAAATTCAAAGCAAAGTGTGAGCAAATTGACATTTTAAATTGAACCAAGATAATGATCCGAAACATACTGCTGATATTTGCAAATTATGGGTCCTCTAACACTGTCCTAGTGTTATTAAAGCTCCTGTACGAAGTCCAGACCTTAATCCCATTCAGTATGTGTGAGATTATTTGCAGAAAAAACTATATGAGCATCAAATTTCTAACAAGCAGGTTTTAAGAAAACATTTTGTCGAAGAGTGGATCAAAATCTATGGATAATTTTGTAAAAATTGCTCCAGTCCATGCCAAATAGACTGAGACAATAGAGAGGTCATGAAAAGTAAGGGTGATCCAACAAGATATTAATTTTTAAGCCTGGATTGTTTTTCTTAATTTTTTGAGAAGTGTCCAATATTTTTTTGAGGACGTTTTTCCACTTGATTTCTTTTATTTTCAATTATAACTATAATTGCATTAATATAAGAGTTTTGTTTGAATTATTATGATTTATATATATCAAAATAATATTAACTTCTTTGTTTTGGTTTCGTTTGTATACTTAAGTAAATATTGTAATAAAAGTCTGTAAGCTTGTAGTGTGTCCCAATACTTTTTTGACAGACTGTATATCAAATTGAATATCCATTTGTTTACTTGAACTTTATAGAATTCCACATCCACAGACGATTTCAAACGAAATGTAGCACTCACGCTCCTTAGCACCTATAAAGATTAGCTGAACTATTAAATAATTTCTCAACCCTCTGTAAACTGAATGAAATGAGAATTGAAAATTTTTAGACTTTCCCCCTACAGTTTCTGAATACATCACTGCGCAAGCATTATTTTTACTTCATCTTAAAATTCAAAAATTAGCTTTATGGTGACATCAATTTCATTAAAATATACACTGGTGTGCAAATTTTAAGCAGATAGCCATGAAATTGCAGAAAAAGAGTTCTTGTAATCAGTACAATGAACACGTAATTCAAGAGAAAGGTCATGCGTATGCAAATATCAGGAACAGGCGACGTGAGCAAAACACGTGCGGAAGGCGCGCGCAGCTCAACACTACAATAAAAGGAAGGACGGAGACGCAATTAAAGACATTCGCTGCAAGTGCACGTGAGTTAATTCATGAAATATGGCTAGCAGAAATCACCTGGACGATTTCACAAGTGGAAGAATGATCGGAAAGCTGGAGGAGGGGCGTAGTGTGACCAGTGTAGCTGAAGAGTTCGGAATCAACAAAAGTGTCGTTTCGCGCGCTTGGAAAGCCTTCCAAACCACAGGTACAGCTGTTAGAAAGGTTGGTGGTGGCCGCCCCAGGAAAACAATTGCAGTGGATGAGCGATATATCGTCCTGCAGGCAAAAAGAACCCAAAACCAGTCAGCAAGCGCCATTGCTCAGCAACTGTGTGCAGCAACAGGGCGACAAGTGTCGCGTTTTACTGTGTCCAAACGCCTTCACAAAGGTGGCCTATTCGCCCGCCGTCCTGAACGCTGCATCCCTTTGACAATTTTCCACCGGCGGCACCGTTTAGAATGGTGCAGGGAGCACAAAAACTGGACATCTCATCAATGGAGTCGTGTCCTCTTTACAGATGAGAGTCGTTTTAGTGCCACAAGTGATTCCCAACGCCAGTTGATTTGGAGAGAGGTCGGGACACGGTTTCATCCCAGTAACATCACGGAAAGAGACCATTTCGGTGGTCCTGGAGTTGTCGTCTGGGGAGGCATTATGATGAACGGGCGGACTGAGCTCCACGTTTTCGACAGAGGTTCTGTACTGAAGATCGCTATTGTCAGGAGGTGATCCTTCCCCATGTGCGTCTGTTCCGAGGTGCCATTGGATCAGACTTCGTTTTTATGAATGACAATGCACGGCCACACAGGACTCGTGCTGTTGAGGAGTTCCTGGAAAGTGAAGATATCACTCGAATGGATTGGCCGGCGTGCTCAAATGATTTAAATCCGATAGAACATGTGTGGGATGCTTTGGGGAGACGCCTTGCGGCACGATTACATCCTCCTGGGAACACCCGACAGCTTAAACAGATGCTGATTGAGGAATGGGCACTCTTACCTCAAGAACTGTTGGACAATCTGGTGCTGAGTATGTGGAGACGGTGCGAAGCAACCATTGCAGTAAGGGGAGGGCATATCCCATACTAAGGAATATCTGCTTGCTGTTCTTCCTCTTGGACAGACAATCATGTGTAACGATACTATGAGTTGAATAAAGCCTTTTTTTGTTTGATTCCATACTGTATGCATTGTATTCATTTCTGCGCAACTATGCTTTCGTCATTCTTTCAGAACAAAATGCTGTATCTCATTTCTGAATTTCATGTCTCTCAGATGATTTCTCGCGAAATTATGGCAAAAAACATACCTGTTGCTTAAGTTTTGCACACCAGTGTAGTTTTCCTCTGGTCTTTAATCAATTTTTTGAAGTTAATTTAACCATAACTTTTATTACTTCTATTTTTTTTTGTACACCTGTAAACTGTACAACTTACAAGTACAATATGTATTTCTCTTTTTATATATATACATTTAGAACATATAGATAGCTTTTTCCTACTTACTATATTTAGAATTATGTTACATAAGCGAAGCAGCGAGAACAACAATGGCTAGTGTGAAGAAAAGAGAATCGGGAATTGTTCTTGTCATCATCAAACTGTTCAAAATAACGAGATCATCTTCATTTTATTTCAATTAGTATAGCTGAATTATAATTAAACCTCCAAAAGGATTTTTAAAATGCAGATTTTAATATTAATTTATTAGCTGCTATTATTCCCATTTGGAGATATTTTCAATTTTATGTACCCATTCGGCGCTCAAAAAATATATTTGGTACACCTGACAGTTTAGTTTTATTCCATATATATATATCATTTAATATTGTGTAAGCAAGTGTGTAATTCTGTGCTTTGTTTCTTTACAACAAGCGAACAAATTTGAAATTTGTCTGTAAGACGTACGGAATAAAATTGTCATATTTGAAGCATTATATTTTTGATTTGATTTTCATATTATAATGAAATACCGTACATAAATATGCAACTTAGAGATTATATCAATGATTTGTTACTTACACAATATTTTGTTTTTTATTGAAATAATTTTATTGGCCATATTATAACGATACCCTTTTTCAAAAATATCAAATATTTTAAAAACAAAACATAATTTGAATATAATTATACCGTTACACAACTTTTTGTGCATATATATAACATTCGGCTAAAAATTTCAAACAGAATTTTAGCGATTAATGGGTTAATAGTAAAATAAGACTAGTGAAAAATTAACAAATGAACATAGCGTTTACTAAAAAAAAAGTAATAGATGAGTAAATTTCGGACAAGTTTCGAACTTGACTCATCTATTTCATTTCTTCACAACTAGCGAACAAATTTGAAATTCATCTATAAGTTAAACGGAACAATATTCGACGCATTATGTTTTTGGTTTGATTTTTATATTATAATGAAATGCCGTTTATAAATATGTCATTAAAAGTTATAGTAATGATCTGTTACTTACTTAATCTTTTGTTTTTTATTGAAATGATTTTACAGACCATTTTATAATTATGTCTTTTTTCAAAAATATGTAATATTTCAAACATAATTGGAATATAATTATACTATTACACAACTTTTTAAGAATATATATAACTTATCCGACAAAAAAATTTTTAAAAAAATGGCAGTTAATGGGTTAATAGAAAAATAAGACTAACGAAAAATTAGTCAATGAATTAGTGGTAAATAAGAAAATAATAAAGTAATAGATGAATAGATTTCGAAACGTTAAGAAATTATGATGAGAATATATTTTGCAAGCCGCCTTTGTTTACTTAGAATATTGACTGCTTTTAGTTAAATTAAAAATCTCTTATGCATAAATTGGTATCCATAATTCTCTCAACAAAGGAGGAGTTTGCATAATGATGTCAAGTTTGCTATTACATCATAAATCCATCAAAAACATTTTTCGATAATTTGTTTCCAATTGCACATTGTCTTTTGCGGTTATATGATTTCACTTTCCAATTCCTTTCGTAAACTGCTCAGATAATTAGCAAAATCTTTCATTTTTCACAGTGGAAGAAAATCATAAGAAAAAAATTGTCAGAATTTAGTAGAAAATTGAATTGCAATTAAACTGATATTACTGAAAGGATATTTAAGAAATTAAAATGGTGTAAAATCTAGTTTTGTGTAGTATTTTCGAGAATTATCTTAGTAAAAAAGTCAACATTTGCACAATTTCTTAATTAGATTTTACATTCTATATGTACAATTATTATTATTTCAGTGCCTATAATAACATAAAAGGCAACTGAGATATTGAAGTACTAAAAATTGTTATTATTGTTACTATGAATTGTAATACTAAAATATCAGTAATTCTTGGCACATGTCAGACGTAATATGACAATAAGCGAAAGTGTTAAAATTTAATTAAAAACCTAGTTAAAATTTAAAAAACCTTCATTAGGTGCACATTCTTACGTTTTAAAATATTTCTGTGCTAAATTTGTTATAGCTTTAGGTTTAATGTCCAATTTTGTGGAGTGCCAGTACATACAAACACTTCCTCTTATTACTGCAGATTTATTATATAAATTAAAAAAAACATTTTAAATCTGAATGGTTTTTTTATTGTTTTATTTCTGTGTATCAAAATTGGAAGAGAAGTACACGTTATCAAGGCTTTTCGGGAAATAATATGAAATCCTTCACAGTAACTATGGATAAATAATATGTAATAGGAAACAGCGTATAAAAACGCATTAAAGATTCATTGATTAATAAGGAAAAGAGAAAGATGGAATTAACGTTGTGCGAAATATTTTTCTTTCAGTGCTGAAATCTAATTAGCAATCATATTATACAGCGTGAAATATTCTCCCAAGATTTGATTGTCTGTGCGAAAATAAACAACTTTTTTTTTAAATCGAGTTGCGGAATCTTGGTTTTCGTGATCAGGAAATAGTGAATTCGTGAGTTGATTCTAATTAGGATTCAACAAGTGCCAAGATAGTTGCTTATAAAATATGAGAATTATTAAACGTTTTGATATTACTGTTGGGAGTGAATTCAGATGAGACAATCTTTATTATCTGTGAGATTCTGGGTTCTGTTATTTAAAAAACATATGCCCGGCTCCTAATTCTACCATCCATATAAACCTTAAATATTATCTGGGATCAAACTTGCTAGTTCCATCTTTATCACGAGGGAAAACAGACTAGGTTGTTCTTATGTGCAATCTTTAGGGACTACAAAATATTAATGAGAATACTTCACTTTTTTAAAGCAAATAATGGACGGAGGGCGACAATTTACTATGGATCTCAGTTTTATTTAGCCTATCAATGTCACTGTCAATCATCATCCTGAAATTGCAGAGTAAGTAATTTCAGTACCCTAAAGTACCCTAAGTAATTTCAGAGTATTTACAAAGTAAGTTTACTTTAGAGGAATCTAAATTAATTATAATGATTACTTAATATATCATTAATATTGCATCTCCAATTTGAATGCATATGCTGCATTCAGTGTCGTAGCAAGATTTGGAGTGTCCAAGAAATCAATTGAATTCTTCACTTCACCAGTTGTTCCCCACTTTTTTTTAATTACAGTCAGTCACCCCATTATTATAGAACTAAGCCGTATAAACAGGGATTATTGTGGCCGGCTGTTATGCTCATTAACTATCCGACTTTCGGATAAAAGGACAACGGCCAATAAAAGTTCAAAGGATCTTCAAACTATTGGTAAAAGGCTAGAAACCTTTTCCATAATTTCTTTTAATATTTTTAAAATTTCAGGGCTTTGTAATATTTTGTTAAAATTATCACTATGCAGAATGAGTCTTCCTATAATTTCTTTGAATTCGATGCATTCTGCTTTGTAGTGCTGATCCGAACCTGTTTCGCCACATATACTTGTATTGTTTTGCATCCTTCCGAATCTGTAGAAGTATTCAGGAGATCTTACATGTCCTGATATAATTTGCACGAGCATCGAATAAAATATTCTTTTATAATTTTTGGTTCTGGTATGAATTCCTATGTTATGCATCTTTTATACGACATGGCCTATTCTGTCTTCATAGTCATCTCTCTTCTAATTTCCTTCTTTAACGTTTTGAATAATTTGGGGACTACAACATCTATCTAGTCTTTCTGCGCAGTCTTTTTTGCATATTCATCTCTCCAGTTATCATCAGTGTCTTAGTAAGTGTAAATGGCGCCTAGGGCATTTTATTATGTTATCCCCCCTTCATCACATTCTGTTTTAAAAAGTGGCATAAATACACTGTCTTCTTAACTATCATCCAAAGTATCTATATTCCTATCTTACCACTCCGTTGTTGCACCATCGTTACATTCTATCCTTTAGAAGTTTGTTTGCTGTTGCAATTTTTAGAAAAATCTTTTATCTCACAAATTACGCAGTAGCGTGACGACGAGGCGATGATGATGGGCCCGTCTCATTCAAGATTATAAAACAGTCGCACTTTAAACCACCAAACATGACAAAATACGGTGACAGAATTCTATGACCAGATTACCACTTATGCTTGATACGCTACTGAATTTGCAAGCAAGATATCAATCACTTGCAGTCCACATCGGACGAATGAGAAGTCTAGACCTCTCTGTTCCATCCCACTGTTCAATTTATGAGTTAAAAGATTCCTAGAAATGGTGCATTTCTATTCATTTAGAGCATTTATTCATTCTGATAAAGAGCAAGGTCCACAGACAAACGGCACCAAGTGTGACATTAAAGGTGTTTTGAGACGTGTATCCGCCCAGATATAAAGTTTCATAACCACCTACTTTCGAATGACCTACACCTAATACGGTTGCCTTCTTTCTCTCAATTGTGGAGAGGTGCCATAAAATAGTTTTACCCTCGCCTTTTTTTACCAGTAGTCTTAAGCAGAGTTCGAAGTTTTTATCCTATGTTGTCCTTGAACCCTTTTCCTCCTTTAATTTATCTCCATTTGTTCTTATCTTAAGAAAATAGAACAAAAGTTGCTTTTTTTTCTTACTTTCGAGCCATTAAGACCACCTTCATTATTTCTTCTTGAAAGGAGTTGTCCATTCGCTTTCTTTCTTAGGTGTGTGTTCTATTTGCTGTTTCACTTTCATTCTTTGCTGGCCGTGTAATGGATCAGAGGTGTGGTTCGGATCTGTGCTTCAGTAAATTTTGACACTCGATTCATAAAAGCTGAACCCAACTTCAGTAAAATGTGGGGATCAATATATTTTGGAACAGCATTTATAGGTTTCCACACTGATATAATCCGCTGAAAAATAACCAATCACATTACTCGCGATTTGTGAAATTTTATTCATATCTTCCGGAAACACAAATAAATAAATACTTTTTTTAAACTTATTATTATTATTTATACGTAATAACAAATACATACAGAATCCTACATTTTTCATCAACCATTCCCTCCCTCCATTCATAGAGTATTAAAGAATCTATACAATTTTAATGATTTTTTTTTCTTTAAAGCATAAGGCTACGATGTAGTAAAATATCGGCTCTGAACAAGGACGAATTATTAAACAGGCTAATTAGAAAACTGCCAGAGAGCCCTTAATTATAATGGTTTGGCCGGATTTTTTTGTAGTATTTTTAGAGTAGTTTAATTTTTTGTTTTTATTTAATTATAAAGGCCACGTTTTTAAATTTATTCTAATTAAAATAAAACATTAGTTAAATTTTGGAATAGAATTCAAATAACATTCCCAGTTAATTACCAGCTACAAATTTTTTTTATCAATTTAATTCACAATTCTTAAAAAAGGATTTGAAGTTTTATTTAAAAAAGTTCTATCCTATAATTAAATATTATTTAGATTGTATTAATAAAAGTTTTAAAATTATTTTTGCGTTTTTTCATAGGTGATATACAAAAAAAAATTAACTCTCTAGAAAATGATTCGCAATTAAATGCTTTGTTTCCCATTCGATCAAATTTCACTGATTAAAATTTATTATTTAGAGATTAAATTAAAATCGATAAAATAATATTTGATTTTGAAAGTTGGGAAAGGAAAAAAGAATCCCGAGATTTACATTGCCTAATGACTAAATCCAAGGCTAATCCCAACCTTGACATCGAAATCCAATTCCATCCAAAGTTCTTTTTGTATATGATGTTGTTAAACCAGAAGTCGCAGATTAAACGTTGTTCTCCTGATACGAAGTGGAAAATGTTGGGTAAATTGACTGGTGAGTATACGGTGAAATCCATCAAACTCGATAATAGCTAATGAGACAAGAAAAATACTAAGCACAGATATCAAAATACATTCGAAGCATACACAAAGGCAGTGCTTGTAGAAATCAATAACACACTAATAGCCAGCAAATCGTTACTAAAGAATAGCCACAGTGCAATTAAAAGGCTGAATTCACAATCAGCACTCCAGAGAGAATCACTATATCGACTAGCTTCATAAAGTTCTCAGAGAAGGCATAGATCTTTCTATAAGAATCTCTGTATCTCTGTTCCTAATAGAGATATTGACAAAATTCTTGCATTTTTAGTACCTTAATTTTTATCGCCAATGTCGAAGTCATTGACTTGGCATATTCGTAATCCTTTATGAATAATTATACAATTTTTTTTCCTTACTATGAGAGTAACTGCACATTGAAAGAATATCACATTTGTAAAAGTTTCAAACATGAAAGCCAATAAAAAATCAGAGGAAATATTTTATGATAAATCTTCTTATTCATTAGCGGCAAATGAATTTTTTAACGAGGGCAAACATTAAAAGTCTCTGAAAAATAGTATAGATTTTAATTGCTCATTCATGGTCAAATGAATTAAGGCTTGATATGACTGAAAAATATGAACCGGAGAAAGAATGCATTGATTCACTTTTATGACCGAACTCTTAACTAACCTTTACTGAAAACAAAAGCAGATTATTGTGCACTTTTACAAAGAATTACTTCCGAAGTTGGGATGGGGATTTCAGGCTTTTCTTCTAGAAAAACTCAAATATGAGTAAGATTAATCTGAAAACTCTCCTACGAATTAGAGCTAAGTCGGCCCTCTTCCGCAAGTGCTATCCATAAGTCCCAAGATCGCTTTGACTAACAGACCACTTTTGATATATCATGGGTCCATGATTTCAAGGCAGAATCTCAGACTCGAATTCTGATTCCGAAGAAAATCCACCTAGTCCATGCTAAATCATTGAAAGTTAAATTTTCTTCCGTCGGTACTATAGACAGCTTGGAAAAGAGGCATCACTTCAGTTGTCATCCGCATCATTTGATCATAATTCAAAATTACGAAGTCCCCTCCAAATAAGACCTCTTATAGTTTCAAAACGAGACTTATTTTAATGTAATCTAAATTAAACTAATTTTTACTGATATCGACAGACATCATAAATGCATATTGATATCATTACCATGTACATATATTGCTATCTTATGCATGGTAATTCATCTGCCAAATCAAGGGGGATTAAAACTACCAAAGGAAGTTTTAATATTCTTATATTTCAAAAGTCTTGTTTTTTTATCCTTGATAAACATATTTTATCCATAGATTCCTTGGTTTAAAATAATTTAATTTACAGACAATTCAGTATGTATAATACATGTTACTTAAATATGGGTATGAAACCCTAAGGGACGTATTTTAGACTATAAACCAAGGGAAACCATAGTCAGTTCAATATAAAAGAGGCCATTAGTCATATTGCCAAATAAATAAATTTATTAAAGAATATAAGAATTGTAAAATGATTTGACGACTTTATCAGTACTTTAATAAATCTAATCATTCAAATTCTTGTCCGTTTAATTAGTGTACTTATTTATTCTAGATTTTATGAACATCAAGAATCTGCTTAAATAATATAGTAATAAATGTGGATATCACAAGTCTTAAATCACTATAAATAAATAAAAACATATGCATTTTCACAAAATTATTGAAACAATCAAACAAACAAACAAACAAAAACTAACCTAAATAAATATATTGCTAATATATTGCAATAATTAATATATTGCTAAGTTAAAAATGCTTTGAAATGGGAAACTAAACTGACATTTTTTTTTCACTGTTGCTTTTAAAAGAGGAACCTCAAAATATGCACTACCTAGGACTGCAAAACATATGAACCTACCATTGTAAACACTAGATCTATCTATCAGAAAATTTAAAATGCAATGCTACCAATTTGTCATTAAACTAGTACTTTGCAATTAAAATTCATTAAATTATTCAATTATAAATTTGCACAGCTAATTTGGCCTACCCTGCATTTAGAATTTTATATTTTGCTGATTATTACTCTTTGCTCTTATTATTTTTGCCTTGAAATCAAATTCGTTGTATTTCAAGCATAAATATCCCGAAACAGAATAGTTTTAAACCTAGATTTTTCACTTCTACTCCAGTAGCTCGATTTCTTTTATTTTTAATTTTTCAAAATCCATAAAAAACATTTCTTTTATTAATATATATATATATATGTTTTTCTTCTTTTTTCTTTGTTGAGGCACCGTACATCTT
Source organism: Argiope aurantia (assembly GCA_026543865.1). Classification (NCBI taxonomy): domain Eukaryota; kingdom Metazoa; phylum Arthropoda; class Arachnida; order Araneae; family Araneidae; genus Argiope; species Argiope aurantia. The sequence goes on from JAPMOR010029255.1 coordinate 163,744, forward strand.
ACAGGTTGTGCATAAGGTGGACAGCGAGCAAGATCTCAGGTGTCTCAGCAGCTGTTGATCCGAGATTTAAGAACAGCTGTGCTCTCTTTACCCCTGTGCACGTGCTGCAGGGGGGAGAGAAAAAGGGAGAGCTAAGAAGCAAGTAAGAAATCTTCTGCAAGGTTGAGGAAGGAGGGAGCAGAGCAGATGGCAGGCAGAGAGAGAGAAGCTTTCTTCTTGCGAGCAAGCGTGCTGAATGTGAATTCACGCTTTCAACAAATCACGACTTTTTAGGGGTGGAGGGGTATCTTCGTGTGGTGTTTTTGGTTCTTCGATGCATATTCATGATGTCTGCCAATACCAGAACAGATCGTCTGCTCTGCAGTAGTTATTTTTATTGGGGGTGGGATGAAGTTTTTAACGTGATGAATTTTGTGATGCTGGAAGGGGGGGGGGAGTCGTGAGGGTGAGGATTGTTATTGAGTAAGAAGGCGCAATTAAATGGTTCGGCTATCGCGTTTGCGTGCTAAAATTTACAATGCAAAGCATGGTAGATGAATGGTTATAGATAATCTATATGCTTGCGTTAGCATAAGAATAATCAGGACTGTGTCTGAAAAAAAAGGGGGATGGGTTAGGTTGTGCATATGAAGGTCACTACCAGGAAGAAATTCGTTTTGTTTCATGTTAAGGTTGCAGTTTTTCCTATTCTAACCTACTACAATCAGCCTTTAATTTTTTTTATAGGGTAAGATCTTTTAAATGTTAACTACATAAATGCAGGCTCTCATGTTGTTTCAAACAAGCCTTATATCATCATAAAGTCCAAAAGACTTCGATCATAATTTGCTAAACTGGTTCTGAATTGGTATTAAGCATAAGTTTTACGAGTGCAAGGTAGAGAAAGGTTGGAAAATTCAGTTGTAGATTAGACATGGTATATTTGTAGTTCAACTGTAGAATTATCGCAATAGCAAGCTATTTTTAAAATAATAATGATAATAATTTTCAGTATCGGCTTAGCTTATATAGTAGGAAACTCCCTTGGTTAGTAGCGTATTCAAGGTAAACGACGCTCGGGACATAACGTGATTTTTTCACTTCCTTCCTATCGACATCATCAATTAAAAAATGTAAATAGTTACTTTGGATATGGCATTATTTTTTATGACTTCAAAAAGTGGAGTAAATGCACTAACGTCTTACTCCTATGACACCCTATCTAATACTGCTGCTTAAGGCATCTACACCCCCTCTCTTCTTCCTCTTTTTCTTGCATACAGCTGACCACCACGCCACCACCGAACATAGCAGTAGTGTCAGGATTTGTTGTGGCCACTGCTATCTTTAGCATGGTCCACCCATAACACTGACCGATTGACATCCTATTCGGGACAATTGCTCCTAGCCATTAAGTGGTCAATCACTGATCTTCCTCCTCGTCTCCCCGTTCACTTATCTTCCTATTAAACAAGGAAAAGGCCATCATTTAAAAAAAATATCCTTGAAATTCTCGATATTTCTCCAAATTCTCGTTTCACAACAACAGAAATCCAAACACTTTCAAACAGTTGGTAAAAAACTGACAATTTTTAACATCATGTCCTCCAGAGTTTTAAGATTGTCTGGTACCATCAGTACTGTACTTAAGTCATCATTTTCAACTTTCAGATTTTCTCTTAATTCCCACATTTCTGCGCATTCCTCTAAATAATTGTAAATAGTACCGCTTCCTTTACAGATGCATTTATTTTCCTGCATTCTTCCAAATCTTTGAAAATATGCAGGAAATCTCCCATGTCCTGATAGGATTTGGATTACTAGTGGATGGCATCGTCTTAATTTTATTTCTAGGTTAGAAACAAATTTCTCTTCCTCGGTCCTACGCCACTAGCGACGTAGCAGCAAGGCGGATAGCGAAGCAGTTTGCCAACTGAGTGATCAGAGTTGATATTATGTGGTTTAAGTTATTTTAAAAATTAATGATTTATCTCATATATTTAATTAAAATATTAATCATTCTTATCCATAAAATAAATTTTTCATTCATGTGATAAATGAATCATTGTTAGAATTTAAATAGTTAAATAATTATAAAAATAACTTTAATAATGGTAAATAGTAATTACAATTATTAATATTATTTAAAATTTTAAATTATTGGATTAAAATACTTATAAAACTTTGCTCTAAGTCTGCAAAAATAGATTGTAACTATACAGAAAACAGAAAGCAACTATAAATCTATTGAATGCATTTGGCATGTGGACCAAAATGTGAAATCTAGTTCTTAATCGATCTTCTAAAGAAAATATTGGTCATCATGTGAACATACAATATTGCCATTTATTAATTGTGCAAGATTTTCAAATTTTATTTCTTCGTTTTATAACTTTTATATAATTATAATTCTGACTGTTTTGTTATTAAATCTTAATAAATGCATAAGAAAATTTCTAAAATTTGTGAATAAACGAAACCTAGACGATTTTTTTTTAATGATAAAGGTAACTGCCATTATTATTTGTCAGTTTAAAGTTATATTTCAAATTATTATTTCTTTAAAAAGTAAATTTTAATTATTATTCAAAGATATATGAGTGAATGATTATAAAAGCATAACTGCCTTTTTTTTTACCATTTTATTGGACAGTTGTTTTTCATTTTCATGACGATTTGCTATTCAAATTTTAGCAGAAAGCAACATTATTTTCAACGTGCTGAAGCTTAGGTTTTACGGTAATAGCCACTGAGTTTGCGAAGTACCTTTACCTTTTCAAAAGTTTCAAATTTTAATTTGAATTAAATCAAAATGTTGGATTGTCAAAAATTGTTACAAAAGAACCTATTAATATGTGATCTTTGGAGATTTTTTCCTAAACACACTGATATTTATGAATCAATGCCAAAATAAGATTATTCAACTAAAGTAAACATAAAATTTAAAATAATGTTACCTTTATATTTCGAAATACAGGAGTAGCGACAGGGAATATGGATGTAGCAGGTACCAGTTATAAAGAGCAACCACATGCACAGCGACCGGGAAGTAATTGGATTATAAATGCTCTTGGCGCCATGGGATAAAACAATAATCTTTTATGCCATTTTTTACTTTCTCGCTCTCCCCCAGGTCTGAAAAGCTTTTTTCGAATTATGTTCATCCGTCTGTGAACTCGTAAACTCAGAAACGCTTTGAGCTAGATGGATGAAATTCTGTAAATAATTTTTACACCAAACTTGTAACTGCAAAAGAGCTAAATACATAACATTTGGTATACAGGTTTAGCATCTGAATGAACTATTCCATCAAAGGGTTGAATGTCTTTCCATCTGTATTTTCTCTCTCTGTAAACGCAATGACTGTAATAAATGAAATTCGGTATGTAATTCTGTGACTGCAATCGTTGCTCTCTGTCAAATTTTGGTTTCAATCGGTTAAAAAAAACCCGGCCAAAATACAAATTTTATTTTCGAATACTTGTGTATTAACCGCGTTTAAGAGATTAATAACTCAAAAAAAAAATCCCCAGATATCGCTCGCTAGATTTATTAAAAATGGTAGATTCATAGCAAAGATTGTTCTTTCTTAACCATTATTCACCAATGACATGTCGTTAATGTACAATTAGCAAACGGCGTTCTACATTATACAACAAAATGCTCAACTTAATGCTTGAAAATAAAAATCTGAGCACTCGTAGAATTCACGGCCTTATCCAGGGTCCACATTTTTATGCGTGGCAATTGAGAGTATGTGAGAAATTTCGAGGAGACCAATACATCAATTAAAAAAAATAATAGTATGCTCCATGTGCTATTTATCCTTGCGGTGAGACTGATGACGACAGGGAAAGAAAAGTAAATATTTTGCCTAGAGCGCAATTTATTCTTGCTACACCACTGAAAGCAGCACCATGTAGCATGAACGTGTATTCCACTTTTTAAAGCTAACTGTAATGAAGAGGTGAAAAAATAATGCCATGCATCGGGCATTATGATAAATGAGATGCCACTTATTACAAATGGGACCGAAAGAAATCATATTATGCCCTAGAGGCCGCTCACTCTCCCTGCAATTCTGTTTTAAAAGTTCATCGCACATAACACCGCTTTTAGTGAGATGAGATAAAGTTTCCCTTGTAGTCATGTTTGAAATAATTTTCTTCTTTTCGATACTATATTGAGATGTACTATATTAAAAAAGTTGCATTAAGATTGATTGATTTTGCTACATAAATATTATCGCTAATACTTCCCTACGATTAAACTTTGATTAGAATCGATCAAATATTTATTTAATTCTCATCAGTTCGGAGTGGTCTCATTGAGTGAGTGCATCTTGATTCTAAAAATCTGTTGACGAAGCTTTTAAAATAGATTTTAATACTAAATAGTCCTGAATAAAACCCTGTTTTGCTTAGAAATGATTGATATTTTTAATGAAATTTAATTTTAAATGTTAACTAGCTCTCTTTGGCATCCGGTTATTTATCCATCATATTAGCAGCATTCATTTAATCATATGCACAAACTTTGATATGCTACATCTTATTATAATAAAAATTAAGTTTTATTTTAAACTATACTTGTGCAGTAATCATAAGCTATTCTACTTTATTAGCCTCGATGACAAAGTGGGAGAATTCTTTAAATGATGATACCGGTTGCTTTGCCAAAATTTTATTTCGTGATATCACTTAAATATGAAAGGTATTGAAGAACATACGGCCGCTGATGATGCATCTATTGATCGAATAAAAATTGGCGAAAACGGTGAGGGGGTGGGAAGGCCCCGTTAAAATTTTTCTTCACAGACACTATAACTGTTATTTTTGATAATTTCCACCAAAATGAAGAGTGGTGATACGGCAGTTGATCATTAATGAGATATTTAAAAAGGATAAGCTTTCATATAATTAAAGAAAATGGGGAAATCGGAACAATAGTAGGGCGCGGAAGACTTTGTCTTTTGTTTTACTAATTATTTTAAGTATATGGGCATTAAATATATAAGTAAAAAACAAAACCTCTACTCTATATTTATATTATGATATGTTTCATTAAAAATAATTTTATTGAGTTTGGAATGATATCGAATTCAAGTTTAACAAATTAGTTTATCAAAAATTTATGTGGCAGGAAAGAAATATCTCATGATCAGTACATGCTTTTAATACGATATGTAGTTATTAGAAAATAGAGGAATCGCTTGGATGTAATGATTTACGATTGTGAATTACAAAAATTAAAAGAGATTTTGACCATTTAATATAATAATAGTAGCTTTTTTTTTCCCATCGAGGGACTTCATTATGAATAAAATTAATTTTGAATGGAAAATACAATTTAAATAATTGTGATTGTTTTGATATTTGTTTTTAACTAATTGGTAATTGTATGCATGCATGTGCGCAATTAAAAAGTCAAAATTAGAAATTTATACTTCGAAATATCATAATGGTAATTCCGTACTATAGTTAAGACACGTTATGCTTCAATGGCTAGACCACCTCAAATAGCACATGGATAATATGAGCCATGAGAAATACCCCTACCCCCTTCCTTCAGGAGCTTCTCGTGCTTGGAAACCTGATAAGGAAATATATCTCAGCCATAACGTCATTGTTTAATTTTTTTTTTGCTCCAGATTTATAATTGCTTTAAATTATTCGTCTTTATGAAAATCTTTACTCGCCTCTATCTGTACTAATAATATAGCAGCGTGTGTGTGCTAGCTCCCTTTTGGACCAAACATTGAACTTAGAGCTACCAAATTTGATATAGATATATTTTTGAGGATGGAAAGGTGCAGCCCGGAGAGTTTTTTCCCCCCTTGAAATTTTAAATAAAATAATAAATAAAAATTAAGCGGAATCTTGGAGTTTTTGCTCGATACATTCGAAAACATTACTGCACAAAAATAATTTTTACACCATTTTTAAAAAAAGAAGAAAAAAAAAAGTTTATTTTTTATAGTGTTAGATTTATGGTTGGGTTATGGTTATAGTTTATAGTTTTAAAGTGTTTTTATGGTGTTATTTAGTTGTGCAATTTTTTTTCACAAAATTTTGATAATTTTATAAAAATAATTTTTATATAATAATAACGTGACTTACATTGTTGAAATCAGAGGAAGAAAAATTTGTTAATTATTTGTGAAGCTTAAATCATCAAAAATGAAATTACATTATCGCTAAAACCAACATATGATTTGAAATGGATTAATCAGAAATTTAAGTTTTTAATAACACTATGACATCATGCAACTTGCCTCCATTAAAAAGGTTCATATACACAATAAACAGAACACTTATAAAGTTATTAAAATAACACTTAATTGTCTGTCGAAATTTGACACTCAAAAATGCTTTATTGAGAGAATCATGGAAATCAAATTCTGTATAAGAGATTTAATTGAAATAAAATACAACAAATATGCACGAAGAACCAGTTGGTCACCAAAGCGGCTAATAGACAGCAAAAATTGCATATTAATTAATATATAGACTTTTCAAACAATTTTCTTTTATTCTTGTTTTCATAATAATTGCATGTTATGAAAATGGGGCCGTTAGCAAATTTTGTAAAAGTATTCAAATGAACTGGTCCTTTTGACGCTTTAAAAAAAATATAATTTTAGAATAATCCCTTTCTCAAGAGAGAGAATATTTTTTCGCAATAAAAGTAATGATAATATTTAATTTGTTATGGCTATCTATATCTGTTTCTATTAGTTTGAATGATAAATTAACATTCAATGAAACGAGGTGGAGAAATTTTTAAAAATATTCTATGAAATGATTTATTACATTTAAAATGAACAAGGAGAGGGTGTATCGATCAGTTGCATATTCCCCAATCAGCTACGGAAAAGTTAAAAAATAGATATATTTTAATAAAAAGAATCACCATAAAATCGAAACTTATTGAGAATACGTTTTAATAAATAATGAGGAAAATAAAATAAGTGATTTCTTCGAGTGCTAGGTTTTTATTTTCAAAATGCAGCCTACTCGTCTTTTTTTTTTTTTCCCCCGAAAATGAGAGAGCCACTTGATTCAAATCGTTGTTTTGAACCATTTTTCTAAAAAGCTATTTATTTTCAAAATATAATCCATTTAGAAATGATAGCCAAACTGTCTTTACGATAACCTCAAAATAAATCAAATCACTTTAATGTAGAATGAAGCAAATTCATAGAAAGTTTGAAATATATAAACGTACTTTTCGATATCGGCTGAACCAAGTTTTATTTTCGGTTTCGAGTTGAAATGGAAGAAAATGTGCTGAACTGCCATCTGGTGGTAAAATTTTCAACAATTTCAGATATTGGGATTTTTCTGCAAGTTCATAAATTAAAGGATGCCATTTGATGAGACAATTAACTACATTTTTGAGTGGAAAACATTTTAAGAAATATTATGATATTTATCTTCTTACTTACTTGGGTCTCCGATCCTCTCAATTTTCGAAGATTTTATAGGATACTGTAAATTTCCATTTCCATTGATAAAATCAACACCATCAAACGATTCCGCATGATCAGCTGAAAACCATTTAATAGATTCTCCGAAAAACAATACATATTTGTTACATGTTTATGTATATTTTATACATATATATTATTTTATTCATGTTTTGGTAAATACATATTTATTGTTCGAAAATTGCATAAGTTAAAATCACAGATAAAAAACATATGGAATTTTAATGTAATAGCTGAAACTGCTGCAGAAGTATGGCAGACCCTGACAATAAACAACAGTTTGACAGCAGATGAAGTTAAACTATACAAGTGCTTTGCATGAAACTTTTTTTTTTGATAAATTTGGCATGCAAATGATAATTTTGATATAGCTTTGACGAAACACTGAATTTGTTCTTTGCCTTTTTAATTTTTCAGGATCTGAGGACTTATATTTTATTACAATCACTCATCTCTAACTGATCATGCATAGTAGAAATGTAAGGAAGACAGTTCTAAAATTCTGTCAGCAAACTTTATTTTTATAGTAGACAGAAATGTACCTGTGATAAATTCCGGGGCTGCTGTGGCTTAACGGCAGAGTTTTGAGTTCAGAACCCGATTACCCATAACACTCATCGTGTAGGTGAGCCTGATACACGTTAAATATGACGTTTGGGACTAAGCACTCTCCCGTTGGTGTGGTGGAGAAATTTGAAGAGATGTTGCCAATTCATTTTCAGATATTATCATCTGACCGGGGTTCAAAATTACGAGGCTCATTCGAAAATAACTACCATGTTATTCCCAAATGAGATATTATTGTAACTAAACTATGAGACGGTGTAAATTCATTTTCAGAGCTTAGCTGACCAGGGTTCAAAATTACAAGGTTCGACCGAAAATAGTTCTCATGTTACTTCCAAACAGGATGTTAATATAACTGAACTAAATAATAATTTTTTCAGTAATTTATATCTCCACTAATAATAAAGGAAAACATGCCTAGAAGTACCTTGGCACTCTACAGGGTAAATCACTTGACCAAGAACTACCAAATCTGGCACAAAGATATTTTAGAGAATAAAAATGTGCATCTCCGATCATTTTTTAAAAAAATTATCTATTGAATGGATTTTTAGGCAGAAGCAGCGTTTGAAATAATATCCAATATAGTTCGTTTCTTCCAAAATGTAAAAAAGGCATTACTACACAAGAAATTTTTGTGATAAATTGCTTTTAGATTCTGGATAACTCTATGGACTGTCATTTGAATTCTTGCAATCATATTCACAGGTAAAGTTACGCAACAAAAATATTATTACTGAAAGATTTCAAAAAATAGTTATTTAGGTGCCCAAGCACATTGTCTAAAAATAAAACAGTTTTTTGAGGCGGCAGAGGGTCGCGGTGACCTGGTGGCACGATCACGGCTTTGGAACCGTAGGTTTTCAGGTTTGAGGCTCTATTCCACCGAAGAACCGTCGTATAAGCGAGTCTGATGCAAGTTAAATTCGTTGAGGCCAAACGTCCTCCCACTGATGTGGTGTGAAAGTTTGGAGAGGACGAGTGTCGTCCTCGTCATTTGACCACGGTTCACAATTACGAGTTTCGTTCCAAAATAGCCCTAGTGTTGCTTTAAAATGAGGCTTCAATATAACTAAACTAAACTGAGGCGGCAGAATAAGAGAATCGAGGTGTTGACACATAGAAGGAATGAAGTTTATTTCAAAACAATTTTTAAAAAATTTTCTACACATATGCAATTATTTTTCCATATTGTTTTGAAAAATAAATAAGAAAATACAATTGAATGATTTCACAAATTGTGATCATTTACTTCAAACATCAGGTTTAATTGTAAAACGCAGTTATTCAATATCTCGAATACTGATTTAAAAAAACAAACAAACATTTTTCTCATATTTGAAAAAAAAATGTGTAGCTATCGTTAAAAAATTAGAAGTCGAGATTTCGTCACATTTCAAAATCTTTCTGAATCCGAAAACTGCATTTTTGGAATTATGTTTGTCGGAGAACACCATAACTAAGACGTTTCACCAAATTTGTACATTGCTAACAAATTTTAAAAGAAATGTCAGAGAGTTTGTCTGTCCATATGCAAGTGCACTTGATAGCTACTAAACGAAAAGATTAAATAAATGGAGTTTGATATATAATTTCAGTCCTTAAGATGTAGATTCGTTTCATATTTTGAATCAAATCCGTCAAGAAGCTGATCAACTTTAAGTGTATACTTTCAAACGCATATAAACGTTGTAACTCAAAAACTCAATGAACTAGATAAATGCTAATTCTGTGTACCAATTTCATTAAAAGTGAAGATTCCTATCAAATTTTGAACTAAATCTGTCAAACGGTCGGCTAATTGTCGGTCCGTACTTTCGTATGCAAGAAAACGTGATAACTCAAAAACACGAACTTAAGTAAATTAAATTTGGTATGTGATCCAATTGCTAAAATGATATTTTGTGTTCTATCGATTAGAAAATAAAAAGGAATCCAGATACATATGGGTATTTTTTTTACTATATTAATAAAAAGAACAAAACTGTCAACCACAGACTGAAAAAAAAATATCTGAGGATTTAAGATGCCTTCAGCTATGCCTAAAGTCCACACTGGGGGAGATAATACCTTTATCATGAAAAGAAACTTTCGGAAAATCACTACCGCTGTTTTTTTTTTCACATTTTTTTATCCGGCTGAATTCGTAAAATTACATATGGTGCGAAGCATTATTTCTGGAAACACTGAGTTTTATAAACACTATATAAATAACATTTTAATACACCCTAGCAACAATGCATTGATATTTTTTGGAGATTAATTAAACATATATTCTTTTTCACTTGCCCTTAGAATCGGTAGTTTGTAATAACTCAATAGCCATAAAATGCAATTAAAAAAGGGCCCAGAGATGAAAGCGTTCCATCATGGTCTTCCGAAACGATATAGTATATATGCAAGCAATACCCCAACCTAGCCAGAAACCATGCGGCAAACTTGATGGGGCCACCGAAGAGCAACCCTACCTAGCACGAAGGAAACGACAATAATATTGGACACTTGCAAACAACAAAAGATTCTCTAGAGAGAGCGCAAATGGGTCATTAGGTGAGAACTTTGACATGTCCTTAATAGAAGATTTAATGGCTGAAATTTTTAAGACTTCTTCGACGTCAAGAGACATCCAATTTCTTGGCCATCTGAGTCTGACTCGCCATAGTGCACAGGCTTTGACCACCTGATTTATACAGCCTTCTGGCAAGTCGAACTTTTGTCAAAGAAACGGCTCTAATGTACAGAAAATACACATGTCCAGTGTATACTTGGTCTAAAATCGCCAGTTTTTATGGAAGAGTGATATTGAAATTTCATAAATCAGTCAGTTTTAGTGATTGATTTAATTGGTTGAAGTTCAACAATTTTTATTAAAAATATTGGTGTCTCAAGAATATTTTGTTAAATATGATTCAAAGAGCAGAGGACCTATGTAAAAAGTTTAAAATTCCTGATTCATCGGAGCATTTATTGATTAAAGTTATATTAAATATAATTATTTAGTTCCTTTAGACCATTTTGTTAGCAAACGTATGCCCCAAATTAGCTGATGGTCGCTGATTAGAATGATTATCCTAAGTATATTAAACTATGTTTGCCTTAAATTAAATTTTTTTATTGAATTAATAATATAGGTATCGTCAAAGCTCATAGAAAACCTTTTACTTTTCAGAAAATATCTTATTTCATTTTATACAGACACCTGCCGAAAATTACAATTTTGTTTATTAAATTTACAATAATAGTTGATTTATTTTTTTAATTTAAACTTCTATCAATGTGATGGCAACACGTTGACAAAAGTTTTTTTTTTTTTTTTTTTAAATTTGACGTGCTCGTGCAGATTAAATTTTAGCATAATTTAATCTAAGCATAATTTATAAATTAAAGTTTAAGCTTTAATTTAAAAAAAACTTTAATTTGATGCAAAAATCGATTTTGTGCTGTAATATTTTCTGGTTATAGCGACAAAACGCCGAAATGACGCTTAATTTTTAATTAAAATTCTAATTAAAAATTTTAAAAAATCGCTCCACGGTGCACATTCCCGACCTCCAAGGTATATATATGCCAAATGTGATAATTGTATGTCAAAAGGTTTGGACTGTAGAGCGCCAACACACACACACACACATTAAGCTTTATTTTTAAGTATAGATTATCACATCGGGCTTTGGCCAAGGATTCCCGGCCACTTCGCGAAATGGCCAGCCAAAGTAGAAAATACAATAATAATTGCAAGTATTTCGGACTTTGGTCAAACCTCTTGGCCAGAACTGGCCGTAACATATATAATAAATTTTATACTCATTTAGTAATGAAATGATAAGTTTCATTGAAACTCTATTCTACTTTTCAATAACCGAGTGCAATAGATCTGAAACTTCAGTTTTGGTCTAATCCTAACTTATCACCAACTATAATATTCTTTTTCAATTCTATTTTATACTATTCCCCTCTCCCCACAAATACGCATAGAAAATAAGTTTCTTTCTGTGTCACAATGTAGGATATACCAAAGTTTTTAACCTGGAAAATAACTTTAATATCCTGTATTTAAAGTGCTCCTAGGTTGCCAAGTATGTAAGTTTCACAATTCAGTGCCATCAAGGTTCTTGTGTTTTCTAGGCAAAGAAATATTCATGCAAGTCAAATAATACATTTTCACATGCATAACATTCATTATAAATATACAGATTCAACACTCTAAATAAGTGTTTTTATTATTAAAAAGCTTTCTATTAGACAAATTTTTGATATCAAGCTTGACTTATATTTATAACACTAGATATAGAATGTTTTGAAATTTTTAATAAAATGATGTGGAAATATTCCTCAGATTTGGGTCGAGTTTGTCCGAATAAATATTTTATTTTAAAATTGCATTAAGGCTATTTTGACATTAATATGAACAAATTGTTTTAGCATAAATTTTGAATAATAGTCATATGGTGAACACAACATCTAAAATAGGACCCTTAATCTCCACACTACATTCAGCAGGAAGGTTTTTCATTCCAAAGACATGCTTAATGTATACCATGATACCTGAATGAATTGAATCTTAAGGTCATGATTGAAGGCTATTGAAAATTGGGAAATATTTTCTAAATTTTTAAACAGAAAAGAATATTTTTTCCTTCCTATATTTATGATGGATTATGGATTTCCATTACTTTAAGAATATCATTAAGGATTTCATACAACATTTTCATGCATATGCAATACAAATTAAAGAAGAAAAAATGAAACTCGCATATCCAAATAAGAATATCAGATTTTATTCACAAAAACTCAATTTTGACAAAAAAAAAAAAAAAAAAAGATGTTCTGAAAAGGTTATTATTATTTTTTTTAATGAAAGACAATGTGCAACAAGGATTGCAAATTTACAATTTGTTTTATTGAACAGTACAAATTTTTATTCCACTTTAATTCTTTCTATAAAATCATACCGACAGTTTCACTTACAAATGGGAGAAAAACTGAAATACTGATTAAACTAATAAAACTTAACTAAAATTTTTCAAAGAAAAGAAATAAACAAAATTTCATAACACATTACACAAAACAATAATATCTTTTCTTCTCATTTGTGCGTTGTAAATACCTATATTACAAGATTATTTTGTAAAAAAGACACCTGCCCAAAACATACTAGCTTTTCTTATTTCCACCTTTTTCCTTTACATGAGTTTTCTTTACGAGAAAACATATCTTTTCATTATCAATCAAAACAAAAAAGAAAACTTTTCACTTTAGATTCATCATAAAAATCACAATTTCATGTCAGGACAGACATTTTGCAATGACTAATTATAACACCGGAAGTAGATTTCTCATTACAGTGACATAAATACTTTGCATGTTTGTCTCACACAAACTTCTATGACAGACAACTATACATGAGAGCAAAACTTGGATGGAAATGAGTTATGTATGACAAATAACATATTTATTATTTTTTTCAATGAATAAGATACTCTGATGGGTAATTCATGGACATATTTTCATTTCATTTGCTTCTTTAAAAAATATGTTCTTACAGCTTACTAATGGAGGATTTATATCACTGTTAAATATTCAGTGTTTAAACATAAATGGAAAACTAATGCTTGCAAACAATTGAATTTGTTGAAACTTGAAATGAATAATGATTCACAGACAGATGAAAACAAATAACATTTATGATAACAAGAAATGAAATATTTATATTTATAATGACAACACACTTAAGATTATTATTATTTTAATTTTTAAATTATGAATACAAAAAATTACCTTCATTAAATACAATTGCACACATAAATGTACCACAATACATCATACTAAATATTAAGTAAAATAAGAAGTTTGAGGTAAAGTATCAAACAAAAATTATGTAATTTTCTTTCTCTGATTAGAAGGTTTCGAAGTAATAAGTAATTTTTTTCACAGAATTGAAATTCCAACCCAGTTTTAAAAATATATTTACAATTAAAATTTCCTTGAATGACAAAAATATATTTTTCTTTACTGCCTATTAGTTATATTCAATAAGACAAAGTACTTATTTAATTAGCAGTTTTTAAAATTTTAATGGCAGGAATTTAGATATTATTTACTCAATCTTGACACATTACTAGATTCCCATTCCCAACAGACAGCAAATAAAACCAAGATTTTTGTACTAAGACACTTGTAAAAAACAATAATTACAAAACAAAAATACCTTTTGCACAAAACACTGTCATGCTTGTCTCCAAACTTGTCATGCTGAATGAACATGATTGCTCTAGTAGCTACATTTCTTTTTATGGAGTTTTGAGTGTTGTTAATATAAAACCATTCAATAATTTTATATTAACATTTTTGAAAGCTAAGATTTATAAAGAATTGTAAAATTAAATATATTTTTAAATGATGTAGTATTTAAATTTTATACTGTTTTAATATGCAGAATCCATTTTAAAGAAATGTTTAAATAGAATCAAAACTACTAAAAGAACCTATGATAAATATCAATTCTTACTTAGTGATATATAGAAACTAATTAAAAAATATAATTTAAAATATTTCAGAAAATATGTTTTAATTTAATTATGAAATGTGCACAGCAATCTATCAAAAAAAATATTTTATTTAGAATTATCTTCAAATATAAGCAATGAAAAAGATTGGGAAAAGAAACAGAAAGAAAAATTAACCGTTCAAATACCAATAACTGTATTTATAAAATAATATAATGCAAACATATAAAAAAAATGTTAGTTTTAAGTACACTACCCGAAACAATAAACTTCAAGTAGTTATCGATTTGAATATTTAATAGTAAATGTGTTAATTAATCTTAGAAATTATTGACTCAAACTTTAAAAGCATACTTTTTCCAAATAAAATTCAAAATTACATTTAAGAGAGATGTTGAAGTTTTCAATTTTTTTTTGGGGGGGGGAGGGGGAGATGGTTGTTTTAATATTGAATTTAAATCTTCATGAAAGCATTAATATGAAATGAAAAATAGATAAATATAAGGGTTTGAATGGAAATTAACGATCAATTCTTCCAAAAGGGCCATCTTCAGTAACTACTACATACAAAGTGAAAGAAAAACCCGTGAATATATAAGTGCACATATATTTTTTAATACATTTTGAAGAAAATAAAACTTTAACTGCTAAAGATAAATAGGGAATAGTTTTAAAAATTTTGAAAATTGTTCATATTTTTTTTTAAATTAAAAACCTGCAAATTTTAATATATCTGTGATTTTGAAATTTGGATGAATTCTATTTTTAATGGTTTAAAGATTCAAAGTTATGTTTAAAAATGATTGTTAAAGATTACTGACAAGATAAATAATATATCTTGCCTGAAAAGAACAGTTGTTTAAAAATTTAAACATTGCATTCATGTATTTACATTATTTAAATAATGTACAAAAGTATAAAAACCCTATCCTCTCCATTAGTAAGCATTCCTTAACATACAGAATAATCAACCTATTATTAATTGCTGGTCAGTATCAAATACCATTTTGTACAACATCTCAATTCCATTTAAATTTCTCGATATCTTGGCACACTGAACAGCCAAAGTGGCTTCGTCAGAAATTAGGGAAAAATGAAGGTACATTTTATGCAAAAGGATGTAAAAACAAAAATTTACTACAATGCATGGATAGAGGCATTTCACAGCCTGTTTATTATTTATGTTCAATGAATATACACGGCACAGAGTCAAAATCACAGATGATCATTGAATATTTTTTTAAACACACAAAACGATATACAACTGTCTGACACATGATGATTAAGAATAATTTCTACAAATTAAAAAATTCTTCTTGTTCTCAATGACGGGATGTTTGCTCATTATAAATCAGACATAAAAAGTCATACATAATTGCATTTTTAAGTCCCAAAATGTCATCAGTGGTTTGTAAGAAACAAGATCATATCTTGCTCTTACCTACACAACCTACTTCAAAGAAGTCAGACAAAAGAATTTGTTAAGTTAAAAAAAGCTTTCAGCTTTCATATCAAACATGAGTCGCTTCACAGCCTTCCCAATCCTCATCATCTGAATCCGTTTCACTTTCTAGCATTTCATTGTCACTACTTGTCTCACCATGACTACTTGCAGTATCACTATGTCCTTGAACAGATCCCTTGTATTCAGAATCAAGTGAAATGTTGGGAGAATCATTCACACTAGTAAATTCTACTGTGACCTACAATAAATATTTTAGCAAGAATGTTTTAAATATTTGTTTTAACAAAAACAGAAATCAAATAAGGAACTAATTACAAAAAGTAATCATATCAACAATTTAAACTATAATAGTTATTGCACAGTGTGATATTATGCTATTCTTAAGATAATTTTTAACATGCTTCCGATTATGTGCAAATTATAACACTTTAATACAATGTCTTTTAATTTCATTAAAAACTAACAATAATCATTATTCAATAAAAATGTAATTTAATTAACTAGAATTTGTCAATAAGCAATAAAAAATCATTTGCTGCTAATATTTGCTTGAATTATCCACAAAATATTTGATAACTAATCATAAATAGATATACTTACAGAGTTTTTACAATCTTAGGATTAACTTTATTAGCATTTAACGTTTTATTACACTCTTAAATTGAATACTGATTACAAATAAGACAACACATTACAAAGAAATTCTAATCCTGCCAATTTAAAAAAATAAAATATCTTTAAACTTTCATGTCATTTAAAACTACACGCACACACATATGCTTTATAACAAGATAAAATGAAAAGATTGGCTTAAAACCTATATGAATTTTGCAACACATTTTTTAAAAACAGTTTTCCAATAATAATTTCTGAAATATATTCACAAAATTACAAATGCATTGGTATCCTAAAACTTGGCTCCAGGGTACATTTGATGACTAAAACTTTGTACATAATATTTTAATCATTTTACTTGATAAATTTGTAAATAAAACTTTTAATCAACTTTAATCGTCTTTTTAAAAATAAATTAATTAAAACTGTACTTGTCAGTAAACCTTCTATATACAATTCTGTACATCATTAAATTAAATCTATTTCAAACACAAAAAATTCTTCAAAATCCGTAATCAAGGGATTCAATAGCTAAAACTTATACTTAAGATAAATTGTATATATCTTATCTGAAATGTGAAATATTGTACTATAGCATTATAATTTTGGTTACACATTTCAAAATGTGTTTATTAATATATTAGTATTTCCACTTGATTAAACACCAGCAACTTTATGTGTGTGTATATACAGGGTTAGCAAGAAATGTTACCCACTTCAGAAGGCTCTAAAATGCATTCTATTGATCCAAATGAGAAAAAATTTGAACTACAGATTGAGATAATGCACTTTATATTTATTAAATTTTTTTTAAAAAAGTACAAAAATTCACCATTAGGTGACATTGTAATACACATAAAACCATTTAATATGGTTTATAACTGTTAAATAAAGTAAAATTAAAATTGCTCAATATGTCCTCATTTTCAACAATATGCCCTAATCTTAGAACCATATTTTCTATAGATAACCAGAGTGAGTCTGCAGGACTATTAAGAATATGGTGCTGAATGTTGTCCTTCTGATCTGGTAGAGATGATAACATTTGACGGCTGCAACAAATGCACATTGATTTTGTATGGATAAAAATGCAAAACATACTGTATGATTTTTCATACAGTTGAATACGGCATATCCAGAACATGGGAACCAACTGGCAAACTCGCACTATTATGCAGCGACTGACTGCTGGCTTCAATGAGTGTGGTCGCAACATTTTCGATGCTGGAAGACAGGATTTTTTTTTTCATCCTCTATCTGGAAGAATGGTAAGTTGCCCATTTTTTCCCCCCAAATTTCTGCATTATCTTGCATAGGGCATCTCTTCTTATCCGCTTCATACGACGAAATTCTTTTAGAGCTGCAACTAAGTTTTGTTGGCTCACCAGTAGCGCTTTTTCTTGCAACGTAGGCATGACGAACAGAGAAGAAACTACCGTTTGTGCAGAAACCGCCTTATTTTTATCCAAAGAAAAATAGTAATAGGCATATGCTGTAATGCAAATTATGTTTCACATTTTCAATATATGCAAATATATTCAATATATGTATGAATTTGTGTTACAGCGGCATCTATTGGTACATTTTTGTACTGAATTTTTTTAATTAATAAATATGAAGCGCATCATCTGAATAATCTATAGTTTAAATTTTATCTCATTTGGTCCAACAGAATGCATTTTAGAGTCCTCTGAAGTGGGAAACTTATTTCTCACTAACCCTGTATATTTTTTTTATAAAAGAAAGTGTTTTTATGTTTGTGCTATATTCAAATCAGATCGCACTTACAACTATGAAATTTTGTGCACAGGTAATCCAGATAGTGAATCAATTCACCTCAGAGTCTGAATTTTAAAATTTAATGCAGATATATCTTCTACTACGTATCTTGTATTAGGATGATTTTCCACATGTATTTGTCTGTACTATCACTTTTAATTATTGTTGGTATCTTTACACCAATAGAAACAGCAAACAATTGTCATTCAAATGAAATTTAATTTGCACGTATCATGTAATTGTACAGAGAACAATGGTATTAGAAAAACAGATTTCTGTTTTTTGAGAAATTTTTATAAATTAATCACTTTTTGTCAAAAAATTCCAATTATTAAAATTACAATTCTTTCATAAGATATTTTATTAAAAAATGATGTGCTTATTAGACCTAAATTTTTTCAAGTCGATTATTTGAATATTTCTTCTAAATCAAGAATGGTCAACTGACTCTTAATTTTACTACTTCTCTGATTTTACAAATAGCTAAAGTCGATAAAAATATTATTGAATAAGCCAATTTGATTAGCCACATAAGCATCTAATATTGAAGAAATGTGAGACTAGTCGATCCACATCAGATTCAGTATGTGAGGAATCGCGAAATAGGAAATTATTTCCAGCCTACATCCTGACAATCAATTTATGATATATATTTAGTACTGTATTGTGTGATAACTATTATCAACAAATATTGATATAAAACATAAATGAAATTAATAGGAAACTTTACAATTATTTTGATGCCAGACACTTTGGGAGGAGTAATAAAATATATCAAACCTTGAAATCTCTGCTAAAAAGTTTATGTGTTTTGTCTTTTGTAGCCTTGTCTAAGTCATTTTTATACAGTATTAACACAGGGCATTTTCCATAATCTTCAGGTTGCAAACTGAAAAAATATAGTTATTAAATATAAACAAGAGTAATATATACTGGAACACTTTTTTTTTACAGTATAAAGTCTATATATAAATTTTTCACTCAAGTTTTTCATATACCAAAAACAAGCAGATATTTAGAAAAAGATAAATATCAAGCAAAATTAAAACTTTTACTAACTAGATCATTAAACTATATATTTGTAATAAAAATATTTCATATTAGGAAGAGTCAATTTTTTTCTAACTTAATTTGAACAAAATATTCAGCTTATCTAATACAAATAGTTCAAAAAAAAATTTTTTTTTCTTTATTAACACCATGAAGATATTTGATTGGTGGCAATTAGAACATATTTATTTATTTTGGAATTTATATGAAAAGTGCAACAAACCTTCTGTTCTTCTCTGCATGTGGTGATGAAGGAAAATGATATGAGGTAATATTATCTTTTTCTTTCCTCACAGGATAGCTATTTAAATTAATATATGAAGATACCGAGGTAGCGGTGCATCCATTACTTTGGGTATTTTGTAAACTCTCACTAACAGGTCGGACGAAAAATGTATTAAACCAGAAAAGGAACATCTTTTCCTGTTAAAGATAGAAGTAAATTATCATATAAATAAATTTCAAAAGCAAGTTAATTAAATAACAACCTGGGACATTTAACTAATTCTCAAACATATTTAACCAAAATTTTACCAGTTTGTATAACATATTACAATAAAAAATTATAAAACCATAACTTTGAAAGACATTTGCTCTTTTTTATTTTTTTATAGTTGCTACTTTTTTATAGACAATAAAAATAGTTATTCAACAGAATTTTTTAAAAAAATATAATGCACCTTTAAAAATATATATGCAAAGAATAATTTCTTACTAATTTCATATTCTTAACAGTTGTGATGATTTATGTGTTAGATTACAATATGTTCAAATTTGTTTAAGTACTTGCACAGCTGCCAGTGTAATCTTGTAGTAAATTTAAACCATTATATTTATGCATATTCTTTGAAAATAAACTTTTTGTTACTAAAATTTATAAAAGTGGTCTTATTTTTTCAAAACGGAAATTTATTTAAAATAAAATTGAATTATTTTTAACAATTTGCTTCCTAAATAATAATAATTATTATTGTATAACTATCTCTACCAAAAAAATTTATTCTTATTTTTAGTTAAGAATCAAAACTTTAAAAAATGCAGTTGAACCTATCATTTTACATTATATTACTTCATACGTTCTATTTGAATAAATTTTTTCTACTACTTTTAATAAATAACAAAGATGTATATTTACTAGATAGATATTTCTGTAAAATTGAAAAGTGAGTAGAACATTCTTGTAAAGTTGTAAACAAGTTTTGTGAGATTGGGAAATCCTTATGACTATTAAAAAAACTGGGAACCCATTATAAATAAAACCATGACACAAAAGGACAATTATAAAGAAGTTAAAATCTGGAAACTTTGGCTTCACAACAAAATTATCCAATATAAAAAATTATGTTTCCCAAAGTGGTAAAAAAAAAAGCACAGCAATATAATTTACTCAAAGAGAAATGCTGCATCAATATTGACTAAAAAGCATTAAAAAAAGTGACTGAAATTTACACAGGAAATGACATCCTGGAAAAAAGACTAGCATCATACTGAAAAGGAATTTAACTTGGATGGTCTATTTGGCTGACAATATTACTGGCACAATCTATGTAATGATTGAGAAATATTCTCAAATAGACAAACTGGTGGAGATTCCGATATGGTATAGGCTGGATTCCAAAATGCAGGAAAAACTGATAATAGCATTTACAGACAATTGTTTGAATGTTGCAGACAACATATGAATGAACTATACATTCTTACACGATCAGGACACATTGGAAACTCGTTTTGTATGTTCCAGCATGACAATGCTCCTATGAATATGGCAAACTTCACTTGCATAATTTCTAGAAATGGTGCATCTATTATGGATTTGCAATTTACCACTAGGACTTGAAAATCTATTAGACAACATGTGGAGCATTCTTGTAAGAGCAGTGTATGCAAGTGGAAAGCAGTTATACTATGATACAGATTTGGAAAAAGGAGCTCATTCTAAAAAAATCGTATGGAACTTTTTTCTTTTTTTTTTAAATTTATCATTAAACGGATGTTTTGTGCAATGGACTTACTTTCTGAAATAGCTATTTCACAAAAGAAGTAATATAATTTCTAAAATAATATTTTATACATAATAGAACTAACCCTCATTCAACATTAGTTTTTTCTGAAGGGCTATCATTGCGATACATCTTGTAATTAGATAACAGATATGAATCGCAAACAGGCCAGAATATTACCAATATGTTAAATTTAAAATAAAAGAATTCCTATCACAAATTCATTTTCAATACATAGAAAACAGGAACATTGAAATGATTACAAAATTATATATTGAATAAAAATATTTTAAAAAGGGAAATGAAAATATTAATTTATAATAAACATTAATTTGTCAAAACAAATAAGTATATTGATTTAAAAGAAAATAGAGGAAGGAGCACAAGTTGAAAAGCAAATAATGATAAATACTAACTGTTTTCCCAAATTTTGGTCTATTGCGAAATTCAATCTTGATATCTCCACAAACTGGCACAGTTTCAGTAAATTCAAATGATAGAAACTTCTTATTACGCTTTACTTCCAGAACAGGTGATGTGTATAATTTGGTTTTTAACTGATAAACAACAAAGTAAGGACCTGCAATGAATATTTCATAGCTTATTTTAATATTTCTTTCTGAAATTCAGTTTGAGATTTAATATTATATATCCAAATAATAATTAATATACAATCAAACTGAAATTCAAATATCTTGTACGAAATAAAGATGCTCCAATAGTGTTTCACTATAGAAAAGATACAGGAAAAATTTATATAGAGTTAGTTAAGTAACAAATTGTGCTTCCATGAAATTTGAAATTCAATACTGCCTTCAGAATTTGAAGTTACAAACTACATATTGAAATTAAATTTTAGCTTTAAATTAAAAAAAATAATAATAACACATGAGGAGTTGACAACAACAGGTTTTGAAAATGTTTTGCAAAGTCAGATGACGTATTAATGAAGAATAAAGCATCTTAAAACAGTACTCTACTCACAAATTAAAAAATGTAATTTATATTTAAAATAAAGGGGGGAAAATCTACTTTACAGCAATTAAGATACAAATTTTGTGTATTACAAATTATTATCTTTTTTTCCTTAAAAGAAGTCCACACTAATTCGAAGAATTTTTTAACCATATCTCAATACTATAGCATTACTTAGAATTACATGCTTCTTTCTAAAATTTTTTCAAAATATACCAATAATATTTTTAAATACAAATGCTGATGTAATAGTTTCATTTATAAATTACATACCAAAATCAACTTAATCATTTACCCAATTAGCTTTCTTTCTTATCTAATAAGACGACTATCTGGTTTGAGAATGTTGTTTCAATTACTTATAAATATACTAACAGCACCCACACAGTGCTGCCTGTGGCATAATAGCCAAGAGGAAAAAGTAGCTTTAAACTTTAAGCTTAAAGCTTCCACCTGGTATGACACAAGCATGTTATGCAACATCCGACAGACATACAAAGATATTTAGAAATCATCAAAAATAACTACAAAACAATTTTTTATAGCACACATTTGGAAATATTTAGGGCTAAGCTTTGATATACAGTCATTTGGCTCCTTGCGGAGTTGACAATTTTTCGGTGGTGTTTTGTTTGAGGTTACATTGCCGCCATTTTATTTATGTTACTGTATTTCCACCTTTCCTGTTCATTTTCCTTGAATTTTTTCTACTGCATATACTCTTTCTGCTTACTTTCCTTAATTTAGATTAAATTTAATTATTAATTTAATATGATAATTTGAGACACATTCATGCAGGGTAAATCCATTAAATGGTTAAAATTTTTATGAGTTGCTAATGGATAGAAATGATATATTGTCTTTTGTTTATGCATTTGCTTATAAAAAGCAAATTTAAATGAAACTGGATTATCTGTTCCAATATTGCCAATTAATAACCTTTATGTGCGGACTAGAGAAAACATCTAATGGCAAGGTTTGTACCCCTGCCTCTAGTTGCCATGACCCTGAACAAAACAAAGAATCATGAAAATCATCATAAAGTATTTATTTTTTTCAAAAAATAAGCTTTTATTAGTCGTGGTTTTTCTAAGAACAATTCAAAATGATTTAGAGATTTATTTGAATGCAATTTTTTTTAAAGAAATAATGTAAGCTGTTTTGTAATAATTATGCTTTTTATACAAAAATACCTATTATACAAAAAAACAGAAAAAAGAAAGAAAAGTTCATGGTAATAATAAAACAAAAGTAAAATGTACAGTTACGTTTGCAAATTTTGACAAACAGAATAAAATATACAGTAAAACAACATTTTATCAGTTTACAAGTAAAAATATAAAAATCTTACTGCAAGTTCCTCCATTAAATGTAGGTACAGGTTCAATAACAATAGATCTCAAAATAAGAGTCACAGGTTTGTAAACAAGATTATTCCTGACTAGTTCAGCATAATAATCAACATATCTCCGCTGGCTGGGAATTGTCACACCCTGTTAAAATTGTGAAATTATAATTTTGTATGAAATCAAAATTCAAAATAAAAGCATACTGTAAACAAAAATTAATAATGTAATCCAAAGAAAAGCAGCAATTAAAAAAGTATTTCACTCTTAATAAAACCTTTTAAAATACGATAATTTGAAATACATAGCGATTCATAATATGAAGTTAGGGTAGGAAAAAAAATTATAAATTAATCATATTTGCATTGAAATTTAATAAATACCATTTTGCAATATTTTGTGGAAATAAATAAAAAGCAACCAAAAGAATAAAAATCATTAAAGACTTACCTTTTGATTGTGGGTTCTAGCATTCCCATAATATTTTAATGCCTCTTCAGCTGTTGCATGTATTCCTTTATGAAGAAGATATGCACAGATCATTACGCCAGTTCTTCCCTGCAAGAAGAAAGCTATTTACTAGAATTTTATTGCAATGCTCACAAAATAAATATTTTGTATATTATTGGATATAAATACTATATAATATGAAATCAAGAACTTTCAGATATTCTAAAAGTACAAATCTTCCTCCCTAAAAAGAAGCAAGTATCATCATCTTTTCAGTTATAAAACATCAGCAGCAGCAGCATTTAAAAAAGTTTTTAGAAAAATAATGTCTTTCCAGAATAAAAAGCATATATTTATATATCATTTAAAAGAAAATTTGTCAGTAAACATCAGCACATTCGAACAATACACATGAATTTACTGAAGTTATTCATACAATTATATATATAAAAATTAGTTCTGACAGTTTAATGTGCACAATAAATTTAAAGCAAATTAAATTGGTAACAAATTTAATTTATTTTAAATGAAATGAGCCATTTTCCTTTCAGCTTTAAACTCTTTGGAGTATTTTTTAAATTTATTTTTTAACATATATATGTTACCATACACTATCTGGTAGAAGTATTACCAACTGAACATCAATATTATATATATATATATTCAATACAAGAATTAAAAAGAGGGTATGTTAGTCATAATTAAATTTTATTTATTTATTTTTATTAGTAAATTTTTCATCTAAAGTAGAAATAAATAACTAACACTTTAAAACAAGGAAATAAAATAAACATCTAAAAGAGAGGGGTGCTTAAAGTGTTCAGTTATATATCTTCTTTACATTAGGGAAACAGTAAAATTTTAGGAAACTAGATAATAATTCAAATCTTTATAAAAGTGAAAACTACCGATAATTTTAAAAGAATAAAAAATGATGTCGAATTCATTAAACTAATTACTCATATATAACTGAAATGCTCGATATTATCCAAAAGCTAAGAATATAAAAAAGAATTTCATCAAAAAAAAAAATTCTTATAACATGCATTTATATATAAATTATTAAATTAAAGCATAATTTAAATGCGGCAAATTTTATTGATGTAAGATTAACAATGAAAAACTTACTCGGAAGATTTACAGAACATTAAGATATATTAATAATAAAAGTTTCTTAAAGTTTCATCGTGCAAAGATAATCAAATGTGTCAAAGTAAATATGCTATTATAAAAAGATTTCACACATGAATTCCTCATGTAAACAAACTTAAACACAAACAGTAAACACCCACTGCATTCTCTTTTATTACACTCATTAAATATACATCTATTTCAAAATGAGATTTACTAAGAATGTCTTATAATTAAAAATAATTTGAAATTACCTTTCCTGCTTTACAGTGTATAACTGCAACATTATTTTCATCTTTTGACAGCCAGCTATCAACATCATCACAGAAAGGCTTGATGAGTTCTAAACTCGGAGGATTATGATCGTCAAAAGGATATTGCGCAACTCTTTGGTGAAATTTACTTGTGTCATAATTTCGTTCTGTACATCTACAAATATGAAATATTAAATAAATTAGAACTCAAACATGACTAATATGTTTTATTTTAAAATCAATACAGTAAAAAACTAATATTTAGGGAACAAATATAATTTTTGAGTTTTCATTTGATTTTAATTAATTTCCTATTAAATTGCATTTTTCTGAATAAAATGGGAAACACTTAAGAGAATTAATACATTAATATGTTAACCCCTTCAGGACCGGCAAAAGGAGAAAGAAGCATTCCCCCAGGCCCAGACGCTCTGAGAGTGTACACACCCACGGCCCTGTTAGGCCTAGTTTTAATTTTCCTGTTAAGCCTAATTTTGATTAAAAATTCATATAAAATCATTACTGCAAATAAATATGCTAAAAATTATAGTTTATTATGATTGATAATATCTGAATATATTGTAATAAAATTGTAGTGATATTTAAAAAAACAAATGTGAAATTTAAAGTAAATGAAATAAAATAAAAGGAACATTTTAATTAGAGTAACATTTTAATAAATAAAGTTATGCATAATATATAATTTCAGAAAATGACATACATTTGCTTACTAATACTCAAAACATGGAAAATATTAGAAAACTTAATGTAAAAGAATTGATTAATTATATCTAAAATGCTTGAAGTTTACGATGCATTTCAAAACATATCTTGGGACGTTTGAAGTTTTACATTTACAATAAGACATTACATTTACAATAAGACATTACATTTACAAAAGAACTACCTGATTTATTTATCAATTTAGAAATCTCACTATCACTTAAATATTTTACTCTTTTCACCATAGTGACTAAAAAAAAACTAACATATATATATATATATATATATATATATATATAAACCCAGCAAACTCCAAATGCAAACAATAAATCTACACTCACATAAACCAATAAGTAATCTTATCTATCTTGGGCAAAATGTAAATGTAAACCCAGAACGCAGGCAGTCAAAGTCCTTTAAATGCCCATCTCTCGAGAGAGCCGAAAAAGTGCAATTGTATATATGTTTAAATACCCGGATCAAATTAAAAAAAATTCAGAAACAAATGAGGATATTGAAGATTAATGTTCTGTGAAACATTATTCAAAATTATAAGGGACTTCAACCACCATCTAGTGCCATTTAAAAATTTAAATAAAACATTCCAAATTGAAATCACGTGATCATGGGCTCCTAGAGTGGGAAAGGCTGATCACATATATGATATCATGTGCCCTGAAGACTCACTTGATCACGTATATGTGATCATGGTCCTCAACGAGTTTATAAAATTACATTGACTCCCCCCTACAGAAATGGAATGGTGATTTAAAAAGAAAATATATTTATTATGCAATCCCCCCCCCCCAAAAAAAAATTGAATTTAGATTCATAATTTTTTTTAATATAACAAAATTTCCAATCACACTATTACCATATTACTGCACAAGTATACATTTTAAAATTCTTTCAAGGAAGAAATTTCATAATAAAATATATTCTTGACTGAAAGCAACCCTGAACTGGATGCCATATATCTTTATTTGATTTTGATGCCGTATGAATTCACCTAGATATGATTTTAGATGGTGACAAACCATTCCTGTCACTATCTCTGTGCATCTTATTCTGCTATGTTGTTAAGCCCTCACATTCTTTCAATATATTATAAATAAATGCTGACGTCTATATTTATGAAGTTAGCAGCGCAGTTGACAGCTCCATGTCTGAAACCAATTTCATTAAGTTTCTTCTTTTCATATCTGGATGGCAATCAGAATAATTCATATTTCCCCAAGCTCTATGCATTTCATCATTTTCGATGTTGCCAATGTTGCTACAGTTTACCAGGAACTGTTACTACAATTTTATATTGCTTCCCTCTATAATCTGTCAATAATCCATTAGGTAGAATACCCTCCTCCCAGCATTATTTCTTTACTTCAAAAATAGTGCTTCATTAATTAAAGCTAATAATTTTATATTTATCTCTCATATGAATTGTAATAAAGATTTTATTTAAGTAATTACTGCAGGCAATTACAGTTTTATCAGACATTTTCAACTTTTTACTTCAAAATTAGAAGCTAGTAAGCAGGATGTGTTTCTGTGTGTGTATACACACAATAAAATATAGGAAGCTATTTTTGAAGCAATTTTAATTTTGAATTCCAATATGTTGTTGACAGTTTAAAAAAGCTGCATTTAGAAAACATGCATTCCCAAAATGCAATTGCATATCATGCATTTAAAGATTCATATTTTCGAGGAAAAATATTTCATTTCAGAAAATTTTGATACGATTTTTTTTAATTATTTTTTATTTAAGATAAGTTCTACAACTTCTTTCTAGAAATTAAGCAAATATTTTGAATAACCATTCAATTCTAATGAAAAAAACATACTGCAGCAGTTATATAGTTGCAAATTAGAAACTTAAAAGTTACAGATTTTCATTTTTACCACATAATTATATTGGTAGCAAATTTAATAAAAATGAGTAATTATTGACAGTGAAATAAAATTTAAAGATTTATTCATAAGTTGACACATGGATGTCACAATACACATGCATCTAAACATACTTTCATTAACTACGAATGCTAAATTCTTACTTTCTTTTAAGAAGGAAATAAAGCAATCTACATTTTAGAAATATGAATACACTGTAGAAATGAAAAATGGTAAAAAACTTGATAAGTAAAACCAAAATAAAAGATAAATGATGGTAACATAATAAACAATGAAAAAAATGAACATAATACAAGATAAATATTTATAAATGTGAAAAATGGTAAATGCAACTAACTTTTATTAAATAATTAATCATAGTAATAAGAGTTCAATGAAGAAATAAAATGCTAAATATTTCTCGATATTTTGCAATTTATTTTAAAATGCAAATAAATGGACAAAGAAAATGCAGAAATAATATATTTTCATCCATTAAAAACAATAAGCAAAATAAATTTATTACAATATTACCACAACAAAAGTTTGAATGCTTTTAGAAAAATAATTCTAACCATATTACATGTAAGACACTTGTAATGATACAAAGAGCAATATTTCAAAAATTATGATGAATTTATTATAAACCTTGCTTCCTACAAATTCCTAAATGAATAAAATTAAGGTTTGCAACTAGTGTAAATATATAGAAAGCTCACTACCAAAAATTTTATATCTTTTATACTCCTTTTTAAAACATATATGAGAAAAAGTTTTAAGAGAAATTAAGAAATTATTACTTACAAATTGTAAATTTTGTAATGTTGATCATGCTTTGAATCTAAAAATCTAAAAGAAAAAAATAACAGTTAATTCGAATGAAATTAAATATCACAGTCAATATTTGTCTTTTCAATAAAATTATTAAAAAAACATGTTGCAAAATCATGAATTTAGGCAGAAAAAAAAGTTAAATCAATAAATAATAATATTAAAAAAAATATTGAATTCATATAACCATGAGTACATGTATTTTAAAATAAACTATTTGACTTAAAATTAAAATGTTTGCAACTAAAGCACTCTTACTTTAATTTAAAAGTGTTGTAACTTTATTTTCCCCTTTTCCAACTAAAATATAATGACTACCTTTTCCTATCTAAGGACTAGTCTGTGAAGCCTATAAACATCATAGGTCCCTATAAAAGAGCCAATTTTGAAAATATTGATAATTTTTATATTATTAAAATTTAAAAGCTGCAAACAAACTTCAATTCTCTTCTTTTGCTTGATGCTTTTTAATGATTTCAGTTGCTCTGAACACAACATTTTAATAATGATAATGGATTGGACTTTCAATAAAAAAAAAATAGCTTCTGAAGATTTTATC
The DNA here is from genome assembly GCA_026543865.1 of Argiope aurantia. Lineage (NCBI taxonomy): Eukaryota > Metazoa > Arthropoda > Arachnida > Araneae > Araneidae > Argiope > Argiope aurantia. The sequence goes on from JAPMOR010029255.1 coordinate 193,353, forward strand.
TTAATTATTATCCAATTCTAAAAATATGTCAAGATGTCAAATTGAGTTTTGAATTTAAATTATTATGAGCTCCTTTAGAATATCTACCAAGATTATTGTGATGCTATATTAAAAATCCTGAAAACTTTCAATAATCCATTAGAATCTAATTCTCTTAAAGTATCCATATTAACAAGCAATGGAGAGTACTTTGAGTCAAAGTTAAAGGTAATAATCTTTAGTACCTGTTTAAGACAAATAGAGAAATATTTGATCAAATAACTTTTAATCAATTGAAATTATATTTAACAAATTATCTATCAATTTCATCAAAGCATTAAAAATTGTTGCTTCACAATATAGAGCAAAATTCAAATTATTAAAGTTGAAGATAATTTTTAAGAGAACCTTTTTTCAGTATGTAATCAATTCATCTAAAGCATGTCTCTTTAGGAATGTATTTAATTTTTGTAATAAATAATCTTGTCAAAAATCTTGAAAAATTTCATACACACATTTATTTTAGTAAATTTAATAATGATTAAATAATCAGACAGATGATTTTTAAATTTCCATACTTAAATGCAACAAAGATGTATTTGTTCCAAATAGATATAAAATTACACGAGACATAACATAAACATGCTCCAAACCACCACCATCAAGAATAACGACAAATATGAAATTTCACTACCGAAATCTTCCAAGTTTCATTTTTTAGGGTTGCAAGAAAAACTGTCTGAATTTCTGAATTTTTACATTTGACTAAATATAATTTGAAAAAACGATTTTTGTGATTAAATTTAACAAAGACAAAATTCGACAAGAAAGACCAGACAAAATTCGAGAAAGTTATCGAGTTTGAATACAAAAAGTAAGAAACTTAACAATTAAGTATTTGTAAACTTAAACAAATAGACAATTTAAATAAATTGATCATAAAATATAGATTCTTTTCATACAATAAAAATAATTCAAGGGAAGTTCTTTAAATAAAATGACTCAAAGTTTACTTTTGTAGAGGTTAAAGGTGGATCAAAAGTCAGTCAGAGTGGGAAAAGATTGAAACACGAGAATGCATTTATATTCATATATATATATATATTATTAAATACTCTAGCATCTGTTTCACTTTTAGCTAGTTAATAGGCTATAATAATCTCTCATCAATTGAGAAGTAATGTCTTTAACAATATTAAAATTTTCAGCTAAACAAGCGCAACTTTAAAACCTAATATGTATTTGGGACAACTTTTTCCCCCACTGATAGAAAACAAAATTTCAGAGAAATACAAGTATACAAAAAAATCACATACTAAATTTCATTTATTTAACCCATTGGTGCATAGGCCGACAGTCAAATTTAGGACAGGCTGGTCCTAAATTCGATCAGATCTCTATTTTAGATACTAAACTCATGTACCAAATTTTTACCTAGCTGGCTCGTTACACATTGTAGTTATTTTGTTCACTTGTACATGGATAATCAAATAAAGAAATTTCTTATAAGTGCATTTACAAGAAGGAAGTAATTTAGCAGAAATCTAACAATTTGATGTAAACCCCATGTACCAAACTTCATAATCTAAATCAAAGCGTTTTTGATTTATTGTATTTTCAGATAGAAGCAGATATAATTTCAAAAATGTTTTTTGGACTTAGGGAAGTCTAAAATGTAGATTCCTTAAATTATCAAAATCTGATATTTTGATACTTTTTCTTATACTTATGATATTTTGATACTTTTTCTTCATATATATCAGAAACTAAAATAAAAAAATTCCTTCCTTCCGAAAATACTTGTATATTAAATTATTATGTTAAAGATTAATTTTACAAATAGTTTTGATATACATTTTTATAATTTTCTGTACAGGTACAATTTTCTAATAATTTATTAATTCTTCCATATTTCAACTAGTATTTTTATTTTATGATTTTCACTTTTACTTGTTTTTAAAGGAAAGGGGAGTGGGCTCTGGCATATGGCTTTCAATTTTTATTCACAATATTAAAAAATATTAATTGCTTGATCTCAATATTAACATTAATCAAAAATTTTAATATAATTACAAAGTTTAACATGTACATTTGCTTCGTAATCTTTACTACAACTGGCTAATTATTTATTTATCAAAACAACTGTAATACTTTTTATCCTATATATATATATTTAAAAAAAACTGCAGACCAATAATAATGTAACAGATACTACATTAAAAATGGTTGAAAAGTAAAAAATTACCAATTTTAAATTTAGCAGAGAAAACATTTAAATAAAATGCTTACCTTTTAACATCATCAATATGATTTCTATACAACCCTTCTACTTTTTCTGCTGGATAGCCCATAGCAATGATATTATTGCAAATATCTTACAAAGTTAAGGCAAAATCAGTATAGTTGTTAAAATTACAGTTTTAATTTTTGCATTTAAATAAACTGCGATTTAAAATATTAGAAAATATATTTTCATTTAGCACCTAACTATAGCATACAATGCCAAAAAGAATAATTGACTTTTGCAAATGGAATTGCTTTTTTTCTCGTTCTTAAATTCCATATGTAGATAAATACCAAAATACATCACAACACAAAAAATGTGCAGCGAAAACGTTCAAAATAAATAATTAAACTTTTATAAATAATATTTCAAGAATTAATTATACGAAATTTAATTAGTTGTTAATAACCATCATGCAAAAATGTAACAAACTAGCACTTCAAAACAAATGAAAGTGCATTTTGCTTTATGATAAATGTATAGGTCTATATGATAAATGCATCTTCTCTAATTTTAAATCTAAATACTATAGCATATAGACTGCAAATTTATTATCTAACAAAATGATCAAATATACATATCATGACTAAAACTACAAATCTTATGCAATATTTCGCAAAAGTTTTTAGCAATAAATTTTAACAATGAAATCTAGAAAGAAAATATACTATGACTTATTTAATCAACAATGAAATCAATTCATTGACTATCTATATTCAGCACTTTTAATTATCAAGAAATATGTTTTTGCATTCGGCAGGTCCATCAAAAATGTAAAATATACTTCTTTTTTTTTTGTAAAATTACAAAGGATACAGGTAAGGTCTAGATCAAAACCATCTTCTTTATATCTTCGCTTCTTTTTGCTGACTAGACCTTTGATTCTTGAAGCCATCATTTCTCACTAATTGCAAACGAAATTAAATAGCATTGAATATTATGATGCAAAATAGTAATAGAAATTTGTCAGGAAAGACTGTGTAAATATAAAAACAAACCTCTCTAATAAAGAAAGTTTGACGAGAAACGACAATGGTGAAGTATATCTGTTGCAAAATTTTTCACAAACAGAATTCGAATACTTGCAATCGCAAAGTTCGAAATAATTATACAAGCACCATAACTCCAACATTTTCAATGTGTGTATCCAATAGAAATTTCTTCTAAATCATATTTCTGAAAAAAAAAGTTCAAGTGGAAAGTGCACATGAAAAAAACGTCATTCACGTTCTCTTCCAGACTGAAAACAAAACACACAAACGATAGAGTTAAAAATCTTTTCTTTATACTTTACATCATTATAAACAAGTCTGCTTTACAGAATGCAGCATACAAACACGAGCTTCAGTTATAAACATAACTTTAAATATTGAACACATTCCTTGAAAAATTCGAATGTACTTCGCTGCTCTGTACTTTCAGGGTGCATATCAGCATTTTAATAAGTATAATTGGATCTTCAAGGAAGCTGTAGAGCATTTGCTCAGTACACTAACAAATCTAAAGCGAAGAAAAATGCAGCGAAAAATAAAATTTACATGCAAAAAATGCAAATTAATAATGTATAAAAAGGAGTAGAAAGATTATAGTGAATATAGATGCACAGCACACGAGGTTTCAAGGTTCTATTTTAGGCTCTGATTCTAGCAAAGTAATGAATGTCTAAATTATGTCAGAAAAGGAAAGTACTGACAATTTTCGTTTCGCTTTAATCTTCGAAAATTTTGATTATTCTTTCTTTTTGACAGTTTTAACAATTATTTTAAGAAATCGATTAATTTTGAATTGGCAGTGAGAATATTCTTCCTGAATTAAGGATCCTAAATTAAATCGATTGTGAAAAACTGATTTTCTTGGCTATTTCTTGTTATTTATCATAAATAAATTTCGGATTTATGTTTAACAATTTACTTCCGTTTTTAACTGAAATAACAAGTATTTGAAATCATTTAATTGCGATTTGCATTGAAGTCGCACTTTAACAGTAAACAGTACCTTGGTACAAATCTGAGCATTAGGTAAAATAGTTTAATAACTGGCAACATGGTCCATTGATTCTGTCTGTTCTGTAAATATTACCGCATTCGCTAATTTTTCTTTGTGTTATTCCGAAACCAAATGTTATTAATTTACAACAAAGGAGCATAAAAATGGCCTTAAAGGTATTATATGGTTTTGAAAAATTTGTTTAATAGTTGTAATTTTAACAAATTTCATTTGAAGTAAAGTATATTGAAAATAATTTTTGTTCTTTATTGTTAAAAATAAAACCAAATCGGAATGTTTCTCAGTCGGTTGATTAATTTCTGAATTTAAAAAAAATAAGATAATGAATTAAATTTTAAATTTTGATACATGCTGTACATTTAATTTTTGCATTTTTTTATAGAATTAAATATTTTAGCTGAATTTTCAGTTAATGAGTTTCGAATATAAATCAGAAAGAAACTAATGTTTACGTCATAGATTATATTTATTAATAATATCTGTTTTAATTCATTTTATTAAAATTTATTAAGTACATTAGATTCCCTATTTCATATAATTTTTCTCTGTTTTATGAATTTTGATCTTGCAATGCCTTTTGTAGGATGTTGTTGATGAATTGTACACCTTTAGGGATCATTACTTTGAACATCATGAAGCAGCTTCTGAAGATCAAAAGATAAAGGATTTATCTGAAGAATTAAATAAGACTTTAAAAATCTTCAATGAACTAAAAGGTAATTAAAAAACCGTGTTATAAATTTAAGAAACTATTTATGCTAACTTTTGACTATTTTGAATGAGTTTATTACTTGTCAAACATTTTTCTTAATCTTCAATAAGTAAATGTTTAAAACACTATTAAAATATATTAAATGTCTTAAAATAATTTCCTAATTACATAAACTCCATCTTCACTTTAACTTTAAAATTGTGCTGCAATTAATTTTTAAAAAAAATATATAGATGTTGAGATTTGCAAATTGTTTCTAGAATTATATGAGGTTAAAATTCTGGTAAAAGTGAATTTTAGTATGCACCTAGCTGCGCCAACAATGCCAAGTCCCCAATAAAGATGGCGGACAAAATAAACAAATACTTTTGCGGAACCGTTACGGTTACCCTGTAGAAGGCACAGGGCAAAATTTTTTAACTTAAAGTCTTATTACGGCTTTGCTAGCAGCAGGAACCTAGTAGCTTTGCTAGCACATTGAACATAAAAACTGTGTGGATAATAGAAACAGTACATAACCAAAAGAAAAGAAAGAACGGAGAAAGAAGCAATCGGAACATTCTCCATACAAAATCTCAAACATCCTTTTCCTAACTTCATCAACTCGTAAAAAAATATATTCCACTCACCCTTCATCCATTCTGCCGGTTCGATATCAAACCATTCTCAATAAAAAATTTCAAACAATCATCCTTTCTTAACTTCATCAACTCATAAATATATATATATATATATATATATATATACATATTTAACTCACCCTTCATCCATTCTACAGGTTTGAAATACTCCTGACACAACAAATTATGACGGGAACCAACCATTAGAACGCCAAAAGAACATATAATTATGCGAACTGCGAAGAATTTCATTGCAGCTGTCTTTTAAAGTGAGAATGCAAACGATTCTTTAAAGTGCATACTGATAAATAAAAATTTCAAAAGAATAAATATTTTCTGTTCATATTCACATTAAAAAAAAGAAAGAAGAAAATAACTTTTAATTATAAGCTTAACTTTCTTTATTTAATAAATTTTGATCGTAATAAAAAACAAAATTAAAATCTTTAATTGATATTTTTTTAATTTAACATTTTTCATAATATAGTTGTAGTTTATGTACAACTCAGCCATTGCAAAAAGTAGTAAACAAAACAGCATTAGGGTTGCTAGAAAAGCATTCCAATATTGGCGACAAACTTGGGTGCACACTAATCTTCACTTAATCCAAAATTCTTTCTCACATTCACTCTTTCATTCATTCTGCTTACCTACTGGTTTCATCATTTTGATATTTCCATGGCTCAGAAAAAAGTAAAAAAACTTGAATGAAAGCAAAGAATTGAGCTTTATCCATGAAATTTTAAACACTAAAAGACTCAATGACTACTTTATCAATCCAAGTTTTGCATTCATATTTATATATATTTTATAAGTGTTTATATATATCTTCAGTTATTAAACATCATTATTTTTTCTTTCTTTTTTTATTTATTGTAATTGTTAACTTTTAAAAAAGTAAACTTTAAGTGAGACATGCATATATCTGATAAATAATGTTTAAATTAATGTATTTTCAAATTCTTATTCTTCATCTATTCATACATCATCAAGATTTATTCACATACTTCTTGCTTTTCTGTCAAACATATAATTATGCAGTTCACAAGATTTGGGTTTTAAAAGTTCATTTTGTACCAAAAACTAAATTTTTTTACTATAATTTCCTTTTTTTTTTAAAGGTTTTTTTTTATTAAAATTTATTTTTATTTTGGAATTTGAATAGTTTTTCATTAAAAATTAATATTTTAAAAATAACTTGTTTCATGATCACTATTTTTGTGTAACCAACTGTCTTCAAATTATCTTCTTTCTATAGATGAGCATGAAGGTGCCAAAAAAGCTGAGTATGATTTATTAAAAGCTAAAGCTTTGAATATTCTACCAGATTTTAATCCACAAGCCCTTGAAATTTTAACCAAACTTGTTAAGTTTCATCCTAAACTAATAGAAGCATGGAATGAACTTGGTACATGTTTTTGGAAGAAAGGTGACATGAAAGCTGCAAAGAGCTGTTTTGAAAGTGCATTAAGAGAAGTATGATGTTTTAATTTGTAAATTTATTTTTTGAATAAAATTGTTATTTCTAATGTCTTTTTAACTAAGAGAAACTTTCTCTATTTCAAAAACTCTGATAACAAAACCTTCTCTTCTTTTTGCTTTCCATTTAATATAATTGCTGTCAGTAAAAAAAATTTATAATGAAAAACACAAAACTGTTTGCCTGATGACTGGCACATATTCTATATATTGGATATTAAAGTATATATATTTTAAGAAACAAGCTTTTTTTTTTGTTTTTTTTTTTTGTAAAATATTTAGTTTAGTGGGAATTGTTTCTTTAAATATTTATTTTCTGATTATTGTTTTAAATTATCATTTCATATATGACATCTAGATTAGTATTTGTTAATTTTTTATGTTATGTTATAGTTCATATATATTTTTATCTAGTAAATTTATCTTTAAAAATTTTTAGGAAAAAAATGTTGAATCTCTTCGAAATTTGTCTATGATTCTACGGCAGATGGGGCAGTCTCCCGAAGACAGATTGGCAAAAATACATGAAAGTCTTGAAAAGGCAAAGGAAGCTGTAAACCTTAACATTCAGGATGGAAAATCATGGTGTAAATATGTTAGTCCAAATTTACTCTGTAAATTCCCTTCTCTTTCAGCAATTAATGTCTGTCATTAAGGATCAAAACAAATAAATTGTTATAGTTGTTTATAAGTTATAAAAGAGTTAATATCCTTTTTTACAATATATATATATATATATATATATATATATATATATATATATATATATTATTTTCATCCTTTAGATATACTTGGAAATGCTTACTTGAGCTTATATTTCACTACTGATCAGAATCCAAATTTGTTGAAACAATGCCTGTCTGCTTACAACCATTCTGTAAGTTATTTTTCTTTTTGAATATGGTAAAAATATTGTTGAATGATTTACTGATTTTTGGAATATATCTAATCTTTTCTGTGCCTGTTATTAGCAGTAAGCAGCTCTAGTCAGGTCCTTGTTTAACTATCTCAGTTAGTTCATGCTTACTTGGAGCATGGCTTAATGATTAGATTAAAATAGTTTCCATTAGACTTTTTGAACCACTTAAGCTATATTAAATTGACCATAAAACACTCATCATACTTAATTTTTTTATTTTATAATTAATTTTCTAAAATGATTAACTTTTTGGAAATAAAAAAAAGCACAAAATGTTGATAATGCTTCTTATTTTCTGCCATTTCCAATACTGTACAAAATTTATATATTATGACCAAATAATCCATTCATTTTACTGCCTGAATCTCCAGCATAAAAATTTTATGTGAATGTTATAGATAGCATTTTACTTTTTTGTTGCAATGCCATCTAACTGCAAAAGTAGGGCAAATCTTTGGAACCATCTAGACTTGTATATGCATGTGTTTCTGCAATATTGGAATGCAGATTTAGTTTACAGTTACCATATTTTATTTTACAACTCTAAAGCAGTAAAATTTTAAAATTGTTTTTTGAAAATGTAAACTGATGATTAGTTACAGACATGTTTTGCATATGCATGTATTGTGTCATCACATTTATGCTCCTGATGATTAATTAATCAACATTTCTGATTAAGCATTTACCTATAAATTTTTTAGATGCAGAGTTGAAATTTTGCACATTGCCTAATTATTATGGTCAAGAGATTTATTTCTCATTAAGAATGTATGTATACAGTATAATATAACAATTTTAGTTTCATGTTTCTTAAAATATAATCATCCATGATTTTCCATTAATTCCAAAACCAAAGTTTTAATATATTTTATACTATGTAACAAATGTTTTGTTGGTGTTCCTGAACTAAAACACAGTAGAATATTTGACAAAAAAATTTATCATTAAACAAAAATGACCTCATTTTTATTCTTTTTCCTTATAGTTTTCTGGTGCTTCTATGAAGTGTAATCCTGATCTTTATTACAATTGGGCAATGGTAAAATTTTCAAACTATTCTTTTAAATACTAGCTCTATTATTTTGAATAATAATTTATGGTATAGAAGATGATAAATACATTTGTTAAAATTTCATTTTGTTTCTAATGATATTTTTTTAATTCATTTTGATAATGTTATTGAATCTTTAAAATTTTGTTTAGTGGTTAATTTAATTATTTATTTTTATTCATATATATGATGTACTTTATATTAAATTATTATAAACTCAAATGTTTTATATATATCTATTTTACATAAAATTTAAAAATAGTCTTAAAAGAAAATTTTTTTCATTAATTGCTACTTTTGAGCAGTTTAGCTACCCAAATTATTTATTTTCCAAATACTCACAAGAGTATCTGATTTTCAAACCACCAATGATATTCAAACAATTAGATTCTTATCTATTCCTTTATTTTAAATTAATTTATAAACTTGCTTTTTATTTATCAAGTAAAATTTCATTCATTCGCTAGCATTAATTATAATGTTTTATTCATTGAAATATTCTTAACTAAAATGCTAAAAAAAAAATGCCTTTTACTCTTTGTTCTTTTGTCTGAAAATATTATTTTATTGTTAGGCTCTGAAGTATGATGAAAATTATCGACTGGCTTTGGAAAATTTTGAGAAAGCTTTAAAATATGATCCATTTTGGAATGATCCAAAGGAACAATTGGACATGTTAATGAAGCATTTAGAAAATATTCAGCTTATGATTAGTAAAAAGGTAAATTCATATATTAAATTTGTTTTGTTTCAAGCAGATATGTGTATTAATGCTGGAAACTGCATGTGTTTAAGGCATCCAAGGTCTGAAAGGGGCTGTGTGCTCATGAAAAGGAAGACGATATGTGTATGAAGATTTGCATTCTAAACCTTACATTATACATTATTACAAATATTTCTATATTCATTGCAGGGCAAGATGAAGCCTCGTAAAATAAAAGAAATTTTGAGCTCACTTCAGAAAGAACTAGCTGCTTCAAGTGCTAATGAGACTTTTACTGATAAAAAGGGCCAAAAAATTGTGTTAGAAAGATCTAAGTTTTCAGGTCTTCAAGAAGGACTTAATGCTAATAAAATACTTAGAGGGAAGGTTATCTGTCATGTTTATTGTACAGATTCACCATCATTGTGAGTATTGTGTTTTCATTTTATATGGTAAATGATATTGCTAATTTAATTTTTTTTGTGTGTACTTCTTCATGATTTTAAAAAACTAAATAATTTTGTTGCATTAGTTGTTTTATTATCGAAATTCATTGCTGTTGCATTGATATTATACCTAATTAAATTTGATTTTCTCTTTGGTCTGCAATAAAATATTCAAGACTGTAATTTTCTGTTATGATTTTTTCAGTCAGAAAAAATAAATTTTATTTAAAATATGACTGATATTTTAACACAAAAGTTTTCTTCAATACTTATTATTAGTAAGTTAATGGCTTAAATTTTTCATCTATTATGCTTTTCTTTATGTTTTTCAATTAATATCTAATTTTTAAAAGTATTTTATAAATTATATTATTGAAATAAATGACATGTTTTCATTATAGTACTTTCTGTATGATTGATGAAGAAGAGACTTGCTTTTGCGTGAATGTATATAACATGGTCCAAGGAAAAGGGGTTATTATTGGTGATAGTGTTGCTATATATCAGCCATTCCTTCAGCATTTTAATTTCACTTTTCAAGATAAGGTAGCTTTAATTTTCTTCATATATATAAAAATATCTAACATATTTGCAATATTATTTTCAAGAAAAATAATGTTTTATTAGCATTTATTTATTTTAATATTTCTTGAAATATATGTTTTGAAAGATCTTAAGAAATAATGAGCATGCGTAAAAAGTTCCTTCAGATTGTGAATTTGCTATATACTATTAACAAAAGGCAATCCAATCGATTTCTTTTGGATCGCTTATTTTTAAGTTCTCTGACATTTATAATTGAGCAAGTAATTACAACTAGCTCTAACATCTTTAAGAATGTTATTTAATAATTTGCATTAGTTTTAAGTACTATACCACAATATTCAAGTCATCTTTGTCTAGTATTTTCTGTTGTCTTCTTGTCTATTTAAGTTGACTATCTTTACTTATGATGCAAGATAGCATAAAATAAGCCATTCTGCACATTTCTCTGACATTTTAGGGATACTCCCTCTAATGAATATTTATTATTTTTTAAGACCACTTATATGTCTGTTGTTGTGCCATCAACATTATCAATAAAAAGGAAATTAAATTATCTTTTCTAATGTTTTTTTTTTTTCATTTTTCTACTCTACTGTTCAAGGCATTGAACTGCATTGTTGTCAAGTCATTGAAATAAAAAAAATTCATTAAATAAAAAGCATAAAAATTGGTAATTAAATATCCACATGTAAAGTCATAAAAATGAAGTGCCCTTTGTTACTTGAATATTGGTATAATAAAATTAGCAAATTATAATTAAACTATGTAATTACAAAAAAAAATTCTTTTGTTCTATTTCTGAAAATGCATTTAAAGCCTTGAAATTGCTTTAAATGAATTTTTGCAATCGTTTCCTGTGTAATGTATTTACATGTGCAATCACTTAAAATTTGCAGAACTTATTCCATTTGCTTCAGAAACAGTTACTGGAATGATTCACTGAACAGCAATTCCTTTATATGGAGCTGTCTCTCCCCATCTATTATAATAACAGATATCTTATTAATTTCATATATGTTTTTGTATAATGGTAGTGAGAAGTTTATTACACGATTGAGAAATTTGTCACGTTTATGTATATAAAATATTGCAGTTACTTTCAATATGAAATTTAAATTGATTAATCATACATACATGCACCTTTATTCTATCTATAATTGTATGCAATTAAAATTTTGATACTAAATAAAATATTTTTTAATTCTATTTTTTTGGACTTTATGATTTTCTCAATTTACTTTTTAATGTAACATTTACGTATTTTTCAGACATTTGCATTTTCATCTATTCGTGTAAATAGCCCATTGCAGTTAGAAGTAAACAAGAAAAAGCTGGGACAAGAAGTGATTGCTGCTCCACGTTTATCTGTTACCTTGAAGAGTGACTAACTATTTTTTTTAGCTTTATACATTTGCATATTTTTTTATTTTTTTCTAATAAAATAAGTTTTACATCTAATGTAGTTTTAATTTTTTCAAGGGAATAAAAACATTCATTTTATTTTTAGATCAGTAAAGTTAACACTTACTAGAAAATTTAAACAGAAATAATAACCAATACAATACTTTACATTAAAAAAAATTATGCAATTGACTTTTAAGTTACGGTTCAGATTACAAATTTCATTACAAAGAAATTCAATATTCTCAATTTTTTTAACATTAAAAAAAATTATTGAAGGGGGAATAAATTGTTAAAACATAAATTATATCTCAAATCTTTCCATTATTATTAAAATATTTTTAATATTGCTTATGTTAAAAAAATTAAAGAAGTATCTATTATGGAAAGAATGTCATATGGACAAAATTTATATCTGTCATTTGTTAATATGACAGATATAAATGATGTAAAACTATTGGAATATTTTATAATATTTGAAGCTAATCTTTTATAATGTTTGAAAACATCTTAGAAACTGTTATACTATGATTTTTTAACTTCTTATATAAATTTTACTTTCCCTCACATTTTTATTCAATAAAAGAAAGTTATAAATGCAATTTTTTAAAAAGCCCAATTTAATTATTTTTATTTTATTTATTTCTACCCTATCTTGGAAAATTTCACTAAAAACACAAATCTCCAATAAATAAATATATGATAATTATATCATGTGAGTGTAAAAACAATATCGGAGAAATTTGTTTTACCATACTCCTTATTGCAAATTGAAAAACTCAAATACGAAAAACAAATGGGAAATATTTTATATGATTGCTGAAAAATTCAAATAAAATGTCTTCCCTTATTTAGTTTAAAATTTAAGCGGAAGCTTTTCTCATAGACATAGATAGAAGGTTAGTGATTCCTACAGTGCTTTTAAGTTCTTGAAACTTAGAATACGACGAAAAAGTTTGTTCTGAAAGAGAACAAAAGATTAGTAAAGTAGGATGTTGGTCAAAGCAATAAATGTGGAGAAGGGTGGAGGCATGTCAAAGGCTATCTTTGTTTCAGAGTTCTGCACTGGGACTTGGAATATGAACTAGTAGCTGGATTTACAGCTTTAATTGGTAATCCGTTCAGGATGCTGCTTATGATTTATGGGCATGGAGGTGCATTGTTGTCTTCTTATAGCAAAGTATAAACAAGGATAAGGACTTTTTGCTTTTTCTACTAATTCAGATGTCTTGAAAGCGATTTGGAATTTCTTGAAGGAATTCTTTGATTTCTGCTATAGATTCAAGACTGAATAGAAGTAGATACCATATGTTCATCACTTTTAAGTAGTGGAAAAGGTCTTGTGTTATTAATTGCTATTGCTTTTGTACTTTATTGAGTGGATACTTTATTCTTTTGTACTTCATTTAGTCATTGACGTTGGCTTTGATGGTGCGGCTACTATAGCATATGATCTTCTAAGTAGGTTAAAGAATTTAGTTTTTGATATGGCTGGCTGGACATCCTTTCCAGGCGGCTAAATGTTCTGTCATTTTTCAATTAATGCAGACTGAATTCGGTATCATTTCTTTTATAATGCTTTCTTTCGTGTTGTAATGAAAGCTTCTCACTGCTCTGAATATACATATTGTTATGAATCTGCAAGACTTCTTCCCAGCGCAGTTAATTTCATAACAAAGCAGTTATTTTTACAGTTATCTCTAACAGATATTAACGAATGACTGATTAATAACTCCGGACCATTGTGACAAAAATGAAGAGCCTCGAAATTACAGAAATTTCGTCTATATCTCTTTTTTAGAGCCGAGATACTGGATCCTTTTGTATCTTTCGATGCCCTGTCATGGCGCACGTACCCAGTCATTTCTACCTTTAGATCAGAGAGCGAGTTATCCCGTTGTTTTACGCAGAGGAGCCCATGTACTATTTTGTTATTCAATTAACGATTTGTTGTTTGTGTGTTTAGAAGTTTTGCAAGTGCTGGATCAGTTTTGGCTATATTTTAGTACCGATGTTTCTTGTTGAATAAAGCGTCGTTTTCCGTTATCGATCTTATTGTACTTTTTTCTGTTCACTCACTGACTGATTTTCCGTAACAATATACATATCAAAGTAAAATAAAGCTATGAAATAATAGGTAAGGATTTTTTTTTAAATTCTTAGAATTGATGAATTTTAATAAAATATTTCAACTTTAGATTGTTTTCTTATAATTTTATTATTATTATTATCAGTGAAAAATGCGATAAAACCACATCATTGTCAATGTTTCTTTAGCTCCAAAGTTGATGTTCCTGGCCCAATCATCCAAATGGGATTGAAAATCATATGTTATGATTTAAGAGATTCATTTTATGATTCCTATACAGTCTAGTTTATGTTTTAAATTGAAGTTATTTCGGTTTCATAATCGAAAAGTTGCCAAGTCGAGCCTTAATTGAATCGCAAATATACCAAAGATACAAAACAAGCGAAGCCTGGTTAAACATCCGAATGTCTACTAAAGTTGCTTGAATATTGTCACTTTACAGGAGTTCAAAATTATCTAATCTGTCAGTTTATCGAAGCACGTGGTACTAAATCAGCGGGAAGCGAAGCGGTAATAAAATATGTATTAAATAAATTAAATTAAAAAAAATGCATTCTATGTTAATCGTTTAACAACTTACAAAATACAAAGTCAGTGATATGGGCGAATAACTAGTGTTCGCTAGTTCGGTATAACAGTTGTGAATATTCAGACAACTATCACATCGATGGATCAAGTTTCTTCTCCCCTCTTCGATGGACATTGCTGCCTGAGATGTGTGGTAGGTCTTAATGTTCCTTTGAAGCTGCTGATTAGTCTGGAAATTTTGTCTCATCCTAACCAATTCTTCAATTCAGGGGAAAGGAAAATCGCGTTCTCAGGGAATCGAGGTAAAGTTGTAACTCTGACGCAACAAATCTTGTTTAACGAGTTGATCAAGTGTTTCGAAAGAAATGAATGGATGTAGGAACCAGAGGCAATGAACTGATCTACCAGCATGCCAGAATTGAGATTTTAAAGAATACATTTGTAGACATTCCTGCTGCATATTCTTTCTGTTAATGAGAGTTCTTCCAGATTAATAAAAATCTGAAATGGACGTTACGGTTCATCTTGGATCACATTCGGCAATATTCTTCGAAGAGTGTATCGAAGATCTGTTTCATGGATATGACATACATTTACTGTTTTTCATGTATCAACTCCTTAAGAATATTTGCTTTCACTACAATGAGGGAGGACAGAATATGAAAAAGAAATTCAGACGCATCAGTATGTTGAGATTCCAGTATTCCGAGACTACTAGGGTTAAAAAGACTGAAATAAAATTTCATATTCAATTGAAAATATTATTATATATATTTGTTATAAACTTATTCGTAAGATACGAAAAAGGCAAATATTTAGAATTATCGTTACATAAGAAAATTTCGTCACATCTAGTAAAATGATCTCAGAAGCGGAAAAATTAGTTTCATCATAAATTCATACTACAACGACACAGGATAGCTTAGGACTGTTTAATTTCCGCTGATTGTCGGCTGATTTCCTTTTTTTTATTTGGAAATTGCCCTCTTTACTTTTAAACATGATCCATAAAAACGGAACGAAATTTCCTTTTGTTATAATTTGCGAGATTGATCCTTTCCTTCTGATTCGTAAAACAAAATCTTATTAGGAAAAGAGAAAAAAAATTTAAAAGAAATTCAAGCTTCTAATCCGACGTATCGTAGTGTGACAATGCTTTAGGTTTTATTTATTTATCTGTTTTTAAAATTTACTTTTAATTATGTAACAGCAATAATGTACATGCAAAAAATATCGTTTTATGCGCGACTATAAATTTAACTAAATCAATAAAAAAAATATTTTAAAATATTTTCTTAAATTTTATTGGATTAAGAGGGGGGAGATGCCATGGAAATAAAAGTGACGCCAATAAAAAGCGTACTTTTTGAAAGTGATGTAAAATAATTTTTTTTGCGAAATACTCTGATGTTGTAAATGAATAGAGTTAAAAGTTTAATTAAACAGCTAAGTAAAATTTTGAAAAACTCTTTCTTATTGAATATCTACTATCCAGGAATAATTGCATGTCAAATTCTTTCTTTCATTACCGGTGTCACAAATCTCTCATTTGTAATTTATCTTAAAGAAAAATAGTTGGTTTTTATATTTTTTCCTACAAAAGTAATGTCTAAATGTTTTTAATCAGATCAAATTAATCAGTTTCACCATGTAATATTGAATCTTTTTAAATTCATGCTGCAAATTTTACAGGATTTAAATAAACAACATGAAACAGAATAGTCAGTTATAACAGTAGATAATTTTAATTTTTTTAAATTTAGCATTTTTCAAATGTATCAAAATATTATTTTAAATTATCCTTTAATATAAAATCTATTATTTTTTAGTATAAAGGTTTTTTGGCAAATTGAACAGATATACTCAGTACGTTTTGCAATAACCACATGTTCTTCTAATGATCTTTCTGGTCGGTGCTTCAGAAATGGTTTTTTAGCAAATGTCTAAGTATACAAAATGCTTTTATAATGTGGTTCACAAAATAAACGACTTGTTTTGAAAATGTCCTTTCTTCATTTAATATTTGAAAATCGAAGCTGCAATATATTTATATATAACTATAAAATAATCAGGAAATAAACAATCATATCTGAAAGAATTAAATGAATTCTTCCAAATCTGGAACTAAAAATATGTAAAAAAGAAAAAGCAACTGAAATTTAGTAAGTTAATGACTGTCAGAAATTAACACAAATAAATGGTAAA
>JAPMOR010029255.1:240321-264262 GCA_026543865.1 Argiope aurantia
CATGTGTAATCAGTAACCATTGCAAGAGACGTGAGATCCGGTAAAACATTCGGTAAGGTATCTTGGATATCAAATGCTTGATTTTGCAATATAGCTGATTCAAGAACCTTTTGTACAGTAGATTGTTGCTGTGTGTTGATATTCACCACTGGATCTCTAATAATGGAATACAATTATATGAATGAAATAATTCAGAATTAAATTAATACATAATTAATGAAGGAGGATTAGAATGAATTCGATAACAATATGTTTTATTTATTTTGTAAGTTGAGAAGTTTAATAGAGAGATTAAAATGATAAATTGATTTTAAAACTCATTATTCTCTGATTTGCTATTCAAGACACATATTTAATTCATGGATTACTATTTCTGTTTTTACATATAGATTTTTTTTTCTTGTGCACAATACAGGTAAAGAACGGAAAAAAAGAAAGTTTATATTATTCTGATTAAGGCAGTGAAAATCTGTTTAAATGCTTTTTTTTTGTCTTAAATTGCTAATTAAGTTCACAAAACTTTTTATTTTTATTTTAAATCTTCAATTCATTCCAAATATATATATTTTTTGCATTAATTCAAAATTGTCATTCAAGTTTTACATTTGCAATCGTAATGCGCTATTTTAAACGTTGCATCAGTTTGATATTTTTTAAATTCGTAAGCCATTAAAAAATCAGATTTACAAGGAATTCTTTATTAATTTTTTTTGGAAAGAATGAATCTTTAAATTTTTATGTTTCAAATCTCGAAGCCCTAAAATGAATCCTTACACTCATCTGAATAATTACGAATCTAAATTGATATTCTAATTCTTTTCCAAGGGCAAAGGATTAATTATATGCAGCACTAGGGCCCTAGTGGATTAAATGGATGCCTTAATAATCAGTGGTATATCTATCGAGTATATCTATCAAAATATCGAGCCTTCCGTCAATCCAAAGGATAGGATGTCGTCTCAAAGATAAAATAGAAAATTTATTTCATTTCAAAGGGCCAAAATTCGTGGCTTAAAAAAAATCCTGTATTCCGATGTTCATTTACCTTATATCATTATTTTATGTCATTAAAAATATTTGCTGGTTTTCACCGAAAAAAAAAGCGCGTGTTTTTGGATGTCAAAATCATACTTCCTAAAATTTAAAAACCAATGTAGTATTTTTATTTTAAGTTCAAAATTTACGAATAAGTGTATCAAGTTGAGCAGTTTAATAATTGTAATAAGTTTAGCAATTTTGAATCAATCACTGGTACATTTACAACACCGAACATCAAGTCAGTATTACGGTGATTTCTGCTGAACAAATACAGGGTGTTTATTTAGTCCCGGACCCATTTTAATGTTTAATGACTCATAAAATAATGAAGATATAAACAAACTTATGGTATTTATTGATGGAATAACTCATATTTTCCTTTTCAGGTTTGAATATTTTTACTTTTGTAAATATCGTCTGCGGGTGTGGTTAATTTCAGATAATTTCATTTTCCAGTCTAAATATCTGTACTTTTCTAAATATCGTCTGCTTATTAATTGCGTTTTTCTCTCTTTTGTTTTTGGCAACTATTGAAATGTTATGTTTACTTTTGATGTGTTTGTTCTATGTAGTATTTTTGTATGTGATGTTTTATTCGAGCGGATATTAAGGAGAAGGCATACACAACAAGAGAAAGCACAGATTTTATGGTGGTTCATAGAAACGAAATCGATAGTGCAAGCACAGAGAAATTTCAGAAGAATTTACCAAAAAGATCCTCCATCCAAAAACAGCATCTTGCGGTGGAAAAAGAATTTTCTAGAAATTGGAAGTATCGCAGATAAGAAACGTTCCGGACGTCCTTGCACAAGTGATTTTGATGTTGAGCGTGTCAGAGAGACATTTTTACACAATTCTAGAATATCTGCGAGATCAGCGGTAACATAATTGGATATGCCAATTTCGACGGTATACAAGGTTATTAAGAAAAAATTAAGACTGCATGCATACAAAGTTCAAATTGTTCAAGTTTTGGAACCGAACGATAGGAATAGGAGGACGGCCTTTGCAACAGATATGCTAAGGAGGATAGAAGATAATGCTGATTTTCTGAAGCGCATAATGTTTTCCGATGAAGCATCCTTTCATGTTTCTGGCATTGTTAATCGCCATATTGTGCGCATATGGGAATCTGAAACCCCCCATGAATACCGTGAGGCACAAAGGGATTCCCCAAAGGTTAATGTGTGGTGCGGACTAATGCACGACCAAGTCATTGGGCCTTTCTTTTTTACAGAAAAGATGGTCTCATCAGTCGTATACTTAGACATGTTGGAAAACTTCGTATTTCCACAACTAGAAGAGCTTCAGCCACATGTCTTTTTGCAACAAGATGGTGCGCCACCTCATTGGGGTACCATCGTTCGTACTTCTTTGAATGGCCATTTTCCAGGAAGATGGATTGGGTGAGGAGGTCCAATTCCTTGGCCACCCAGATCACCTGACATAACGCCACTGGACTTTTTCCTTTGGGGGTTTGTAAAAGACAACGTTTTCAGGAGGAGAGTGTCGAACATTGATGACCTAAAAGCCAGAATTACACCCGCAATAGGGTCTGTGGATGCTGACATGCTTGCCGCTACCTGGCGTGAAATTGACTATCGACTTGATATTCTCCGTGCGACGAAGGGGGCACACTTGGAAGTTCATTGACAAGGTTCATGAAACTTTTTGAGTCTATTTAACCATTTTTATTAATTTTAATTTATCTTTATTATTTTATGAGTTATTAAACATCAAAATGGCTCCGGGACTAAATAAACACCCTGTATGTATTCATTCTCTTTGCCTCCCTTGTGTCTGTATGCCAAGGGGTATTTTGGTCGTCATGGAGACAAAACGTTTGTCCATATATAACATTTCTTTAAGAGCAAAAATGGCAAAAATAAAATAATCATATTATACCTCAAGTGCCAGATTAATTACACCACACCACTAGTTTACATATGTGAAGTTCAATGAGTATGTGTCAAATCACTGTCTCATTATTTTTTTTTAAATTTCACTCTAACTTCTATGTTTATAGGAGTCATTTCAAGTGATGGTTCTATCAGATACACTTATAGTAACTTCACGCTATATTAAATGAAATCGTAGCTTATCACCTTTTTCCCTCTTGCAATATGCAGAATGAATTCTAAATTTAAATCGGAATTGTGCATTTTAAAAGTATCGATTGTGCTGGTATAGATTCCATTGTGTACTCGTTTTTTCACCTTTTCTGAACTTTTAAAAGTTATTAATAAAAAGCAGAAAATACACAGGTCACTATTTAACAAAGCATCACTTGAATCAGAATTATTAACAATTAATAAGAATAATTTCAAAAGAAAACTCAGTTGCTTACTTATTGGCAGGGAATTCTATTTCGACGACGTAAAGTTCATTGTTTTCCAGCTGTCTTTTGACAGGAGCTTGCTTACAATTGACTTTGACTCTAAGGCCCGAGCAACTTCCTGGAGTATTGTCGGAACAAATTCTCCACTCACGGTTTACTTGAAGCAAATTACTTTCAATTCTGGACTGAAGAATCTTCTTTCCTGACTCGGAGCAAACAACGGAAGATGGAAAGTTCATATCAATCTTGAATATCTTCTGAGCTGGTTTTCTTGCTGAAAACATAGGAGGATCAAGTGAAGTTTTGCATTAAGGAAAGAGAATGAATGATTGCAAATTTGTATTTCGTAGATTAATTATTCTATATATTATTACAAATGATAATTGGCATGCATTACTTTTTTTGTACTTCGTTATAACATCTTTAATAATTGAATGTACGAACTAAAAAATTTCAAAAATTTTATGTCATTTCTTCTATTTAGGGCTCAGATATGATACACGATTGAAATAAATAAACGCTTGAAATAAATAAACAAAAAAAGACTCAACTTTATAAATTAATGAATTGTGCTAAAATAAACAAAAATAAAGTATTATTAAATGAATAATAAAATGATAAATTTATACAAAATTGCTTCAGATATTAAAAATATCTTAGAATTGTTACATAAAAGAAAGTCAATCGACCTCAAGAATGTTAAAATTCTATTCCAAAAACGCTGCAATTCGCATGTTCGTGAATTTCAGCGTTCCGAAAAATGTGTCAGGTCCGAGAACTGTTTATTTTTAATTATATTTTATGATATTTTTCATAAAATCTTTGTTTTATCTTTAAATATGTTAGATAGTAAAGAAGCATTTAGTAATTTATCGCAGTCACAAAATAATAAATAAAATTTCGAATATTTATAACATTAAACATTAACACGTTTGCTCAATTTAAATTATTTCAGATAAAGGATTTACATTTTTTTTGAATTTCATCACTTTAATTGTTAAGGATATTATGAATTAAAAATAATCAATTACCGATTCAATTCCTGTGAATCAATACATCAATTTATAAAATCGATGATTTTATTCTTTTAGATATCTATTTGTTTCTAAATTTTGTAATCATTTTTAAAACAAAATATATAATAGAAACAGGAAAGAGAAAATTGAGCTTCATCCTAGAAATCATCTCTTCTAATTATTCTTTGACATGAAAGTCGGATAAATGAACTTCGAATATTTATCATAACTATGCTAATTCATATTTTGAAATATTACCTGAGCATGCTGGGAATACCAAATAAGATCCATGACCAGACGGTGGATGCCATGTTCCTTCAGCTCCACATGTATAAAATTTAGCAACAGGTTGAGAGAATTCCAAATTCGAATTGCAAGTGATGCTGCAGACTTTGAATCGACCATTTGGACCCCAATCAGAACAATGTCTCTGACCATTAATTGGAGGTGCTGGTAAGGGACAAAACTCCTCTGCAAAACACCAGTAAAACATATTTAATACTGGATAATATTGAACTAAACAATATTGTAGCTAAATTATAAAATCGTCATTTGAACTGATAAATATTGAACAAGCCAATGAAACTTACTCAAGATATGAATACGGAAATCACATCTAGCTGTATTGCCCTCTGCGTCTTTGGCAATGTAAGATAACTGATGAATACCTCGGCTTAAAGTTTGACCTGAAAATAATATATAGTTATTTATTAGAGGATTATTTAGCATTTTGTATAGTAATAATTATCAATTATATATCAATTAAGAGAAAAGTATTAAATATTTTGTAAATGATGATTATAGACGTTTCAGCACATTACTGCTTAACGTAGATCATTTTAGGGTATAAACGTGTCAAAATCGACAAACTATGCCGTTATATTGAATGCAGAATTTTGTCCCAAAATTTTAGTAGAATACTTTTGTAAAATTTTATAAATACTTTTAATTGGCACGCATTCTGTTTAATCATAAAATATAATATCATTTTGCCATGGATTTTTCATTAATAAACGTGAATTGCTAAATTTTTCAAAGGAATGCTATTTAGCATTACTTTGAATTAAGTAAGTGTGTTATTTTTTTCCTGGTAGAAAATAAAACCGAAATAGTTTTCAGTCTAAAAAAGAATGGCATTTGGTTGGTATGTGATATAATTGCAAACGATTTCTTTTATTGGAAAAACATCTAAAAATCAGTATGGATTTTTTTTCCATTAGACCAGTTTTAATATAGATTTGTATGCATATTACATATAAAAATAAAGGTTACTTTTCGACACAGTGCGCAGTATATTATATATATATATATATATATATATATATATATAACGTCATTATGATTTTTTTATACTTAAAATCATCTTAATAAATGAGTTGTAGTGGGCAGTTGTTGTTATCATAATTTATGCAAATATTTTGGGTTTGATTGTTAGAAGCTTAATATTTATTACAATGCTTGTATTTTGTAACACAAATAATATTTTACAATAATAACAAAAATTATTCTGTGCAATATTTTTGAAAAAAAAAATATCAGACTTTTTTTTTTCAATTTTATACGCATTAAAATTGCTTTAAATTCAACTAACCTGGTGTATATCCTCTGTGTTCCATAACATACAATGTGTGCATCGAATCAACGAATGAAGGCTCTTTCCATGTCACTGCCGCACTTGTGTTCGGTGTCACCACCCATATGTCTTGGGGACATTCTACGGGCTTCGGGGCCGACTTATCTTGTATCTGAGTGGCGCAAGATTCACCTGTGAAACCTGCAGGGCAGACGTATTCTCCACAGGTGCCGGGACCCTCTCTTTCAATGGTACCGTCAACTCTGCAAAATAAATTTTTATTGGTACAATAAACACAACAATCAAAATTTTATCAAATTTATTTAAATAAATAGATTTTAACATTTCTCTGTATTCATTTATTCTATAACCAGTGGCAACTCAAGTTGGCTGTACCCAGAAAGCCTCAAGCGACCGCATCACTGTTTAAAAACGGAATTTTCGAGTGTAAAGTCTGTGGAAATAGTGATTTACCATCATCAAGATTCTACAGTTGGTGCAGTCAAGATGTCAATTGTTTTAGATCAGTAAGGGAAGGAAAAAACACCCGCTTTACTTTGACTGCAGAAAAATCGATCTAAAAGGACTTATGAGTAGATTTTTGTTCTATTTAATTTTGATAAACTCTGGATATGCTTTATTTTTTTCTAAATTTTGTTTTTTAGTTAATTTGTGTTTTGTCTGCGAATAAATGTTTTGTATTTTTTTTAAACACATAAGTTTGGTTTTTCAAAACATCACAGAAGAATGTAAGGACTTTCTTTTTAGATATAAAATTTTCATTTACAGAATAGCGTTTAAAATTAAACCATACCCATAATATAAATTATGTTTAAATGCATGATTACCATATTTAGAATTATTTTACTAGATGTAATAAGGAATTGTGATTTTTTTCCCACATACTCTCAATTCGAAATTCGGGGATGTTGGCAGTAGAAACTTTATTAATCAAAAACTGAATAACGAATGAAAATATAAAAATTTTGTATAGTTAGAAAACGTGCGCTAATCATCTATTAAGAATAGAAATTATTAATTTATCTTATCGAAGTTAAGGACAGAAAAGGGTTGTTCGGTACGAGAAGCTCTTTCATTAAACGTTTTTAATTAAAATTATTTATGAAGAGAATAAAACATTTATTATTTCTTCTTGAAGTAATAAAACATTAAATGGTTCTTAACATTTTTTCTGCTTGGATTATATTTCAATAAATACAACTTCCAACAGCAACTTGCTCAATTTTGTCACTAGGAGAAACGCACAAAAATGAGAAATACACGCAACACATATTTCTCATACATTTATATAGGCAGTACCTAGGAGACCGAGCTTCGTTGTGCAAGGTTTTTTATTTGTTGTAAGAAATCGAGTTTTTTTTTTCGGAGAAAATATTTAGATACGAGTCACATACTGATTATTTATGAATATTTTTCAATCTTACCTACATATGAACTGGCTATTTAAATCAGAAAAAATCGCGAATACACTTAGTGTAACATGTTATTTGAATTGGTTAGCGCAATAATTGCGTTGCTGCTATTGAACGTATTCGTATTCGGATAATATCATATAGCGCTGTCTCACAAAATTTTGAAGTACCAGTAGATTTTCATCCAATGGCAACAATTCTAGTAAATTTACGAGATGGAGCTATATGACATTGTAAATATGAGATCAGATAGAAAAAGGCTCTGATAGTTACTTATGTTTTGTTTGTATAAAATCTCCTTTTTTCAGCGAAAACACTTATACTATAGATAAATTTAAAATCCAAAAGCTTATCTAAATATAAAATTTGATTCAGTTCGTTAGAGCCGTTTCCGAGATGCAGGAAATAAATTTATATTATATAAGAATTGCTCGTTTAAAATCATAAGAGGAAAGTAAACAAAAGTATTTTAAATAAGAAGTCCAGATTTTCAGGGATTGTAAAATATTTTGTTTGATATAACAAAGATATTTTATGGAAGAATACTGAAAGACGATGTTATACGATTAAATTAGCAGTAGTTTTCACCTTTTCCTTGAAGGAAAGAAAGAATTTACCTGTCATATCCTGTCCATCTCAATAAGAGTCCATCATAAAGAACAGGCGCGCTCTTGCAGCTACGGAACTGTATCGGTATTTCATAGGATACGTCGAGAGGTCTGTTCCATACATTCACTCGACTGATCCTGCCATGAAAGCCTGCAGAAGCTGTAGCTCTGTTCTTTTCATCGAGGGGTGCTCCAAGATTTACCCAAGCACTAAAAAGATGAGAATGACATTTGTTACAATTTTATATATTATTTAATATTATTACAATCAAAACTTTACAATAGAGAGACCATTTTCTGATGAACAAATTGAAAAATTAAATTTTTGAGTGGTATGACTGATTGTTGTCTAAATAATATATTGAAAAGGGCTGAAAGGTAATTGATAATTTGTTCATGTAACTAGGAAGTTTTGAAAACATTAACTGATATGTACGTGAATTTGTTTTGATCATTTTTCTCTTAAATCAAGTTTTATCTACAATTAATTGCTAGTAATTATGTCACATAAACTAATTGTTGCTTTCGATAATGCTTCCACCGATTTCAACAGATAATTACTTTTTAAGGACTAAGTGAAATATTGATGCCGATTTGGCGATTATATGAAATATTCATACCAATAATATCATAGAAGCTAGAATAATATTTTTGTATTCAGATCATATTCCAAGCTGTATTATCTCCTTACAGTATTAAAAATTGTCTAGTTTTCTATATCAGGTTAAAAAGAAGTTGGCAAAAGAGTTTGATCAACAGTTGCGAATTGAACAACTAAGTAAGGATTTCGGAAACTTATTAATTAGATGTTACTTTTGCTGTAGACATCGGATTATGTTATGCTTACTGTAGACATAACATTATGTCACTCTTGCTGAATGCATGAGATCATGTCACGCTTACTGTATATCATGTTTTGCTATTTTTATCATGTGAAAACATGACATTGTTTTGGCTTCATATTTTTCAAGCGATTTGAAGGCAACAAATTGTAGAAGCCTCAAAATGCGTAGGCAACAAAATAGCGATTTATCCCTTTTTTTTTATTTATTTTGGAGTCGGCTTTTACAGCATAGCTTTTGAAATATCTATTGTCTGCTAATGTAGTTTTATTTTGGAGTCGGCTTTCACTGTATAGCTTTTGAATTATCTATCGTCTGCTGTTGTAGTTTTTCCCTTGGAAATCACAGTATTATTGCCTAACTCGCGCAGCATTTTTTTAAAAAATAAACCAAACAAGTTAAAACATTGTTTGTTTAATCGATAAAGATGATTGTTGGCTCAGGGATAATTTCAAATAATTAAAATAAGGTTATTAGTAAATAATGCAGAAGGTTGTTACATTTGGCGATTTATCGCGAACTAACGTTGCAACTTGATTTCCAAATTACACATTCTCTGAATTCTTACGAATCGTCTTAATTTAAGTAATTAACCACTTTAGACCGGTTTAAAACAATAAGGAGACTATCAGATTACGCATGCGTCTTTATTTAGAAAAACGATGGGTTTTTTTCACCTAAAATCGGTCGAGCTCCAAAGCTTTGTTTGCCAGCTAAAAAAATTGAAAATGAAAGTTTAAAAAAAATTATAATTATATATAGGGAGAGAGGGGGAAGGAGGGATAAAGACTGACAGCGAAGTCCCGTGATTGTTTCAAACCGGTTTAAAGTGGTTAATGACTTAAATTAATTAAGACAAATAATAACTTAAAAAATAATAATGTTCTCTCATGATAACTTGAAATTTGCGACAGTAGACTTCATTTTTTTATATTGTTTCTTTTTCATTGATTGGATGCGATCTCTTTCCGTGATTTAGTTAATGCTATCTTCTTGTTATGCTCGAGTCGGAGCCTCTAAAACTTTAATAGGTCAAATAAAATTTACAGAACAACGTAAGTATTTTTTGAGTGACAGCTCATATTGACTTGAGAATTGTTTGACACTATACTTCAAAAGATTTTAAGTATGAAATTATCTCATAATACGAAGTGAACTATTGATTTTTAAAAGGTAAAACCATTATATTTTTTTAAAACAAAAGTATTTTTGAGCCAAAAGAGATTAAAAATAAAAAAGAAGACATTAAACGACTTACTTTTGAGGTAGATAATGACCTTCTGCGTATCCTGTTACTGTACCAGCTACAGCAGCGTCTGTTATCAAAGACACAGTGCCTGTTTCACCACTCCACATGATCACCAAATGATGCCACTGGCCATCGTTTATAGGAACATTTTTAAGGTAAGGTATGAAAGTGTCTGGAACAATATTAGAGAAAAGAGCGATGAGCACACCAGCTTGGTCGGCTTGCAAAAGAATCTTTTTCCCAATAGGCAGATGTCGGGATCTGCAAAGTTAAATGTGCTAATTTACTTTCAACAATCAAGTAGCAAATACTCACAATTATATTAACCTTTAACAAAATGGGAATTCCAAAATATTAATATTCATTTTTTTTATGGAAAAGTTCTATTTTGCAATTTTGCTTTTTTTTTGGTTAAAATGGGAACTAGGAATTATTTGATATATTTTTAAACAATAATTAAGAGAGAATACAGTTTTAAAAGATAATGTTATATTCATTTGGTGATTATATATAAAAAAACTTTATGGCAAAAAAAATTATGAACATAAATGAAGTTATGAACATAGATTACTCTTGTAGTACTCCAATTTTTTCTTCAACAATTTAGAAAATTTTGAATTCCATTAATTTTTGACATAATTAATAAAATAATGTAGCATTTTCACCATATTTCAGAATTTCAAACAAAACAGAATAAAAGATTTTTTTTTTTAAATCAGAAGAAATTGCTGTAAATATGAGTTATACAGAAAAAACGATAAATAAAATTATTTCAAGATGAAATTTGTAATATTTACTTACTCAACACTGTATAAAGTAAAATACACTCCAGAAGTTTCATGGCTGTTAAACTGAATCCACATTGCAACAGACAGACTAGATGATCCTAATTCAAAAGGTGCAGCTAACGACACACTTGATGATTTACTTTCATCATTGATGTACAAGTCATAATCGATGCTTATCGCTAGAAAGCAAATATCAATTGTCAATGAGCTTTCCTTCTGGGTTATATATACCAAGAAAAATACATGAAATCTGGAAGTACTTACGTTTTCGGCAGTCTTCTCCAGTAAAGTTGAATGGGCATTTGCAATAAAAGTCATTCGTTAAATCTATACATTGTGCAGTTGGTGGACATGAGTTAGGAAGACAGTCCGGAATATCTTCTTCGCAGAGGAATCCAGTAAATCCAGGTGGGCAGATACATTTGAACTGTTCACCCATGTCTTGGCATGTGGCTCCATTCTGGCATATGTTCTCTTCGCAAGCATCGTAATCTAATTGGCAACCTTGTCCAGTGTATTCTGCTGGGCACGAACAGTTGAGACCGCTGCCATAGTCGTTGCAAAGTCCGCCATGCATACAAGGAGTTCCAATGCAGCGTTCGGGTGACGTTTGGCAACGCTTACCGTCAGTGCCTGATGGACAGCTGCAGGAGAAAGAATGGTTCAGAATTGCAAAGAAGCAGAATAACTAAAGTTTCATCTTGAAAAGGCTGTGATATGAATTTTTAAATATATAATTTTAGAAATTATCTATTTGAATGTCTATCTACAAATATTTCATGTACTTACACGCAGAAGTAATCTTGGAAGAGGTTAATACATTTAGCATCATTGAGGCAGGGTTCACTGCTACATCCACCAATATCCAACTCGCAACGTTCGCCAGTCCATCCTTGTGGACATTGGCATCTGAATCCATTTACTAAGTCAGTACAAATTCCATTGTTCAGACAAGGGTTTGACATGCATTCGTTCATGTTAAACTAAAATAATAAGATGAAATGAACACCCATAAGTTCTTTAATATCTAAAAATATTAAATTTAAAACGTTTACTAATGAGAAAATAACACTTATTCTCATATTAATAAATTGAAAAAAAATGAGTAAAATATCGGGCCATAAATATAATAGTTTATTTCAAAACACTTCTTAAAGAAATTAACAGAGTTGTTATCAATATATGTGTAACAATTAGATGTTCAATATATTTTAGGAAACGAAATTGTTCAGAAGTTTTCATTTTAGTTCAAAAACGCAATAGTATTGTAAAAATCTGCTTAACCCTTTAAAGGGCCATTTTTTTCTAGTCATATTATGTTAAAATATTTTTAGACTTAGAATAAGAAAAGGGATTCATTTAGCTTATTAGATAAATTAAATTTCATTAATTAATTAATTTGGTTAATTAATAATTAAGTAACAAATCAAGACACATCATTTGTGTGAAATAAAGAACTGAAGCATCTAAGTTTCTGCCTTTCTAAAAATGTGTTTCAGAACTTATGCCAACCTACATAATTTCATACAAAGATTGATAAATTTGGTGGGAAATATACTTCCCACGGATCTAGAAAGGGTTAAGACAGTTTTTAAAAATTAATTAATGATGTCACAACAAATTAAGATCAACCACTTATATTTTATGCAGTTTTTATTACAACACCAGTTTATCTATTTTTCTCCAGTTTAAAATAAAAAATTAAATTTAAACAGCAATGTTATATGCAAAATATTATATATAAATCTTTTTTCTAAATAACAAATTTTAAACTTTCATCAGTTTTTCATGTTATTAGCCCTCTGGAAATATTAAACAATAAATCTTGTTTTCATCAGTTTATCTCGTTATTAACCTTCAGAAAATATTAAACGTAAAATCTAGGCTTTAATCTGTTTATCTCATTATTAGCTCTCAAGAAATATTAAGTTCCAATTTATTTATTGACTGTCATAAGTAGTCTCTGGCATACTTTTTTGTTTTGGTTATTATTCTTTAATAATAGGATTAAACTTTGAATGAAAATACATTATGTATACAATAATAGAATTATGTTAAAAGATTATAATTTTTTAAAGTAACCATTTCATATTTTTCTCGGTATCTTTTATTATTAAATATAGAAAAGAATTACTATGTGTCAATCAATGGTTGAAGCATTTTTGGTAACAAATCCATTTTAAAGTTGCCAATTTATGGCAAACCACTTACCTCGCATAATTCTCCAGTAAATCCAGGATTACACATACATTGGAAAGAATTATCCTTGTCAATACAGCGCTCTGTGCCACTTGGATTGCATGGGCTACTTATACATTCGTCGATTTCCGCTTCGCATTGCAGTCCAACATAACCTGGTCGACACTGACAAGCAAATCCATTTATCAGATCAAAACAAGTACCACCATTCTGGCAAGGCTTTTCTTCACAGGCATCGATGGGGTGTTGGCATCTTGATCCAGTAAATCCAGGTTCGCATTGACACTGGAAACCATCAATTAAATCGTTGCACTGTCCTCCATTTGCACAAGGGTTGCTGCTGCATTCATCTATGTTAATATTGCAGGAGGGTCCAGCCCAGCCAGGATCGCAAATGCAGGTGTAATAAAATAAGTTGTCGACGCACATTCCATTAGCGCATGGATCATAGGCACAGAGGTTATATTTCATTTGACAACGCTTGCCACCGAAACCTGGCGGACAGTCGCAAGAGAAATCATTCAGTAAATCAGTGCAGTTTGCTCCTAACAAGCACGGTTGTTCAGCACAGTCATCTAGAAGGGGAAAAATGCTCTATTAATTATGTGTACTTAATACAGCACTAATTCTTGTCACTTTAAGAATAGGAACTGTAATTCCTTATTAAAACTATTTTAAATAATACTTGGCACCATCTAAAAGCATTCTTTCTATAGCACGGGGAAAGAATTGGTTCGTTTTAAATATTTAATTCCTCCAAGTTTAATTACTGTAATATTATATTCCTAAGATAACATGCTTAATAATAGCCACTTACCAATATTTACTTCGCAAGTAGGTCCAGTAAGACCTGGTGGACATATGCATTTATATCTTCCCTGTATCAATGGTTTGCAAGTTGCTCCATTTAAACAAGGACTTTCACCAGATGTGCAGGGATTGATTGTCACATTGCAAGCAGGGCCTTCGTAACCCGATCTACATAAGCAATTGATGGTTCCTAATCCGGGCAAATCTTGGCACATGGCTCTTTCTGGACACGAACCATTTAGACATTCTGATTGCTCTAACTGACACTGGAGACCAGTGTAACCTAAAATGAAGAAAAAAGCAATTTGTTCACATTTATTTTTCCTGAATGATAATAAATATTCGCAAGTGATATAGTAAAGAAAATAAATTGTTATTAAATTTTTTTTGAACTCACCAGGATTGCATAAGCATCTGTAACCTTGAGGTAAATCTATGCATGTTCCGCCATTATAACATGGTCTGCTAGCACATTCGTCGATATCAACTTCACAGAATTGTCCGGTGAAACCAGCAGGACAATAACATTTTGGCAGATGTCTTTGAACTAAGCAGACGCCACCATTCTGACAAGTCTGAGCACTGCACTGAACTAAACATTTAAGAAAAGCAGTTTTTCAGAAAAATATTTTTTATTAAGTTATCAACAACCTAATATTAACATTCATCTTAGGATAAATTATATATGATTTTTACGAAGAAAAGTATGATTTTTATGAACTGATGAAGTGAGTTAATTTACTAAACTTATGATTTTATGAATAATGTAGTTACAGAATAGAAAATATAACATTTTGCATGAATATTAGAAAACTTTTAAGTACAACATAGAAAGCAACGTTTCATTTACCTGGAATGCAAGCCTCTGGACTTAAGGCTCCTGGTCTCAGAGTTCGATGATTTGCTGCACATTCTGTACAAGATGTCTGACCTTCTAAGGGCTGAAAGAAATTTGTGGGGCATGGTGCGCAAGGTTCTAATCCAGTCTCAGAATGTGTACCCGGTACACATTTAGCTGGAAAATATTTTGATATTATTATTATTATTATTATTATTATTATTTATAATCCTTAGCATCCAAATTTATTAATTTTTGAATCACTGGAATAAAATCGAGATTACTGTTTTTGATTATTAAATTAACGCATTGTTTTATTTTATAAAATATTAATATCTTAACATGTTATATTACATTGCTTATTAGCTTCACAATAAATATTCAGTTTCGAATTAAATTACTATTTATTTGATTTCAGCTTCATATGTGATGTCTGAGCGTTTCAGATTAAAATTTCAAAATGAAATATTTTTTATGGATCAATTCTTAGAAAAAAGCATTAATAATTAAGAAAAGTGGAAGATTATAGTTTTAAGATATTCTGTGTTTAAATAAAACAACGAAGCAGAAATTACTTTCAAATTTTGAGTGCTAGAAGAGCTTATTGTTTAAATATATAAATATATATAGATATATATATATATATATATATATATATATATATATATATTAGCAGTGGCGTTTCCGAATAGAAAAAATTTCTGAAATTTTAAACTTTGATTTATGTTACTACGAGGGGCATTTTATGTATAAGAAACGATGATAAAATCGAGGGTCTAATTACATTGCGACACAAGAACTGAAAAGACTGAAATTTTTCGCTTCGGTAGTTTTATTATGATATTTTGATAGGGATTTCTTTGACACGTGTAGATTTAGGAAAGGGAAATTTGGGTATCTTTAAAAGAATGCTATAGGCAGCATTAAGAATTTTTACCCCTTCACTCAGAGCGTGTGAAAATGCTGAAATGAGCAGTTTTATAGAGCACGTCTATAATTTTTAAAATAAAAAGTGGGAATTGGATCAGGAAATAAGAGGCAACCTGAGGATGAAGTTGATATGAGCTAAATTAAGATAAAAATTTGGAAATTAATTAAGATTTAAAGTATATATATGATTTGTATTGAATGATTTTCCCTTAGATTCAATGAAAGATGGAAACAAAGATACTTATTATACTCTCAGAAACATTTTTGTAAATATATTTTTTTCTGAACCTCCTGAAAATAAGAATGACTAACGATCGTTGCTCAAAATAGTTTCAAAGCTAAACTCTTCTATTTCTTCTCAGCTTTTCTGGCCTGAGGTTTTTATTTATTATTGATTCTATGCATTCGAAGTTTCTATGCATTCGAAGTTTCATACAGTTTTAAAGAATTCATTCGAAGTTCTATGCAATTTTTTGCATTGCATCAGTTTTCTATAACTTACCTCGGCAATCATCAAGCAGTTTCGAGCCAGGAGAGTAAGTGAACGTATTTGCTGGGCATCTTTGGCATTCTTTGAAGCCTTCTCTTGGTGGGAATGAACTGAAAGTATTGCTAGGACACTGCAGACAAGGTACTAAACCAGTTGGAGAATATGTTCCATATCCACAAACAGCTGAAAAATAAAAGGTACATTTGGTTAATCTTTGTCTTTCATAACTAAAATTTCGTTATGAACTAGTTATAAAAAAGACTATTTTAAATTTTGATGATTAAAATTTTAGAATTTTAATAAAATTCGAGTTAATGGCAAAAAATTAAATGAGTTTCAATAATTGAAATGTATTATAAGAACAATATTTTAATAGGAAGGGATCTCTATTTCTAAGAAAGCATAAATTAAAAAAAAAAATCTATTAACTTTATGAATTTAATTTCAGTTAATTTTTTGCGCCATTTTAATTCCATATTATTTTCAAAAAATAAAAAGAAAGTTTTCCATTTATAGTTTTTCGATTTTTAAACGATTCTTTTCATATTGCGTATTACGCTTATTTCTTAAAGCAATTATATTTTGTAATTTTATGTAATACTTTGTAATAAAAGCCAAAATTTTTCTCTGTGTAATTATAATTTAACAGTACATTTTATATCTTTTACACAGACTTCAGTTTAGTAGCATTTTAAAGCAGTTGTAGCACCAATTTTGAAAAAAAAATGTATTTCAATTTTAGATATCCTTTCATATATTCAAATTGGATGACACAACAATGAATCTTTATATTTAAAATTTATGCAGAAAGGAAACGAAATACTAAACAGATGAAACGGAATAAAATTGACAATATACTTACGTATGCAATCAATCAGACTTTTGCTGCCTTCTTGTCTGGTATACATAGTATCTGGACAACGTTTACAAGAGCCTTGCCGCACAAGGTCTTGATAAAATCCTCTGGGACAGAAGATGCATTCGTTTGTTGCTGAAGCATACGTTCCAGCAGGGCAGTGCACTGAAAAATAATTTTAAAAATATTTAATTTCCTTACTCCTTCTAGAAAATGACAATTCAATTCAAATTTCTACAATGGAATAGTGTCGAAACTTACAGCAACGTGGCACTTGAGCTTCTCCCATTGAATTCAGAACTTCACCTTCTTCACAAGCAAATCCACGAGTGACTTGAGATCTTAGTGCTTGTAAGCTGGGGCATAAGGGATTAGGCAAACCTTGAGACGACACGTTTAGAATAGGCTCAATGATTGCAGAAGTACTGGGGACGCTTAAATCAAATATTAATCCCAAAGTTGATCCACACAGATCGTACAGAAGTGTTTGGCGAACAACTGGATCTATTCTTATTGTATATGCTATAGCAACCTATCAATAAAAGGAACAAAACAATCAAGCAATCAAAAACCTAATATTTACACAAAGGCAAGTGATAAGACAAATATTAAATTAGAATATATACAATACACTCCCGAATATTAGGACTAATGTGGCGGAAAGACAGGGCGGATAACAAAAATCCGCAGAAGCTGGAATTCAATGAACTCATTTCCTTGTAGACCCATAACAGAAGATAAAGTTTTTATATCAAAACTCACTGTTACAATACGTATTTTTCTCTTCTTATTGAGAATTAAGTCATTAATTCATCTCAAGCCACGTAGAATGTGAACGCGGCCGTGGCCCGGTGAATCATAGAAGCAGTTTCCGGTAACGTGTCGAGTTAAATTAGAAGGCTCTGTAATGGTAGTTTATATATGTTTATATACTGCACTGCAAAAATTTATTAGAGAAAACTAAGTTAAAGGATATAAACTATTCATATTTTAACATGAATTCTGTTCACTTTACTGTGAACAGAAAGTTCTTATGTTAATGTTAAAGAAACACATTAAGAATACCGAAAAGACAATTTACAAATCATGTACGTACTATGCAGTTACAATCAGTAACAGCGGCAGCAATTGAGATGCGTTACATAATGATAAAACAATGAACAAAGAGTAGAACGCTACTCTTTCCCTGTCACAACTGCACAACTTTTTTGCACATGGAAGATCGTAGCAGACGCTAATTTCTAATGCCTTGACAATGTTGCCAATGTAACGCGTTGCCTTTCTCAATTAATTGCGATAAAGAAAACTAAGCCGGATAGTTCGCGAACCAGATGCTCGGAAGTGTACTATATCTCAAAAGCTAGAACCTACCTCGTTGTCAGCATTTACTCGAACTGAAGTATTATGGAAGGTGATGTCCATTTTTACATTGATGGCGGAGCATCTTTCAGAGAGAACTTGATTTAAGGAACTGTAATAAGTTTGAAGATAAGAGATATATTGATTCAGACAAGAAGGAGAAACAGGTCCATCAGCAGTGTAATCAACTGTAGCAAGCACGTCATAAGCTGCTTGATTCGTATCTAGAAAAAAAAGTAATTTGAATTAATTTTTTCATCTATTACTCATACTCTTATAGCTACTTTTACACGCTAAGTTCATCTAGTTAAAATTATTCACCTGATAATTCATGTTTTACACTTAGACGCAAATAAAAGTCAAAATTTAAAATAAGTTCAATTACAATTTTGAATTTAAGCTCTAAAGTATTTGCATATTTATAATAATTTCTTTGTGGTATCTGTATTGGAAAATGATTTCATATCTCTTATGGAAATAAAATAAATACAATTCTTATTTTAAATTCATTAATATTTTTTGAGATTAATCATTGAAAAAAATATTCCAAATGTGTTTTGCAAAACTTGTATATTTATCATTTACCCAAAGAAAATTTTTAAAATCATTTAAGAACAAAAATAAAAGATATTTCTGGAATAATCATTCTTTATATTGTAAAAGTGAGTGTAATTTAATTTGACGAATTTTTCAATTCACCATTAGAATTAAAAAACTTCTTATTCTTTTCATTAAAGATTTCCCTAGAATTATTATTTTAACCCTTAGCATTCGGCAGATGCCTCTACGGCAACTTTAGGTTGTATGCATACTTTAAGATTTAAATGCATATAATTCCATTTTTTTATTCATGATTACGATGTAATTACTTTTATTAGCAAACGCCATTAGTAACTGAAATCTCAGTAAAGATATGTCAATGTAGTTTAAATAAAGAAAAATACTGATTTATATATGTTTTAAACTTAAAGAGTACAAGTAACCCAGTATATCGTAGATTGATTACTCTAGGTACTCGGAAAAACTTGAATGACCGGACCACCGCAGCAGCAATACTGGTGGGAACTGTGGCTGAGTCCTAAGGGCATCACCGGCCACGGTACAACCCTTTCCTAAGGAAGTACGTCTCGTCATCGATGGGAGGTAACCCCCCACACCTTTTCGTATACCCACAAGGATGGTAAGAACCAACCACCTAGCTGGAAGCTCAATTATGAGGTGCCCCTCCCCCTGTGGGACAGTAACCTAGTATAGCCAGTCAAGTGCTAGGAGTTAAGTTCTTACTTTAAACATTATATATGAAATAAAAACTTAATTTTAAACATACCTTCCGGAACACAATCAGGCACAATGCTAGTGGGTGACCACTGTTGACCAGAAGAACATGAAAATGTCTTCGCCTGTTCGCCATCTGTAAACCTAAAGCCCGTATTGCAAGTTGCCAGGCAACGGTATCCATTTCTTTCATCATTTGGAAGGCAATTGACTATACCATTTACTGGAGGCTCCAAAGACCAGGACACACAGCTTGAAGGCTGGACGGCCACTTGGAAGTGACAGAAGGCAGCGTTGCCATGGATGTCTGTAGCAGCTACGGTCACATTTCGGTAGCTCCATAATGGAATTATAGCAGTTTCTGGAGATAAGGTAATAGTGACGGGGCCTGAAGCATCGGTTGTATTAATCAGTCTTCTGGTATCGTTAAAATTGACGGCATAACTTTCTTGTTGTTCGACAAGTTCTACAACGTATGACTGAGGGCAACTCAAGAAAGGTGGAGTGAAATCTAAAATGAAAGAAAAAAAAAATAATTTGGTGAATACAGAAGATTGATCTCAATGTATTGTCGCGAAATTGTATTGCATATTCATAAAATTATTATTATTACATAAAGTACTCATGATCTAAGTTCAAACTTCAAGAGATACGAAAAGGTATTCTAATATTTTTGTAAATCAACCTATCACTTGACATTATTATTTAAATATGTTAAGAAGTACTATTAGATTCGTAAATAGATTTTTTTCAAATATCTAATAATCATACGGGTCATAATAAAATTTTAATTTGAAACTCATGGATGAATTCATGCCTTTATTATTATTATTATCATTTAATTTTTAGTTAGAAATAAAGTAAATAGTTTCTAAGTTTTTTTTGCTGGGTAAAAAGTGATTCATTAATAATTTATAAAAACAAAACGCTTAATTTTTATTTAATACCAACATAATTGATTAAATGCCAAAACACTTTGATAAGGCATACAATTTATTTTCATGGAAAGTTAAGGCTTTAGGCGTTTTTTAGAGAAAACATTTTTAAAGTTAGTCAAGAGATAGCTTAATATAATTTCAGTTATACTTTGTGGCATTGACCAAAGAGAAGTTCATAGCTACAAATCCTATCCTAAGTTTTATACTGATTATATTGCTTACTAGCCGTCGTTCGCAATCAACTGGTTTGCAAGGATTGATGGTCGCTGAATTTTTCAATTAA
The DNA here is from genome assembly GCA_026543865.1 of Argiope aurantia. Lineage (NCBI taxonomy): Eukaryota > Metazoa > Arthropoda > Arachnida > Araneae > Araneidae > Argiope > Argiope aurantia. Next base: position 261,185 of record JAPMOR010029255.1, read on the forward strand.
ATATTTTATATAACTTAGACTTAATAACTTCCTCAGCAAAATATTTTTAAGCTTTAAATTTTGATTTCATATAACTCATACTATTTTTGAAGTTTAATAGCACTCATAAGTTTTTGAACCATGCACTTTCCTAATCTTCTGTGATTTCCCCTTAAATTTGAACTTTAATATAAAAACTGAAACTATTTAAGCTTTAATTAATACTAAATTTTCAGTTAATATGTCAACACAGATACACACACTCATGTTTATAATAAGCAGAGAAGGTCAAAGGAATAATGAATGTTTGATAGAAACATGCTCGACTTAATTCGTATTTGTAATATAATTCAACAAATTAAATTGTAAACAATTATCTTTACCAACTAAATTTTAATTATATGCCTATAACAAATTACTGATGTCAGCAGAGTATTTATTTTACCTGGAACAGTTATATTGATTATACACGAAGCAACATTTCCATCTGAATCATGAGCTCTGTATTCAACACTCATATCTTCTACAATGACAGCGGGTAAAGTGAAACCCAGTGGAATGACTTCGAATCTCGCAATGTATCCAGAATTATCCACAGCAACCGGCACGGAGAAGTTTACTGGCATCAGTCCTGCTAACGACCTGGTCACAACAACAGGCTTTGTTGGACAGTTGATGAATTGAGGAGGCTCCTTATCTGGAAAATTGATGTATTCATATTTTAGCACAAATATTTGATTATTTCAGTACATGTATATATTGGCAAATTGATTAAAAGAAATTAATTATTTCAATACACATAAAAGAAATAGAGAATGATTTTATACCAAGTACATTGATTGAGAAATAATCATTTCATTTGATCAATCAAGCTTTTCGATTACTGATTTTTTTTATTTAAAAGTTAATGGAAGTTTATTTTATTGAAATATTAATTTATGATGTATATGATTATTGTCTTGAATGAAGTATATAAATTAAAATTAAAATAATTTGCGCGTTAATTTTTTAATAAATAAATAAATTAAAATAGAAATTTTTTAATAAAATTGTGATACTTTTGATTAATTTGAATAGAAACACTTGTGGAAAACAATTTTTTAATGCTAGATTTTTTAAAAACAATACTCTATGCATGTGTACATTAAAATAAAATAAACAAAAAAAAATCTGCAAAAAGTTTACAGAAATGTATTATTTGAAAAAAAAATTGTCTAAATAGAGATTTCGATTTTTTAAAGTGTAGTATTAACAGCAATATTTTAATTTTAATAATGCCCATTTATTATTAAGGACGTGGGATAAATATTAAAATGATTGATATCCAAATATCCGTGATAACAATATCCGTGGAATACACATCAAAATCATCAATAGCCATGCATGTCACGTTATATCAAAAGGTTGTATGTGAGTTAATGTGGTATGCGATATGTGAATGTGGTATGCGATATGTGAATGTGGTATGCGATTTGTGAATGTGGTATGCGATATATGAATGTTGTATGTGAATATCGTATGCGATATGTGATATGTGAAGGTTGTATGTGGTATGTGAAGATTGTATGTGGTATGTGAAGGTTGTATTTGGTATGTGAAGGTTGTATCTGGTACGTGAAGGTTGCATGTGAATTCTGTATGTAAAAGTTGTCATAGAATATCATTTGTAAGTAGTGATTTTCAGCTGGTACTTCAAAATTTCATATATTCCTTTGCGTGCAGGTTTTTGACTTGAACCATTATTTCAGCCTTGGGAATAAAATAAGGATCTATCGATAATTTTCTTTAAAGAAAATATATTAGTATTGAACCTTATTCTATAAAATCAATAATTACCTATACAAACAGGATATCCAGCATTGTACCCCAGCAGAACTGGAGCTTTTGTCTCCTCGCAGCCCAACAGCTCAAACCTCATACAAGGATTTCTGTTGTAGGAAACGATTCCTAGGATCACGTATCTTGCGCGGACACTCAACGGCAGATCCAGAACTGTAAGAGCTCCAAAATTGTTCTCCTTCGTCGTTAAATTGAAATTCTAATTATAGCGGGGAAAAAAGAAGATATTTTATATTCCCTTTTTTATTACTTTAATCTCATTACCTCTCATAACTGATGGGACTGAAAGAAATATTTAAAAAAGTACTTACAGGGAAATAGACAACAAAATTTTCTGCTTCTTGCACTTTGTAGAAGAATCTCAATTCGGTCGGTCGTCCCACGACATCATTTGTTATGACACCTTTCACCATGATGCCCTTGATGATAAATACGCGTCCCAGATCAATAGTAACGTATGTGAAGGGCTCGGTTTTTCCACACCATCCAGTCGCACTGTTCAGTCGCACATTCTAAATAATTACAACACGAAAAATCATTTTAAAGCATTATATTAAATGGTAAAATATTTGTAGATGAATTTTAAAGAAGGAAATGGATGGTTTACCCTTGCTTCGTAGTTTAATCGTTGAGATGTGGCATTGATGGCTGAATCCGGTATGGATCCACTGCTTAGACCGATTGGCCTTATAACCTTACATTCAGCATCTGTATAATGGAAAGTTATCTTTGTTATAGATATAAATATATTCTAAACCAATAATTCTTTATATATATAATATATCTCGCCACGAAATAAAATTTTCTGTTGAGTTAAATTCAACAAAATAAAATGTATCAGGAAAATAGAACATTGTGTGTGTGTGTGTGTGTGTGTAGGGGGGGGGGTGTAATGATATCTCTAAATCTAAATTAAATCCTAATTAATTTCCAAAGTTTTATATTAATTTAACTCATATTAACCATTCTAAAAAATCTGTCAAGCCAAACGAATTATTTTAAAATATACCTATTTTCCCCTTACCTAAAATGACACGTGTTCAGAAATTCTTATCAGAGTCTCACCGTATATAATCATCGGGGATAAATATTTCGCGCTTTTTCGCTCTCTTCTGCTCTCGTATCGGTTTTGAACGGACGTCAGTTCATCCGCGCTTCTTGTACATAAATTATGCCTCCCGGGATGGAATAAAGCGATGTTTGAAATTTCAAAAGTGTCTTCTCTGCCTTCTGCCACAAAACTGCTTCAAAAACATATTA
>JAPMOR010029255.1:264362-356959 GCA_026543865.1 Argiope aurantia
ATATATATATATTCCTTTTGTAATAGATTCAAATAGTCTTCTTATTTTACAGAAAAGTTAATATTCAGTTGTATAATAAAAAATCTGTGATTCAATTTTCATATGTATTAAATCTTCCACGAAGTACACAATTTCAATATTAAAATTATGCAATTACAGTTTAATGATGGTGCATCAATTTTTTTCATCCGAGGTATTTAAATAGTTTTCTGATGCAATAGAACAGCGTTTCTCAACCTATGGTATGCTTACACTCAGGAATATGTAAAATGGTCTTAGGGCCCTAAGCGGAAAAGTATGTAATGTTAGGTATTGATAAATAAATTGAACATAAAAAAAAGGGGGCAGAGAGGGGTTGCATGGAATAGTGATGTAGGCCAAGAGGGACGCAAATAATATTAATAATAAAGTTTGAGAAACATTGTGGTAGAAATGCCAAAGACAGGCTTAAAGAACACCATTTTCTCAACTAGTAAAAAAATAAAAATGTTTAATATTTTGGCATAAATAATATTTTGTTAATTTGAAATTGAGAGTTTTTTTATCTGTATGTCATACGAGTATAAAAATTACGTATATTCTTTTGTTTTAGGAGCAAAGTAATTACAAAAAATATTTCATAATAAAAAATGCATATGATTTGTTTTCTTTTATCACATAATGCTGTTAGAATTAGGCAGGATTGTTTGAATACAAAAGAAAAAAATTTCTATGCAAAAGTAATAAAATAATGAAATAAAACAATATTATGCCACTTTGATATCTTTTCATTAATAATTACAAAAATTGTGCATTAGAAGGTTAAATGCACAAAGAAATACATTTTAGCTTTGTTCCTTAAATAATAAAGAAATAAATCTATAATAGAAACGTGCAGTGCCCTCTGTAATGCTAGCCGAAGTTAAAAATATTCCCCGCTCATCTGATTGACGTCTCATTGGGAGCGTAATTACATCTTCTGTTTTAGCATCAAGAAAATGGAGTCGGTTCTTTTTTTAAATATGTAAATTGACCGATTTATCTATGTTCGAATAAAGCTAAATATGAATAAAAATGGGATCGTAAACTTCCCATTCTTTTTACATTCATTTTCAGCAGAGGTCAGTGAGCTGAGGTCTGCAATTTCTATTGTTTATATTTATATTAATTTATTCTATTCTCACTTTAAGTAATTATTTTTAATAATAACTTTATTTTATAAATCTAGTACTTTCTTCCAGCAACATTAAAAAAAAATATTTTTCTTTTAAATTTGAGATTGCAATTTTTTCAGTCATTGAGTCACTATTCGTTTCAATCCGATTTTAGCAATTAATTTTGATTTGAGTGTTCGTGAACAAAGAAGATCCCACTACAAAGAAACAAAAGTTAGCAAAAGAGATCATTGCACGATGAAAAACGAGACAAAGTTAAATGACATTTAATCAAATCTGAGATATTGTTAACAGGTTAATAGCCCTTTAAGACAGGTAATTCTTCTAGTAACTAAATAAATACTTACTTCTATCACACTTAATAGGCTCAGTGCTGTATGGTTCGTATCCTGGTCTGGAGCATGAAAACTGAACTTCAGCTCCTTGTTCGTAACTTATAGCTACTTGCTGCCCATCGGGTGGATGGCCGGGATCTTCGCAAACAGGACCTGCAACAGAATGCATAAAATAAGAAAAGCTGCTTTTTTTTCCTTCAAATTTTCAATGCGATTATACTTTACAAATTTACTATAACAGGAATGTATACTTGTAACATTTGATAAATACCAAATCGAAAAGTCAATTTTTTGGAAGACAAAAATCACATATCTACTACGTTAAAGGATTTTTTTTTTATTTAAAAAAGAGTCTAAATTTATGCAATTCGATTATAATTTTTTATTGATTTGTACTGATTTTTATAACAAATGCAATTTATTATTTTGTATGATTTTATAACAAAAGACTATATTCTCGCAATATATTCGTTTAATTCCTTAATGTCGAGCCAGTACGTCATAATTTTTTAATGTTCATTACTGAAATTGAAAATAATAATGCGATATAAAATTGATTTGAATTTCCCACAAATTGTTTTACTGAAATCAAAACGAAAACGGATTCCTGGGATAAAGCGTATCATCATCATTAAATAAAAAGGAAAATGGGTAATCATAAAATGAGTCTCCTTGATTCGTGAAGTAATTAGAATCGGATTAAGAAGCAAACTGCGGCCGTTGAATAATGTGTGGGTGGATTGGGCCATATCCGAAAACTGTTATGATACTTTTCCTAAAAATACTATAGGAAAAGTATTAAGTTTTTAAAGAAAAAAAATTATAACAATAGTTAAAAAAGAAAATTAAAAAAAACTGAAGATAACAACAGATGGTAGTAATAGAAATTGTTCCAGGAACAACGGGAACTTCAACTGTCATAACTTCTAGAAGATGAACCATAGGAAAACTGACTGAACCGAAACTGAATTGAAAGTCCTAACTGTAACTCGAACAGAAAACTGGAGTTGAAACTGCAACTCGAGCGATTATATAACTAGCTCGCTTATATAACTGCATTACTTCTTTACACGTCAAGCTCCGGCCGCTACTGATGTAAACTATCTTTGAAACTATACTAACAATATCTGGTTAGCTGCTTGTACTATTGCATATTATCTCACTTCAACCAAGTCATCTAACTATATTTATTGGAAAAGATAGTAAATTGCCAACCAGAATTTTCTTCTGACGAGAATTTATACATTACCTTCACATCTTAAATCTCCAAAATCCCAGATTCCATCTTCTTGACAACGGATGACATTGTCGTTCTTCGATGTCTTTCCAGCTAAAGTAAATGTCTCTTCACAGCCGAAAAAGAAGCTTGCTTTATATCTGGTATCGGCATGAAATCCATAAGTAGCGCCTGGTGTCTCCGGGGGTGGACCGCAATCAATTCCTGTAAACATAAATGACGGTTAATTAATTCAATTAATACAGTTAATTATATTCATGCGCCAATTTAACATGTGATACTTATTTTATAAATTGGAACAATTTCTCATTTATTTTATTTATTAAATCACATTTTAATGCTGATGCCTATTTTATGTAAGCACAAAGCGTTTATCGACAAATCAGAAAAAGTGAAATAACTGTTTTATTGGCCATTGGATAAAAGATTTAATAACCCATACATATGCACACGCACAAAAAAAAATCAAATTCTTTTTGCACAAAAAATTATTTAACATTCTCAGCTTCTAATAGAAATTATTTATAGAATGTGTTATTCTACGCCATGTAATATTTTTCTGATAATGAAAACACTGACAAAAAGCAACATGAAATAAAAAAAAATTCAAGTGGCAACTGCAATTTGTTTTTTATATAATGCTCACTTTAAGAATATCACTGCACCTTTACTTAGCCATGTGATTTTGCGTTTAAAAGATTTTTAACATAAAACTAAACTAAAAAATTGCTCATCTATTTCATTGTCAATTTTTGTATCTTCGTACGAACGTTGTACACGATTCATTCTTCATCAAAGAAATACAAAGTAAAAAAAATAATGAAGACTTTTTTTATTTTTATATTTATTATTATTTTATTTGAATAAAATTCACCTATATATGCTTTTTAAACTGCATTCAAATTACTAGATCTTTGTAACTTTTCAAGCCTACATTATATGTAAAAAACTTTCTGCCAACGTGATATATACTAATCATTAAACCATATCATTATCTGATAAAGCACTAGTTCACTTACTTGGACAAGAGGGTCTAGCGCCAGAAAGCCAGTGCATAGGCATTCCATCGTGAGGATCGAACACACACTGGCGGAATCCCGATGTGGCTGTGGATCGTAAGGGTCTGCCTACTTCGTGACAGGACACAGTCACGTTCTCGAAGAAGGGGATGTACTTCTCTTCAGTTTCAGTCTCCAAGAACAAGCCTTGAGAGGGGTCGTCTGGGAGTCTTTCGCAATATGCGTCTGAAATATAAGATTTTGAGAATTTCTGTTAGTGTGAATGTTTCGGAATGTTGCTGAACTGGCCTGTTTCTAAGTTCATAAAATTATTTGGTTTTTTTTTATAAAATTTTTATAATAAATACAATTTTTTGTATTAAAAAAATTGTATAATTTTTTTGAAACAATGAAACAGAAACATTAGTGATGAATTGCACAATGATAAAAGAAATAATATTTTTGAAATTTATTATAAAGCTATTAGATCTTTTTTCTCCTTCCTTTATACCATGGACTTTAGATTGAATACAATCAAAGCGAATCAACCAATCGTGTTGAAAAACAACACACAGCCTTTTCTCCAGAAAATTATGGAATTCCTGTATTAATTCTTTCATTTCATTAATGACATTAAAGAGAATAAGAAAAAATATTTAATTTACTAACTTTATTTATTAAATTCACCAAACATGCTGATCCAAAGAGTGTAATAAATTTACTTTGAGTTCTTAAATTCACTTAGGTGAACATTTCTAGTTAATTTTTTTCCAGACATGCTGGATATTTATAAACTTTTAAATGCCGTAGATTATTTTTGATTAAAAGGAATATTTTATAACTATAAGTATCAAATAACTATAAGTATCAAATATAATATATAAAAAAGATGTCAAGTTAAACAATTTTTATAGTCTCGATATTATATGTTTTTTAAATTAATATATTTAATAAAACTTTTTCTAGAAGCAAAGAAAAAAAAATCCTAATTAGATTTTACTTAAAGTTTTTAAAAATCATTCCTTTAGCAGATATTATAGCATAAAGATACACCAAAAACAGCGACTTAAAATTATTTATATATTAAAACAAGCTTGTAATAATAATTTGTATTAACTTACATTCGCATGTGGGAACGCTTCCATTCCATACCCCATTGCTGGTACAGAGTATTGTAGGATTTCCGATCATAACGTAGGCAAAGTCACAGTGGAAGTTGACAACATCGCCGTAATGGAACATCTTTTTGGTAGAAAGAATCATACCATTTTCAGGGGCCGTTAAAGTAGGGCACATCTTAGCTAGAGTTAAAGAAAATGCAATTACTATTAAGAATTACATTCCAAAAATAATAGCTGGATTTGAAAATTAAATAATTTCTTAGTCCCTTTTTCTTACTGTGATCATATTTATGGATTTAAATTTAGTAATTTAGAAATAATTATTCATATATATACTTTTTTAAGATGTCGCATTTTTAAAGCGGACTAAAAAGTATAAAATAATTTCTCCTAGCCTCATTCAAATTCCTAACTTCATACAGAGCGACCTGAGATTTTATGATTGGGAATTTTAAGAATTCACAATTAAAAATTTTCAGGACAATTTTCATGGGATCATAAATCTGTATGGGAAGGGGCTAGGAGAAATATGTTAAAAGAAACATGATATCAAAAGATTTGAACGTAGTATATTAATTATTTTTAATTTAAATAATTATTTTCCGTTTTTTCTTACGTGTATGAAGCTTTGCAATTGATTTTAAACTGACTTCCTTATGAGCTAACGATATACCATGGCGTCATCTTTCGGCAATAAAAGTTTTTAATCGATTGTAAAAATTGTAACGAACAGATAAGTACAGAGACAGCCAAGAAAACGAGTTAATATTGCATTGTCAGAAAGTTCTGAACTATGTTTAAAATTTCAAGTTCCAACTCAACGGGAAATGAGTTTAAAATCAATTCCAAAATTAGCACCAGACAGACAAACAGAGAAGACGGCGAGTTAATAATAATAATAATAAAATGGACATTCAAAGTCAGAAACTTACGAACGCAGGTCTTATTGATACGATATACATCGTCATCTTTCAATCCAGTTTCACTTGAGGCAATATGGAAACCTGCGGTACCATTTTCGGTATAAAGATCAAATCCAACATTGCAGAGGCAGTTGAAGCTTCCGGGACTATTAATGCATCTTTGATCACATCCACCATTGTTTTCCATGCATTCGTTTTTATCTGAAACAGACAAAAATATGAGTAAAAAACATAGCACATTTTCTTTTAACAGTTAACAATTTAGTTATGTTTGTTTAGTATATATTATGACTTCATATCGTACATATATATATATATATATATATATATTTTAAACTCTTAATTTAGTCCATAGTAAAATATTGTCTTATTTCCTGATCTAATTCCACTTTCGGTTTAATTAATTCCTTTGTAAAAATAATGTGCCATCAGTACTATCAAATGAAAGTGATACTTCCATTGCCCTTTTCAAAGGTCAACACATGTATTCCATCGGCACGTGACCAGAAATCCCATGTTATATAAGACTAGTGATCATTTGTTTCGGCCCTTCTTTTCCTTCTTTACTTTTGCTTTTGTGTCGTGCTGCGCCGTCTTGTAAAATGCTCATGCATGTCTCCCGAGAGAGAATAAAACGAAATTAAAAATACAAAAATATACTGCTTGTCAAACCTGAATTCTGCTTCAAATAAAAATATGTTATATTATATATATATATATATATTGAATAAATTTAGTTGTTCTGATGTTTTATACAAAAATATTTATTTATTTTTTAAATAAATAATGCAACGTAGATTAATGGCTTATGAACCTACCAGTTAACAGAAAATTGGTCAATAAAAGATAAGAGATTAATGATGAAAATATCTGAAAATGTGAAAATTCAAGTTGGAGGCTAGTTTTCTCGTTTCATTTGATGCATTAAACATCTATCGGTCCACATCCCTACTCCCGCCCTTATTAATTTAGTCCAAAAAAATTTGTTATTTCAGCACAAAATTTTCGGTAAATTTGATAGAATTTATTGATTCTAAATTGTATAATAAATCTGAAATGGCGCGAATAGTTTTTGCTCAGATTCTTAAGCCTAGGTTTGAAGTACTCCGCACTCAGCCATGCTATCGAATATTTAGGGCTAATAGTTTCTTAACTTCTTCTACCTTAAAAAAAAATAGGGTATTCTATTAAGGAAACAATATTAGAGGGTTGTTAGCAGACATTAAGAGGAACAAAAGTTGTAATGGAACATAGTATCGCAAACCAAGTTGAGAGAGCGAAAACTGCGAAAAACGCTCGCAGATTTCGATGTTAGTCTGGAAACGACAAAAAGTACAATGATAACTACAAAAAGATTTATTTGATGATTATTGCATTGAACGTAGGCCATTATGTGTCCATAGTCTATAATTATAAACGTATACGTAAAAACAACTTCAGAACATTTTGAAAGATATCGTTCTTTTGATGTGTGCCGCAACGACGACACTTCAAGCCATGAGATCCTACATTGTGTATATAGAAATCGCATAAATGAGAGATTTAAGACAGCCTTATAGGAAAAAGTCAGAAGAACAAAGGTCCTACGAATGTGGAGATCAAGCAAGGGATCCCGGACGTCCATTACATCTTCCTGGGTTGGAACATCGAGATGATTACACATCTCGTTGGAAAGATGTGCAGGAATCATCCATCCATATATGTATGATCCATCCGGGTGGGCGTGTTGCAGAAAAACGAGATACGTTGCTCCATACTGGTTCTCAAGAAGCAAACTAGGGCCTTCAAAGATAATCAACAAGATTTCCTGCTTTGATACTAAGCCTCTGTTGAGATTTCCACGGTATACTGGAATAAGGGTTATACATAGGCAACATATGTCTCTTATGAGCGTTGACAATGCCTTTGAGACGCAAGCCCTTCATACATTTTTTGCGATTTTCTTTCTCTTAATGTGATTTGAACCATTATATTCCACTGCAATTTTTTTCCTTCTGGTGCCACTTTATAACCCTCCGAGTTTATTGGCACATTAGCAGAACACCTTATATATTTCTTATCATAGAAATAAAAATTCTTTGATTTAAAAATAAAGTTCTTAATTATTTTTATATATAATTATTATTATATATAATTGCTAGCACTAGTTATTTTTATATATAATTGCTAGCACCTGTTTCCAAACAATTCCCATGTCTGAACATGAGAACAAGCCAATAAATCTTGAAATTAAATCATTCTTTATATTATTTCAAATTTGTGCAATTATACCATATTATTATTTTTCTCTTTATACATAGTTTAGAAATCCTATTTAACAGAATAGAGAAGTTACTATATTATAATAATAGAGAATGATCGCTTTTAATAAAAAAAAAATGAAAATTTAAATTTATATACAGTTATTTTACTTTAAAATCATCAATTAGTAAGCAAAGATAAACAAATGCAGTTACAATAAATTTGAAAACTAACAATTTATAAAAGAATAAATTCATTTATCCTTACCAACACAATCTTGTCTTGAGCAGCCCATAAGTTCCAGCTTCAAGCATGGTGCAACAACATATTCCATGATGACAATTCTGACGTATCTCGCTTCCAAAGGCTGTTGCAAAGTAATGGTAGAAATACCACTTCTATTATCCGGGGTTGGTCTAAACTGAATCGGCTGAAAACAAAACAGAAGAAATCATCAATATTGTTAATGAACAAGCATACATTTAGAAAAAGGCAAGTGAGATAAAAAGGCACACAGAAAGGTTTATATCAAAACTATCCATACCCTTCCAGCCTGATCACTGTATACACGGAATGTATCTGTTAGATCATCGGTAAAGTGAATTCTTAAGCTTATAGGAAAAGCCGATGCTCCATCTGATCGAATGACTTGTTGTATTCGGAACCCTCTTATTACTGTTGGAGCTCGAAGATCAATTTGCACCCAGTTATGTCCAGGTCTTGGAACGTTGCCACACCAACCGTTACTACTGTCAAGTCTTACTGCCTGTAATAGAATTTGTAAAATATATATTTTCGTAGCAAATAATAGTTAAACACTTTGTAGTGTATCTAGAAAAAAAACATCAAGGAAAAATGCAAAAATGATTCGCTCAAATTACCGAGATTCTTTACTTACATTTTTGCCGTAGCCAGCTTCAACACCAGAAACTTTTATGCTTGTATCAGGAATGATTCCAGAGCCAAGTCCTAAGTCTCCAACAGGCCTGCAATCTTTAAAGAGAGAATAAGGATAAGACATTTATTTAAGTATTAACATTTAGACTTCAAGAGATATATTTTTGTGCTACGTACCAAAGTTTGGCTCAAAACCCTCTTTGCATTTGCAGAAAAATCCTCCAGCTGTGTTAGTACAAACAGTTGATGCAGCATCGCAAGTTGAAGCTGAACATTCATTAACATCTACATAATGAAAACATTTGTAAAATTGTACTTTTAGCTACTAAAATGCTTAATACAGTTTCAAATTTTATATAAAAGATTGTTCTAGTACAAAAACTAACTCTAAACTTTTTTATGGAAATATTACCTGTGCATGTAGGAACATTAGCGAACTTTTGATCAGGTCCACACGTTATAACCGGACTTCCTTCAAGTCTGTAACCTCTGTGACATTGAATTTTTGCAACATCTCCAAATAAGAACGTTCTTTGGGATTCAACCACAAATCCATTTTCGATTTCAGGAAGTATAGGACATTGGGCTCCTTTAAAAATAAAAGAAATCAATTTTCACATCCGTTAAAGAATACAACTTTCAAGTACAAGATTTCACACAAATTGCCTCAGAAGATATTTAAAATGAGAATAAAACTTTTAACAATACTTACTTTCACACTGAGGGGGAGCTGAAGACCACTTTCCGTCACTCATGCACAAAATAACAGGATCACCAATCCTGTAATATCCTGGCTCGCATTCAAATCTTATTACCGTACCGTAACTTCTACCACCACCGTTCAAAACTGTTTGCACTGCATGAGGAGCTTCGCTCAGCAGGGGACAAGATGAAGCAAGGCATACGGGCAATTTTTCCCACTTGCCATCTTCTGAGCAACGAATGGTTTCTGTCGGTAATCCACTTGGAAAAGCAAACCCGGCATAACATTGGTATGTTGCGATGCCTCTGTAGGTTACATTGGTTGCAGCTACAGCAAAGCCGCTGTCTATCTGAGGAACTGGACCGCAATATCTCTCTGTGAAAGAAGGAAAGTCTTTGTAAGAAGCTGCACGTCATACCATTTCATGTACTTCAAAAACAATCAAATAAGATAATGAGTAAATTTTTACAGATGATCTTTTTACTGTGAATATTTATGTAGCATATTTTTCGGTACCAAAGGAAAATAAATGCATCATATAAAATTTTATTCAAATTTATTTTATTATTCACAAAATATTAAAATGTTGAAAGGATGAAATGAATTGTTGAAAGGGAGTTAATAAAAATGAATAAATTAATGAAATGTTGAACAATTTTTTAATGCTTGTATATCATTGCAAAACTAAAGAAAATTTAGATGTAAAAACTTTTATAATGAAAATGTTTTACCACATTATGAATTAACACTAGAAAAATATTTCTTAGAAATTAATCTTTGTGTATACTTCTTTATAATCATGTTCATTCTATTTACTTTAAGCAAAAAATACATATGTAAATATAATTTTGCAGATTTGCGGCCGAAAAGAAGAAACCTTTGAAATTAACTTCATTTTATTTTAGACGGAGTGGCAATTCGTGCAGGAGAGAAGCGATGATAAAAAGATGTCTGTTTACATCTTGATATAAGAGCAAAGTGATAGAAATTATTCCCTTCAGTGATTTTACTATGAAATTCTGATAGGTATTTATTTGATATGTGCAGACTTAGGAAAGGGAAGAATCTTAGGGATCTTTGAAAACTATAATTAAGAGTTTGGGATTTTATCTAGGCGCTCGGAGCGAGAGAAGATGTAACAATTATCAGATAACTAGAGCACATACTGGAAATGATTAAATAAAAAAGTGGGAATTGGATTAGAAAATAAAATAACCTTTTAGAATAAAGTTAATATGAGCTAATTTAAGATAAAAAAATAGGAAATTAGTTAGGATTTAAATTAAATTAAGATATTATATATGTGTAAACATATTTTTTAGCAGTTGTGTGGTCTAGGAGAAGAAATTTTTGAAATTTTAACTTCAGTTTATTCTACCCCAAGACGCATATTATGTACAAGGAAGAAGCGACGAGATATGTCAGTCTACATCGCGACAGAAGAGCAGAAGAACAAAAGAAACCGAGATTTTCCCTTCGGTGACTTTTACAATGAGATTCTTATAGGTATTTCTTTGACACATATCGATTTAGAAAAGGGAAGTCACCAGCCTATGTTCCAATAATTGTATGCGATACGCGAGGTTTTCGATGATGGCTCTCGGCATATTGGCATTTATTCGTCTGGCATGTAACGTCTTTCAAGTAGACCACAACCAGAAATAGAAAGGATTCATATCAGGGAATCTCGGAGGCCAATTCATGGGAAATGCACGACTAAGTACTCTAGCGTCTGTGAAATGTTGCCTCAGGACATCCTTTACCCGGTGCGGTGGCGCACCATCTTGCATAAAAATGGTAGAATCGATGCAATGTCTTTGCTACAGTTGAGGTATCACAAAGATCACGAGCATATAGGAATACCTATCGGAATTGACAGAACAAGTCACTAGTCAATTTCCACAAACGTCTTCAAAAAAGAACGGGCCGATGATAAAAGAAGCAGCGAACCCTCACCAAACTGTGACTTTCGTCGAATGTACGGGGATTTGTTGACTAACGCGTGGATTTGTATCAGCCCAAATACGGCAGTTGTGTGTGTTAATGTTACCGTGCATATGAAAGTGAGCTTCATCGCTCCATAGTATCCACCATAGACTTTCATCATCCACTTCCAATCGAGCCAAAAATCTCAAAGAAAACTCAAATCGGGTATTTCTGTCTTCTGGGAGCAATTCTTGTTCGGATGTTATCTTATATGAATAAAATTTGAAGATCTTACTCAATATCTTCTGCATCGTCGGGAATGGGATATCTGTTTGTCGTAATATTAAACGTGCACTGCTTGTATCCTGTTTATTAACTATCGTCTGATCCATAACGGTATGTGTAACTTATTCAACTTGTTCCTGCTTAATACCTTTACGTCCTCGGCCTGGTTGCACACCAAGAATTTCTGTTGTTTTAAATCTTTCAATCATTCTTCGTAAGTTAGCTATGGTCATCGGTCCTCTACGTAACCGTTTTAACCGCTGGTATTCACGAAGAGCGTCAATGGCATTTTCATTCCCCTGATAAAACAGCTTGACTAATAAGGCATGTTCTTGTAACGACAACGCTCTCAACGGGCGAATTCTTGCAGAATGACTTGAATTCCCACAACCCTTCCTTTTACCTTTGATATCGTGTCACAAGGTGCCCGTATATGCACATTACATAATGAAGGCTTTGATCATACAGCCAGAATTTTCGCTATCGGTGTTTTTTGGTACTATTTTTTTTTTGACAAATCGAAACCGCATACTTTAATATATATGTTGACAAAGTTTTGTTATATTTCGTCCAGTATATAACATCATACAGGTAACCGAATAGCTCCTGCATCCTTTATATATATTGTATTTAAGAATAAAAAAACATCTGTATCGAGATAAATTTAATTCCTTCATTTTTTATTTCAGCGTCACATCTTTATGTATTTTTACATATGCAGTTTTTATTATTTCATTTATAAATCAAGAACAACTCACCTTGACACCTGGGAATATGCGGCACGCTCCACTGACCACTTTGCAAACATTCTATTTCAATCTCTGCTACGCCGGTGCTGAATTCTTGGCCAATGGGACAAGTGTATCTAATTTTGGCACCAAAAGTCCTTTCTCGACTAGATGCTATGGCACCGTTACCCACCGATATTTGAGGACAATCTAAAATTAAGAAAAAACATATCAGGAATGGAATTATTGTTTGGAATTACTAAAGATACAAAATGACAATATTAAATGATTACAAAATGACAATATTAAATGAAGGAACAATATTGTATTTTAGTATAATTTTAATATCATACTCTTATTAGAATAAAAAAGAAGGTGAAATATTATTATGTTTTGCTAATCTATACTTTTATATAGATAACTAACCTGCACTAAAACTGGCTTTCCATCCTCTTGCTGTATTGACGGGATTGCTGACGAATAATACCAGCAGATTTCCACTGCTGGAAGTCATAGTAATCGAAGGCCTTGTCAAACCACTGAAACCAGAACCGGGATGTAAAGGCACACCACTCTCGGGGCTTATTCCATCATAGACCTGAAATTCAAGAATATTCTCTTTGTAGGACTTTTTTTTAATAAGTTATAATTAAATAACATTTTATCTAACTTAAAAAAGAAAGTATATTTCTGGGACACTAAATTTTATCCTCACAAAAAAATGCCTATTAAATTCCATGTATTTTTGTTGTTGAATATTAAAACATCAATTTATTCGCATTGTAAGATACCCCTTTTATAAATTTAATGGCTTTAAATTTATAGTTTAAAAATGGAGGAATTCGTAGAATCGAAAATCAAAAATAAACGCTACAAATTTCACTAAGACCAACTTGTATCTTAAATTAACTTTATACCATATTTGCGCATTTTGCTCCTGGTTGTGTGCACTTATTAGGTTTCTCTTGTAATAACTGTCAAATTTAGTTTTACATTTCAACGCATATTTGACTTAATCAACATGTTAATGATTTATTTTAATAATTTTATGAAAATATTTATGTTTTTATTCATTTTTTTAATATGTGTCTCATGAAAAAACTAAAGTAGCACAATTCTTGAAAAACTAACCATTATTATTAATTAATGATTTCCTTATTTTCAAATGCAAGAATTTGGTTATTGTGAAAGATTATAAGGAAAAATAAATGCATTAAATGCATTTCAAACAAATATAATATCAAAAATTAGCATTTTAGAGGACTGTCAAATTGGATGTAATATAACCGGTTACTGTATCATTAATTTTCCTATATAGGGTGTTTCAGTGAACCGTTTCAGAACTTTTAAGAGGGGTAGGGTACATCCTGACAACTCGAAAACATAGAGCAATGTGGGGTCGGAAATGCTTACCTGAAGCGGCGTTGTACACAGAAGCACCATAAAGAAAAGAGACCGTAAATGAGAAATCGTTTTAATAATACATGAAAAGAAGCAAAAGGTACATGGATTAAAGTAAGTGTTCGAAGTTTCTTCCACGGGCTGCAATGCACGCCTCACATCCGACGCATGGACATCCGAACATTCTGGAATACTCCAGGCATATCTCGAATCTCTCCGGCAGCTACTGCGATTCTTGCAACGAACTCCTCAGCAGTGTCAACAGGGGTGTCATAAACTAGCGATTTGATATGACCCCAGAAATAAAAATCAAGATATGATAAGTCGAAGGTGACCGAGCAGGCCAACGCACGGGACCCCCACGTTTTATCCACCGTTGATCAAATGTGACATCCAGGTAGTTACGAACATCTCCGCTATAATGGGCAGGGGCTCCATCGTGTTGGAACCACATTGTTTGTTGCGTCGATGCAGAAATCTGTTCATCTCTCAAAAGTTGTGGCAATACTTGCTGCAGAAAGAGCAAGTACGTAGGTCTGGTTAAACGACCCGGTAGCAGGTAAGGTCCGATGAGGTGATATCCCATAATACCGGCCCATACATTGACCGAAAATCGATTCTGTGCTGCACGACGTCGTATTGCATGCGGGTTCTCGACCGCCCAGATATGGTTGTTATGCGTGTTGAAAATTCCTTTCCTTGTGAAGGATACCTCATAGGAAAACAACACTTCAGCAGGAAAAAGGGGATTTGTAGCACATTTTCCCAGGTACCACTGTGCGAAAGCAATACGAGGTACATAATCCTCCGGTTTCTGTGTCTGGACACGCTGCACGTGAAATGGGTGCATGTCTTCTGCTCGGAGAATCTTCCAGACGCTGCAATGGGAAACCCCGACTGCGTTTGCTACACTTCGTGTACTCGTTCTTGGATTCATCTGCACATGCTGCAGCACATTCTGTTCGGCGTCTGCAGTCCGTGCTGTTCTTACCCTGTCCCTGTGAGCTCTTTCTAATGAACCTGTTACAGCTAACCTCTAGTGCAGTCTTGCAAAGAAATTATGACTGGGAATACGCCTCAACGGATATCGTTCCGCGTGCAAACGCTGTGCGGCTGGTCCACTACAATTTGCAGCCCCGTACGCCAAATGCATATCGACTAACTCTGCGATCGTATAATCATCCATCCTACTAACTTGACGTTCTTGTGCGAAATGAAGATTCCCTGCACGAAAGCTCGGACTTTTCACACAACGCCATCTACCGCGTCAGGAAAGCATTTCTGACTGCCCATGAGTATATGATTTTGGTTCGTCAGGATGTACTCTACCCCTCTTAGAAGTTATGAAACGGTTCACTGAAACACCCTGTATAATATAAAAACGTAATTACTGATACTTTAATTAATAATTTAAATAATTTAATGTGTACATACACTCTATGGCCCTGCAATTTTCTAAATAAAAAATATGCATTACAAAGAAATGACAAGTATTTTAATATTTTTTTAATTGCCCTGTATGCAATACACATTAATCTAACAACGCTTGGCAGCTATCTTATCTGTCTAACTGAAAATCCGTCATTGAATTAATCTAAGGACTTAAACGATATTGACAAAAAGTTTTTTTTCTTTGGAGGATTGATGATAGTAGTAGGAGGAAAAAATATTTCTGAAGCGCTGTTCTAAAAGGTGCACTTATTTCTATACCTGAACAAAGTCATCTGAAGCTACTTGAAAAGCATCGAATTTCAAAGACACTGGTCCACCTCCAAGCAGGCTGACATGGTATGAACAAATTTGGTTTGAAGGGTAATTTGAAACTCCATAGGCAGGGGAAGACAAATTACCAGCCAAGGCGACAACTTCGATTTCACAACCTGGAAAAAATTATAAATATGTTCTCATATATATATATTGATTGTTTTGGTCTGATGTGTTTTTATGTCTTTACGAGTCTAAAACGACTTTTAATTTGGCAGCCCTATCAAAATGTTTAAAAAAAATTCCCTCACAAGTAAAATATTAACATAATCAGTGAAATATATAAAACAAAATGTGTTAAATATAGACAAAAGATATAATTTAAAAAAATTAGGAGATAATGTTTTAAATAATACTTCTATATTTTTAAAAGCAAGTAATTAATTCAATTAGTTGATTATAATTGCAAGTAAGCAAATTGAATTTGTAATTTAAATATGATTATAGAACTGCATATTTTTAGACCATGAAATTGTCAGGAATTGAGGTAAGCATGAGAACTTGAGTTGTTGAGGTATATATGAAAACTAGAGTTGTTCATGTTAACATGACGTGAGTTAATGATGTTAACAAGAAAACTTGAGTTTGTTTATGTTTAGCCATCTTTGACTAAAAGACTTGAGCTAATAAGATTAACAAAAAGACGAGTCAATGAGGTTAAAAAGACTTGAGTCAATGAGTTTAACAAGAAGACTTGAGTCAATGAGTTTAACAAGAAGACTTGAGTCAATGAGTTTAACAAGAAGACTTGAGTTCAGATATATGAAGACTTGAATTTTACATGACGACTTGAGTTATCATTAACGCTAGGATTTGAGATACAGAAATTAAAATATGAGGCAAATTAAATTAATAGGTCAAGTCAGTTGTAAAATCATTTAAAGTCGTGAGTCAAAAAGTGAAGTTTTGGTAAGAATTCCCGTGGGTAATGCAAAGTATTTGATTTGTGTTTGGCTAAAGAAAGATTACGTAAAAATGCGAGACAATTATAGTTAAGTGATGCATCCAAAACTCAATGAAGTTAATACTGTGTCTTTCAAAGTAATGTTGGCTAAATACTATTGATGGTACTGTATAAAGTTTATTGTAATTTTCATATTGCCATGGAAATGGATAGCAAGTCTTATTATATATATATATATATATATATATATATATATATATATATATATATTTAAAAAAACTGCAGGTGAAATTTATGAAGTAGAACTATTAAGTTGATACATTTGAACCTTAAATAGGAGAGAAAAATTACCAGCTCTGAAGCGTATTGCAAATCCTCTACGACTGTCTCCGAAACTGGAATGGAAGTATATATAGACTCTGTTTGTAGTAGATAAAATAAATTTAGGATTGTCTTCGACGCCACCCGTCATTTTGGCAAGCAATGGATCAGAAGGGCTGGCTCCGTCACGGATATGGATGAAGTCCTTGTCAGGTTCCAAATCAATATCAACTACCTGGAATTCATGATATTAAATTATACAAGACACTTTCAAAATCTAAATTTTAAATAAGCTAAAGAATTAAAGTTTCCAAAATTGCAAAAATATTGTTCCGAAACTCAAATTTTATTTTCTGTTGTTGATTTCCTTTCGTAGCTATGTCGTTAAAGCGTAGTATCTAATACAATAAAAAAGTGTACATGTAATATTCTGATTTTCATTCATGATACATTTGTAATTCGAATATAAATGAATATTAAACGACGATTCTAATAAAAAAAATTGGTGAATAAAATTTGAAACGGAATTATGAAAAGTAAAGGATGTTATTATTTTTGGAAAACGTAGATTTCATAAATGAAAATGAAATACATATAAGAGGTGATATTAACATAATTGTAAGCATGTTTCAATTAAGGGATGGTAATTAAAATGTATAGTTAATTTCGATTGTAAGAGATGACGATATCAATCAAGTCTAATTAGATCTAGTTGAATTTTAACATCCAATGAGAGAAGTTCTCGAACACATGACGTCAAGCGCCTTAAAGGCTTCTGAGAGAAGAACACTCAACTTTTTGACCGTAAATGGACGTGTGAGGCTTGACGCTCCTTATGTACTCCGTTTTTTGAAAAAAGATAAAAGCAAACTCTCTTGAGGCCTTGATCATGCTTGACATCCCGATCTTAGAGGTGAACCAAGCTCTTTATTTGTCTTATCACCTTTCTGTAAATAGTCTAATATCGTTAATATTAAAATGTTTAATTCTTTTTAATCTTAATAAATTAACTGTTTGTTTAACTCGGTTATTATTATTCATTATTCGAAATTAACTTTACCCCTAGACACAGTCCTACGTACATATCCAAAAAAAAAAAAAATCTATGCCTCGTTTATCTTTATGAGCAGAAATAGAATTAAAAACTAGGTAAAAATGATTTTTTTAATGAAAATTTATTCTAATTTGTTTCTTAGTATTGCATCTTCACAATTAGTTCCTATCTTTTTATTAGGTATCTTTAAATGGAATATAAATACCTCAAGAGTCAATATTTTCCCAGGTGGAGCAGTGAGAACGTATAAGCATTCAAGACCACCAGGATACGGCTGAGGATATGTGGCTGACGTAAGAACTTGAGCAGTTGGTTGAGCAAATAATTCACCGCCACATCTAACAGGTTCTGGCAAAAAAAAAAAAAAAAAAAACATACAATTCCTTGATTTTTGAAATTAATTATACTATTATGTATAAAATTTTATTTAAAAGAGAGCTCATTATAATTTGAATGCTTTCTTTATGCGCACATTTAACATTCCATGATATTCCCGCGTAATTTTGGCTAATTTTTGCGTGCTAATAAGATTATATTATGAATAATAATATTTATGAATGAAATAATTATAGCAATGTTTCTGCTCAAGAATTGTGATAGCTATTTATCTATAAAGATTAGATCTATCAAAAATATGTGGTAAAAAAGAATTATTTCCATAATTCTTAGACTTTTTTTTTAATTTTGAAAAAAAAAATCTATCTTATAATTCATAAAATTTGTTTTTCTTAAATTTAACCCTTTGCACTCAAATGGTGCCTCTCAGGTACAATTCAAGAAGGTACATCTTTTTAATACATTATTTATTTTTCAATTTTGATTGTTAAAAATATTTACAGAATGATAAAAAGAAATAGATTCATTTTTCAGGGAAATCCAACTTAAAACATATATATCTATCTATATATTTATTTTTTTGGATCAATAAACAAGCCCTTGTATTAAATGAATAATTATGCATCGAATTACTTTTCCGAGTGCAAAGATTTAAAAATATTTACATAATTGATCACTTATGTAACCTCGATGAAATTTAACTATGATAATAATGACTGAAGATGACAAAGGGATTAAAATAATGTATGACTTACCAGTTTTCCAACTAGCTCTGAAACCTTTCTTTTCCACCGACCCATCAGTGCGAAATTTAATAATCATGAGATTAGACGCTGTCGTGTAGGACATGGAAGAAAGATCTGGGTTTCCGGATAAAGTCACTAAAGAAACGCTCTTTTCCTCAGTTCTTCCGCCGACTTGTATTTGAACAGTGTCGAAGCTAGATTCAGTATCGAAGTCAGAAAACTAAAAAGGAAAAGAAAAGCATATTTTTTTTAGCAAAATCAAGTTAGATTTATTAAAATTAACTTTAGATCGTACTGCAGTGTCTAAAGCTTCAGAAATACTTAAGAATTTATGTGTATTTATTGTATTAGAAAGATGACGGTATTGATATAAATTAAATGGCGGTCAGAATTATCCACTGGATTCTTGAATACCTCGCAAAACTATACGCGATGTTGATTATCGAGATTCATTAATCTCATTTGAATGCAAAATAATAAACGAGTAGCACATCAGAAGTTAAAAATTCTTTTAATTAATAGAGCCAGTGCAGTAATGGCTTGCTGGATTCGATAAAGGATGATCATGGTTCATAATTCAGTCATTCTGGGAACCTACCATGTATTCTAAACTACATTCAAAATTGCTATCACTGGTAAAACATCTTCAAGTTGTTGTGGCTTCGATGCTTGTAGAAAAGACTGCTATTTAAACCATTGCGCTCGTTATCTTATTGCGATATAAAACGTGACATCAGTTACCAATTATCACGCTTTTTCAAAATGTGATATTCATCTTAATTAAATTTAATTCATCAGTCCAGACATCACCCAGAGACGAATCCTTTGGAGTGTATTTGTATAATGAAGAACAAAGCCATTCTTTGACAAAATTCAAAACTTGCATTAACAATACAATTATGAGTGATTGTCGAGTATTAATTAACTAAGTATCTAATCCTTGGATATCTAGAATCTAGTTGAGCCCATATAGTTCTCTTAGAGTTTGGTATTTCAGTGTATTAGTATCTTGTATGGATATTAATAGAGTATAAGTACATACCTGAAGAACTATTCCGGTACCGATTGGTCCTTCTAATGTCCATTTACAATTTGAATTGGCAAAGTATCTATTTGGGTAGTTTGGTGATTGGATAGCGTCTCCAGAACTTTGTAGGTGGAAATGACAAGATGCTAAAAAATTAAAATGCCAAGGTTTAACTAAAGGTTTCAATAAGATGCTTGATAAATGAATTCAAATTTATTTTGTGCCGTTATTTGAAAATTTAATGTCCTTTATCTTTAAATAATTTATATATTTCTTGTTTAAAATGACTGAATAATTAGTATTAGAATTCAAGAATAGAATATTATCAATAATTTTTGACGTCTTTAATATAACTAGGAGTTAAGTTGCTTTTATTACTTTTTCGTATACGTAATATAGAAGTATACTAATCGTCAAAAAATTCAAACTCGAGATTTTGACGAATCTCCACGATTTAGACTTCTCTTGGTTAAAAAAAAAAGCATGTTTGGAAAATATCCGTCTGTCTGTGTGAAAATACCTTTGTCTGTGACAAAGGTAACTCACTAACGCTTTTAGGTAGAAGGTTAAAATATGGTTTGAGTCAAGTTTTGAAATATGGTATACGGTCTTTACACAAAAATTACAGATTTCTTTCACACGTATATGTCTGTCCAGTTATAAATCAACACAATAATTAAAAAATGTAGAGAGCTAGATAAATAAAATTCGGTACACAGATTTAGCATGTAAAGTGTAGACAGCAGTCAAATGTTGAGCCACATACAGTTACCGAAATTAATATTTGTCAATCTGTGCTTTCAGAACCATGTAAATACGGTAATTCAAAAACGCAATGACTTAAATATATATGAAATTTGGTATGGAATTTTACTACAAGTCAAATTTTCGGTCAAATTTTTGTTTCCATCGATTGAGAAAAAGGTATCTAAAACACAAATTCGATATTCGAATACTATTAACCACATGTCACCAAAGAACTCGCCAAAGATGACATGGCAGACTCAGTAAAAATGCTAACTTAATGCCAAAAGTTAATATTTCGTACCTATTGTACTCCAATCCATGTAAGGCGTTCTCTGGTATGACAAGTTTATTAGAGAGCATTATTGAAAGTTTGGGGAAGACCACTCCCGCTGGTTTAGACTGTTCTGGTCATTAATCTACTGAAACAATTGTATTTATTTTTACCTTAAACTCACATATGTATCTGTATAGAAACTATTTCTACAAAATTATCTACAGTTCCATAAAACACATTTGTTGTGCCCAAGAAAGAAATGATGATGTTTCAGTAATTATCTCATTTTGAAGTTTTTGTTAGATTGATGGATGAAATTTTGATATTTGGTTAGAAAAGAAGATAACGATCCATTAAAATTATATGCTTCAAGTGTTGGTCAAAACGAGAAAAAATTAAAGAAGAAAACTTTTTGTGGACTGACTCTGTATTTTTTTCTCTGCACTTTCAATTAATGTTAGAAAAAATTTCCAGGAGATAATCTAGAAAATCAGTATCTTAGGAGAAAAAGTCTCGAAAATCAGGAGGCAAGTCTAGAAAATCGGTACCTTAGGTGAAAAAGTCTAGAAAATCAGTATCTTAGGAGAAAAAGTAGAAAATCAGTACCTTTGGAGAAAAAGTCTAGAAAATCAGTACCTTTGGAGATAAAGTCTAGAAAATTAGTAACCTACAATAAAATTATAACCTAATTTTTAAAAAAAATACCTGGGCAATCAGTTTCATCGGATTGATCACCACAATCATCTTCACCATCACACAAGAATTTTCTACTAATACACTGTCCATTGTTGCAATGAAATGAATCTAATAAAAAAAATTATCACAGATTAAAAATTACAATAATCAAAAGGAGGATAATAAATGGATTGAGCACCTGAATTTTTAATGTCTTCATACCTCTGTGACATGCTTTCAAGTGACAAATAAAAGGTAGCAAAGTTTCACATGGAGCCAGCTCCCAAACTTGTGATTCTCCTTTAATTTTGGCCCGCACACATTCGCCTTTATGCGGTTGTGGTTGGTCATGATCCCAGAAGCCCACATATTTTGATATGAATGAGCCACTGGAGGATTCTAGAGTGTTTGTAGATAAGCCGTCCACTGACGTTAGACCTGAAAGCGTGATATGAAACATTTTATTTAATTTTGACGATGTTTTAGTAGAAGAATTGGACTTAAAATTGATTATGATATTAAATTTGATGTCTGTAATTCATTATTTAATATGTACGCAATTATAAGATCATGATTTATGACAACATTTTACAAATAATCAGAAAATCGGATAGTTTGATTTTGATTTTGAACTCTGACTGCGTAACTTTTAAAAAATAATCATTTAGATGCGTTGTTTGCAAATAAGTTCAAATATTTTTCAAACAAAGTGAACTGATGCTATATGTTATACAATAATAATATAATATAATAAAAATCTGTTATCATAAAAATAAACACTCTAAATTGCGAAAAACGCGGGATGCAATCGAAAATGGATTGATTGCCAACCCGCGGAAATCGCGGGATAAGCAGTTGAAGGGTTAAAATAATCTTTGCTAAAAATTTAAAATCAACACATTACCATTGGGAATTTTTATATCTAAAAATAGTTAGCTAGTCTCAGAAAATAATCCAAACATTACAAAAATATTAGAGAGAAAAAAATACCGTTTAAAATTTGAGTTTCAGATTAATAATAAAAATTACATATTAAAAAAAAAATTACTTTTGAATGTTTGCTAAAAAATGCAAACAGAGTACTTGAAGAATTCTACAGAACTAAAATGCCCAGAAACTTTGCAGCTTTATTTATTAATTTCCTTTTGTAGCTTATTAACCTCTTAAATGGTCTGGCCCAACATCTTTCATGCATCGAATAAATGTATTATTCAAATACAAAACTAGAAATAAGTAATCTATTGTCAATATTATTCGGTATATGAAATCTATAAACATCGCAAGTGCTCCATGGATATCTAGTTGAATTAATTTGACAATATCTTCTCCAAAAAGAAGGTATAATTAAATTAGATATTATGAAAAATGACATAATTGAGAAGTTAATTGCTCAAAGAATACAAATATATATAAATAATTTATGGAAAAGTGCATTCATCTTTCTTAAATATAGTGCACCATCTATATTTAAGAGTAATGCTATATAATTATATGCATTAATAAATGAACAGCTCATTAAAGACATGATTTCTTGAAAGTAGAGATATAAAAAAACTAATTAATGTAACATTTTTTTCTCGTCATAGCATTATAATCATTTTGTTGAAAAGTGATTGAATACATTACCTATCCAGTAGGAAATTTCTCCTGAATCCCTTAAGCTCTTGAACGCTACTTTACTAGTAAAATTATTTTGACTATAATCTCCTATCAGGACTAAATCACCTCCGTACCTGAAAAGAAAAAAAAATTCCTTTAATACCTTGCAACTGTATTTGTAACTTCGACTTAAAATTCAATAACAGGTTAATCGCAAATATTTTTCTGAAGCAGAAATAATCGCAAAGTAAATCAACGGGAGTGATGTCTCCAAAACTTTCTGGCATACCCTCCAAAAAATTTTATTATTCCCCACCCTCCCCATAAAAGGATAGACCCTGGATAAGGTACGAATGCCTTGTATGGTGTTGACGAATAAGAATTATGAAATTTCGATCGTTATCCTAAATCTAGTATTTTTACTGAATTGTTGTTTCTAATGGCACTTTTCATAGACAAGATAGAATTTAGAAGGCAGTGATTTTAAACCAAGGGTGCGTCTCTTATTTTTTCAGTAGCGCCATCTTGGGCCAAAAGTGCGACTTAGCTACACACACGTCACAACCCTTTTTACGGGGCGGACTTCATTCATGTATTTCAGTCACTCATCCACAGATCATAATTTAGACCTGAATCAGAGAACGATCACCTCTGAACCAGTACCCCCAGTGGTATTACTCTCGACATGGAAGACTCTGTGATCATGATAGATTTATACGTGCGCCAGCCACCACACATACGGAGAATCTTCGGCCGACGGAATTCGAACTCGCAACCCAAGGGACGCGAAACCAACGCCCTACCAACTAGGCTATCCCGGCCCTTACTGAATTGTACTGTGCGAATATGTATTAAAGGCATATTTTTCCCCCACAGAAAGAAATCAAAGTTTGATACGGAACTATAACTGAAGTCATAAGATCATAATCGAATTTCATTAAGTTATTGCCTTTGTGAGTTACAGACTGGTAGGCAGATAGACAGTCAAGAAAGATTAGGCTCAAAATTTAATAGCATTCAATTTAAATCTAAATCTGCGAATCAAATTTTATCCATCGAGCTCTCTTCGTTTTGTAAAAGTCTACAAATTGGGTCTAAATTTCATATGTCAAAATTTCATTGATCTAGATCAAAACAGTTTTGAGTATCGTGTTCACAGACAGCCATAATTCCAAAAGATTTGTTTTTGAAATTCAAGGAGGCTTGAAATTGGAAAGATTTATTATAAACTCGAATTCGAATTTTTTAGCAATCATAATATTTCTTCCATATATGCTTTGTATAACAGAAAATAAAAATCCGATATTTAGACAAGAATCCTGTTGTAGATGTTTTGCATAGTGAGCCAATTATTTTATAGATTCTGACATGTTTTTTTACAATCAAGGGAATTTAGATCTGCGCTGTGAAGGAATTTTACATTTAAAGAAAACCATTTAATAATGACCTCTGTATGAAATCGGCCACTATTTTTGATGAATATTTAGTTTAAAATCTTAAAGTTTAATTCTGAAAATTTTCAATGGAATTCAATCTTTTAGTGATTTTTATTCAATGTTACGAACTATATCTTTTAGAATTCTTTATATTATTTAAAATTTTGTTTTTGATTGTTTAAAAATGATCGTTAAATACCAAATAGGATGGAGATTAGTACAAGTTCAGAAAAAAAAATAACGGTTGTATCAATAAAATACTTCTAAATATCACAAACACGGAAAAAACTTATCTCATCGTTTTATATTATGCAAATAAATCTCAACTATTATGTCATGGAAGTAGATTAGAATTTGTCCTCAAAGCTTAAAATTATTGGTGATCACGGAACGGATTAAGATATTTTTTATCAACTCAAGCAATAAATAATTTTGATAAAACTTATTTAATACTTAAGGGATTTAAAAGATACTGAAATTGTTAAAGATGCATTTAAGCAATTGTGAATTGGATGCAAAACCAGTTTTAAGAAGATGAATGGATTTATTTAATATCTTAAAGCTTTTTATTTATACAGTGAATTCACCTGATTTTTTTTTATTGCGACATCAATCTGTAAAAGACTAGGGAGTTTTTCATGAAATATTTTTCCAAGTCTCTGTTATTTAGTTACGGATTTGTTATATTATTACTTTTTAAATGAAATTTCTGACTACTTTTCATTAACCCTTGCTCACAAATTATCCTCTTTTATAATTAAAAGAAATCAATATCTAGAATTTTAATTTCAAAGAAAAATTTGGGATCATATCGAAATATGATTAATTTTCCCAGGATCGATGCAATTTATTCAATTTTTTAACTTCCTCGCACATGAAGAGGAAGTTTTAGAACGGGGGTGGCGAACCTTTATAGATCAACGTGCCATTTTTTCTAAAGAAATGTTTAATGAGGAATAGACGTGCCTTCAAATAATTTTGACTTGTGATTATTGGGAAAATAATAATACTAACAACTCAAAAGTCTTTATTTACTATGAAAAAGTACATTTTGCACTGTATAGTAATAATTGTTTTAGTTATACGTGCAATTCAAATTAAAGTAACATTAGTGTGAATTCTGTTGTTGCAGATTAGATGACAAATATATTAGAATTGTAAGATGTTACTTTCAGCAAAATGTATGGTGAATTGGAGTCATCTTCAAATTGTTTCTAAGCGAGTCTTCAATGTTATTCATCTCTGAAAATAATGACTCGCAGGCATAGGTAAATGAAAATATGGTTAGCATGAGCCAGCTTCTTCAAACAGTTAAATGTATCTGGAATCGAATTCCTTGTTTCAAAGATTTTATTACTGCAGTTTTACTTATATTGCTTGTTAATCAACCTGTTTCAATTCCAATTTTTTCCTTATTTTAATAAATTTGTGAATCCATATTGATCTAGACTGGAAATCAATCAGTTGTATTTCAAAATTTTCAATTTCTAACCAATCGAATTGGGAAATGTTCAGTTTATCAAATAAAGTCACATGCAAA
The DNA here is from genome assembly GCA_026543865.1 of Argiope aurantia. Taxonomy (NCBI): domain Eukaryota; kingdom Metazoa; phylum Arthropoda; class Arachnida; order Araneae; family Araneidae; genus Argiope; species Argiope aurantia. The sequence continues at coordinate 290,735 of JAPMOR010029255.1, forward strand.
CCGTTTTGATCGGTGGCATGCCCAAAATATTGTGTCGCGTGCCATTGGTTCGCCATCTCTGTACTCAAATCATTAAAAAAAAAAAAATCGAACTTCCGATTTTAACGAATTTTTGAGTTTCATGCCTAACTGAATCTAAAAAACACATTTTTTAAATTATATTAGTCCGTCTGACTGACTATTACTTTGTTTATATGTAAACATGATAACTAAAAAAAACCCTTCAAGCCAGAAGGATAAATATTAATATTTAGTTTTAAACCAAATTATATTTCAATCAAATCTTCGAAGAAATACATTCACATAAAGTAAAGTTTTTTTTTTTTTTTTTTTTTTTTTTTTTTTGTCTGTCCAAAGACAAGTAAATAAGATAATCGCAAAACAAAAAGCTAGATAAATAAAATTTGATGCTCAAATTCAATATTTAAAATGTGCATGTGTATTTTAATTTTGAATACAAATCCATCAAATGGGTGACCATTTGTCTGTCTGTAGTCTTGCATGCATGTAAATGTGATAGCGCAACAAATCAGGCAAAAGAAATTTGGTATACAATTTTATCGTCTAAAGTGTAGATTTTTATTGAATTTTGAATGAAATCTCTCAAAGGACTGACCCTCTGTCAGTCTGCACTTTAAAAAGTATTTAAACGCCACAACTAAATTCAAAAGTTTCATTCCGACCTAACCGGCCATGCAAATTTTATCCAGGTAGGCCAGTTTCTGTTTCAAACGCAGGATGTAAGCGAGAACATCCTTGGTGAACATTCCTCGTCTGAAACAGAAACTAGGGTACCTGGATATAATTTGCATGGACGATTGGGCCGGATCCGTAATGAAAGAGTTAAATGAATGAACTTTTGGTATTTGATCTCGTTAATAAAATTATAGTTATATATCAATTTTTGGTATTTAAAAATGTAAATATGTAACAGATAAGTGAAATTTGATTTCACTTAACTCAGTTTTAACATCTAACTTTATCAAATGATCTGTATCAAATTTTTAATCACATCTATCAAAGAGTTGACTCTCTTTTACAAGCATGCAAGCGCGATAATTCGAAAAAACGAACAATGATTTCAATATATAAAATGTCGTGTGGAAGCTTTTAATTATAATCTGTAACAGACTTTCGCTTCAATATGTTGGAAAAAGGAGGTTCATGATACATACTCAATTTCCTGTTACTTGCATATTACCGCATCTCAACAATTAATCAGCAAAAAATCGCTCACAATCGCACGCTATTAGTCTCTTTCGTAACTATTGTTCTCTAATGGCATGAGCTTAGTAATACATAAAAGCATTTTTCGGAGAGTATGTGAGATAGTTTCGGGAAGACCATTTCCACTGGTTCAAATTGTTCTGATATATATTAACACTTTCAACGCTACCGACGAGATATCTCGTCTTTCAGATACTTCCAATTACAGGTTTCTTTGGGCCAAAATTTATCTCTTATGTCAGTTTAGATAGGTTGAACTTTCTAATACATATCTGAAGTATACCTCTTCTTTTTTCATTTATTTATATTTTTTTTGTATAAAAATTGTCAACAGCCGGAAGAATTGATATTTGCCTTTTCATGGAGTTTTTAAACTAATTCATCCTTAGCAATGAATGTGTTAAAAAGCATTAAAAAGACTTTTTCGTAAATGCTTTTATAGTAAATATGTAATGCATTTTACCTAAAGTTTGAAATGAACCAAAAATTTACACTTTGAAAAAGTAATATAGCCTTATACACCACATACTGCAAAAAAAGTCATTTTTATATCGTCACTGAAGCAAGAATAAAAAGTTAATGTCCCATTCTAAACAAGTTGCATCTTTCACTTCCTATTTCTTTCATCCATTTTTGCATTTATTTTTCATTAGTGATATAATGCTGTTATGAATGATTCGTGATATTACGCTGTGAAAAAAAGATCAGTCTCAACTAGACGTGCTATGCGTTACATTAAAATGCCTTAATGGAATGATAACAAGTTTTACTCGGGCAGAAACGATTACTTGAATGATCTAGCTTTCATGTGAATGATTTACTATATTTCCTTATCGTTATTAGATTCTCTTTCTTCTGAAGAATAAATTTTTTGTCATGAAGACTTGAAGTTATGACTTGCTCAATTTTCAAATGAAATTATATAGGAGATGTTGTAGCTAAGTACGAGAATTCCGAATCTTGTATGTTTGCATTTTTCAGCTGGCATTAGTTGGCACGAATCTTGTTTCCTCCTTTCGTGGATTTTGATTAGAGCATCAATTCTGTAACTGACAACATTCTAATAAAATTGTTTCTAAACAATTTTTTTTTTCCGAATTGTTATGATATAAAAATGACATTCTTACATGTTTTTTCAACACAAAATGTCGAATCTTTCCATAGGTATATTTAAGAATAATATTTCCTAAAAAGATTTCAACTGAAAGGTAGTTATAAAGTCAACAAAACCAATCATTCTTTTTTTCTTTAAGTCTCTGCGGATGAAAATATTTAAAAAAAAAATTTGGTTTAAAAAATCAGGAATGCAAAAAAGTTTCAATTCACAGTTCAGAATGTAATTTTCTTTCCCTCTTTGTTCGAATGCGGATAAATTAATTCTAAATTTTTGAAATCTGCCGATTTATTAATTTTAGAGTAAAGCGTTCCATAATTTCAATATCAATAGAACAACTAAAAGAAATCAGTATGAATTGATAAGAATAAATATATCAAAGAATTATAAAGGTTGAAAATTTCAAAAGTTAAGTTAATGTAGTAAAATTGAAAATTTCTGCTATTTTACTATTGAATTCTTCAAATGACCATTTGGCACGATGGTGAATGTCGACGTCTTCTGGGCTAGACGGTCAGAAGTCCTCTCTCTGATCCCCCCAACGAGTCCATCGTCTTGTTCACGAGCCTGGTGGATGGAAAAGCCTTCATAACCTACAACTAATATAGTATTAAAGTTTCGACAGTTAGGTCCAAACTTCTGCTCATTCAATTGAAGTGAATATATTTGACTTATTACATTGGATTCGATGATTTCAGAACGATCAATGCAAGAAATATTCTCTAGAATTGGATTTTGAACAGAAAGATCTTTCTGAAGCCAAGCATTGATCACCAGCCTACTACGGCCGTTTCATTTTGCTATTCATTTTCAAGTCGTTAAAGTTATGCCCATGCTTCCAATTGGAAAATTATTATAAATAACGTCAAAAAAATTATATCTTATTTTGCTTTAGTCAATAATATACTACTGAAAAAAATGGAAGGTGTAAAATTTTTATTCAGTTGTCCTAGTTCTGTTTAGCAATTTGTCCTATTTTCAATCATCAGAAAAATAGAATTTATTCAATTTATTATTGTTTTTAAATGTTTTATATACGTTAGAAATTTGAAAAGAAACCCAGCTGATCTCTTTACCTTCCGCAGATTTCTGCTGCTTTCTTCCAAGAATGCCTAATATTAAATAACCTATAGCAATGAATGTCGTCCTGCGTCCATCCTGTTAAAAAGAGAAGAAAATTTATTAGTACACTCATTGAAAGAAAACAAAAACAAAACATGAAATATTTTATGTTATTCTAAATACAATAAACGAAGAAAAAATAAGAATTCGGAAATAAAGCGTTAGTGTATAAATCGGACGGCACTTATACATTTAAAGATGAATGTTTGTATGTCTTTTTATTGCTCTTCAAGACAACAGGAAAGTCAGTCTTTTCGAAGTCTAAAGTCAATTAACCCTTTGCAGTCGAAAGATAATTCGATGCATAATTATTCACACAGTACATGGGCCTGCTTATTACATTAAAAAATAAATACATGTAACCGCTTTAAGTTGAGTTTCTCTAAAAAAATGAATCTAAATCATTTTATACTCTGTAGGTATTTTTAACAATTTAAAAAATAAACAAATAAAATGTCAACATGATGCACCATCTTGAATGGTAGCTGAGAAAAGATATTCGACAGCAAAGGGTTAAAATGCGTTATTTAAAAATTAAGGAGCGATGGATTTTATTAGACATTTTTTTCATATTGTTGATTTAGAGTTATGAAATTTTTCATACATTCTTGACAGAGAATAAATTCGTCAAATATATTTTTAAAAACTCTTTTAAAATAAAAAATAAAGAAAATTTTAAATAATTTATAAAAGTTAAAAAATTTTAAATCATGCATTAATTATACTTTTTTTTAAATTTTAAATTATTTCAAGTCAAATGATTTTTAATTTTTTTTCCTCTTATTTTTGCCGTATTATTGTACTAGCCGCCTTTGGCGAAACGCCGGTTCGCCAATATTACCGCTCGCTACAATTTTCAATTAAATATTTTAAGTAACTGGTTTCTTAATAGATTCTCAAACAAAACATTTTTAATCTTCACATTTTAATAGTCATACCAAACTTATACTGTTGTTTAGATCGTTTCGTTCAATTTACTATATATATTTTGCTAATTTGTTGTCATTTCCGGTAAAACTTCAACTTTAATTTAAAGTGGAAATGATGAAATTGCAATTAATATAAAGATATTTTTTAATAAAACCAAGCGTTTTATTTTATTTATCATCTTTATTGTTATTTATTTATTATTATTATTATTGAATATGAGTATTGCAAACAGAATTGCTCGGTATTTAAGTCTTATGTGAACTACAAATATTTTTCATAATTTATGTAATATCTCAAAGAATAATCCAACAAAAATTTCTCAGATTCAGTATAAAATTCAGTTTTTAGTTTTGCTTTCAAAAGTTTTGAAATGAAATCAATAACAATATTTTGTTCCGGCCTATAAATATATTTCAAAAATTATGAAGTCTAAATTTAATGCAGTAAGGTATCATATTCTGAGAAATATTCTGGATACACCAAATTTTAAATAAATGAGTGAATGTTTCTATTTTCCACGATCAACTAAGACTTATTTATGAAGTTTTGAATGTTAAAAAGTTAGAAAAACTCAACATTTTCATAATCTTAGGCCAATTAATCTTGAGAAACCTGCGCGCTGATTGGCGTATTTTCTTTGAAACGATCGATGGAAAATCTAAAATTATCCTTTTTTTATTGAATAGTGATACTCAAATTTTCATTAAGCAGTCAGTTTAAGTGACTGATTTAGTTGATTGGAAATTAACTCTTTTTATTTAAAATATTAGTGTTTCAAGAACATTTTGTTATTCGTGATTTTCGCAAAGGCTTTATGTAAAATCAAAAATTCGTTATTTATTAGAGCATTTATTGAATCAAGTTACATAAAATATAATCATTCTCCATTTAGACCATTTTAGCAGATCTGTGTCTTACTAAAGGTTTACAAATTAGTTGTGGGGCCCTGATTTGAATGGATATCCTGTTCATATTAAACAAAACTTGCCTTAAAATAAAACTCATTTATTGGATTAATAATATAGAGAGTGCAAAAAGATCATAAAATAATTTTTCTTGAATTTATTTTTTAGAAAAAATAATATTTCATATTTGTTTCCTTTCCTACGGACACGTGCCAAAAATTATATTTTTGCAGATTTCATTTCCAAAAAGATTTAATTTATTTTTAGTTGGAGCTTTAATCAATGTGCTAATTTAATTGTGCAAAAAGCTAATTTTTTCCCATGAATGCGAAACGTGCTCGTGCAGCTTAAATTTTATTTTTATTTTGTGAGAAAAAAATTGTTGAAAAATATAGTTAAAATATTTATTTAAAAATTCATTAAAAATAGAAATTTCATTTTAAGGTTAAAACATTGGTATCATTTAAAAGATAAATATTTGATCTTTAACTTCATGCAAAAATCTTTTTTGTGCGGTAATATTTTCGGAAGTTATAGCAGAAACCCCCCAAAATTTAGCTGAATTTTTAAATAAAGAAAAATCTAATTAAAAATTATAAAAAATAACCCCCAGGTACACATTCCCGATCTCCAAGGTATACACATGCCAAAATTGGTAGCTGTAGGTTGAATGGTCTGGCCTGTAGAGTGCCAACACACACACGCACGCGCACACACACACACACACACACACACACATTTAGCTTTATTATAAATATATATATATATATATAGATAGATAGATAAAAATACATTTGGAACAAAATTGGGTATAGCTTTGAAATTCTACTTATAGGTTAATTTTTGGAAATAATTTTATGAGCATGCAATAAATTTTCATACGATTTATGAGTTTTTATGAACTAAATTATACTTTTAACCGTCTAAAAAGATATCGACAAAATATACGTCTAATTTTTATATTTAGCAGGAATATTTACTAGGGATTTTAAACTATTTATTAAAAATCAAAACAATTTGAAAATGAATGAAAGGGACATTTTTTGAGAAAAGTGAACATACTGCACTAAACACATTAAATATTCACCTTATTACACGATGCACCTTATAATGCTATTTTTGTCTTATATAACATATGTTTTGGAGCTGAAAGATTCAATGGAAAATTTCAAACTTTCGTCTTTTTTTTTCCCTAGCTAATTTCATTGTCTCCTTGAAGAAGTTCTTGTTCATTGTTCTCTTAAAAACGCTATATATTAATGAAAAATATGGGCTCATAAAATAGATTTTTATGCAGTTCTAAAATTACAAAAAGACTCCTTTGTAACAATTTTTTTTGTATTTTTAATGATTTTTCAAAAATTAATTTGATGCGCAATATGTAACGATCTTTCTATTGTTATAATGAAATTCAAACTAATTTCATGATTTCATCAAACAATTAATTCGCGTACTTTTAAAAATGTTAAGATAAAAAAAAGTTGCTTTCTTTAGACGTTAACAACATGAAGAATGATTTCCATGCCTGCTTTTATTCTTTCTTGCACAATCATTTACTATTCTTATTATCATTATTACTAATCACTTACTAATCTCATTGCAATATCATTATTTATTTGCTATGTATGGAGGTTAAGAACCTTGAGTTCAAGCACTCCGTGACACTAAAACATAATTGATAAAATATTGATATTGACATAACTGATAAAATATTAATCAAAACTTTCAAATACTTTTTGTTCACTAACTTCGCAGCATGTAATTGCCCAAAAAGCATCTTTAAAATATCAAATTAGTTTCTCAATGATGTCAATTTAAAATCCATACAATTCTGTCTCGAATTTCAAAAATTCTTTGAAAATATATATTACAACAATATTTTCATTTTTTATTTATTAGATTTATAGTCAGAAATATATTGCGAAGATATTAAATATATATTTTGTATGTATGTATGTGTGTGCATGGTATTGCTCTTATATAACTATTAATGAATAAAAAAAATAAAAGACAAATCAACCAAGAAACATTATCATGCTACTATGCTTTAGACTGGAGGTTCAAACATCCTTTAGAAGTGTTTTTTTTTTTTTTCTAGTGGCAAGAAAAATAGAAAAAAATATTGAGAAGAAACATTACTAGGGAATTTTAAAAAACTTCCAGGAACATTTTTTTTATAAACAATATTGGAAACTCGCAAAACTTTCTTGCTACGTGATGTAGATAAATAATCGATGAATCTGATAGTGAGAATAATAAACCTCAGAATTCCACATAAAAAATTGAGAAATAATTTGACTGATTTTTAAAAATTCGTTATGCAAACTTTCAAATTGGCAACGGAGTAATCTAGTAAATTGTTTTTAGCAGTTACTTTCATATCTGAAATTACTTTAGAATTGCACTTTTTAATGAAACGAAATAAATTTCAAATAAATATACAAAAAATATTTTAAGTTTATGGAATTCTCTTTCCTGGGGGGCCGAGTTTCGTTCGGAAGCTTTTATTTATTTATCTATATTGTAAAATCGCAAATAAAATCCTATCCCACGGCTTGTTTAAAGTTATAAGAGAAATCTAATTGAATTACAAACGCGGGATCGAACATGAGAAAAATGCATGGGAATCCTTAACCCATACTCCATCTTTGATACGATTATGCAGGTCATATATGTTAATACTTAGATATAAAAAAAATTGTGCGTGTAAAATCACGTTTTTTGGAAAAGGCACATATATAGATAAATTTAAAAAGCAAAACTTTATTTAAATATAAAATTTGATCGAAATCGTTAGAGCCGTTTCCGAGATACACGAAATGTATATAAACATATAATTTTTGAAGCAGAATCGTGGCCGAAGAGACGCGTTCGAATTTTAAACTTTGCTTTTATTCCATCCCGGGAGGCATAATTTATGTACAAGAAGAAGCGAGGAGGCACATCAATACAGAACGACACAAGAGCGAAAAGAGGTAAAGCTAAAGAAATATTTATCCCCATGAATATATACTGTGAGATTTTGATAGAGATTTCTTTACACGTGTCAATTTAGGTAAGGGAATTATAGGGATTTTTTAAAAGAATGTGTTATATCGACAAATTTTTATCCCTTCACTCGGAATATGGGAGCTTGTCGATCTCAGAAATTTTACAAAGCTTCTGTTGCATTAATTAAATAAAAAAGGTGAGATTAGATCAGGAAATAAAATTTTAGAATGAAGTAATATGGGCCGAATTAAGATAAAACTTTGGAAATTAATTAGGATTAAATAAAATGTTAAAATAAAATTACATATATCTAAGAATTGCGCGTTTAAAGTTATAAGAATTTTTGAGCTAAACTTCGTGATTTTTTGCTTCGTTTAACAAAACTGATACAAAATCAAATTTGAAAATCTAATTGACTTCCTTGATTTATTTTAAGCAAAAACCACAAGTAGAATTAACTAAATACTACTACACAGTAATTGATATCATCAAGAATGCGTCTTCCGTAGCACCTAAGAGGAATGAATTGCTCACTGCTTTTTAAAGACTTCGCGTGTTTTCAGCGGATATCCGGGTTAAACACCTGAGGATTTCACTGTTTCATCTGACGCATGCATAATTGAACGTTTCCGAACGGAGTAAAAACCGTGTAACCATAAAATCTTGTACACGTGAAAAACGTTGCACTCGTTTAATTATAATTGTCGTTTTTCGAGGAAGAGCTTTTCTGCCATTAAGTTAACCAACAGTTTTTTATTTAAACTATAGTTCAAACTCAATGAATCGCTTTAATTAGTTTTTGATATTGTAAATTTAAGAATACCTATAATTTGTTAATCGCGGTTGTAGTTATTGTTTCCAATTTAAAATAACATATATCTACTCCAAACAAATTAAATTTATAGAGGTAATTAACTATTTAAATGATTTCTCATTCATCTTGTCTATTCGTCTGCCGTACTTTTGCGCATGCTCAAACTGGTTCTCATTTCATCAAAATAATAATTAAAAGGTTAATAAAAATTTAATGCCAAAGTAATATGTAAAATCATTACACAGTTCCAAATTTAAAGCCAGAGGGAGCGATCTCCTTAAAAACTTTCTCACATAATCTTTAATAAAGTTGTTGTACCAGAAAATGTCTTGCATGGCAATGGTGTACAATAGTCGAAATATTAACCTTTGGCGGGATTTTTTAATTTTACTGAATCTATCGTGTCATCCTTGGCGAGTTATTTGGCGAATGATCCCTGGCATGCAGTTAATAATATCCGAGAATCGAATTTGTGTTTTAAGCACGTTTTTCTTAATCGATTGAAACTAAGATTTGACACAAACCTGCACTTGTAGTCACAAGTGCAGGTTTCTCATACCTTATTTGATATATTTAAGTCAAAGCGTTTTTGAATTACCGCGTTGTCATTATCTGTAAATAAAGACCGATAGACATTCGATCTTTTGTTGAATTTGGCTCAAAATTTGACAGGCGTCTACACTATAGATGTTAATTCTGTGTACCGAATTTTATCTATCTAGCTCTCATCTTTTTGTAATTATAGTATTTACTTATATTCGAACAGTTGGACAGAAGTATTTACTCTGAACAGATTTTGTTCTGAGTTTGATAGAAATTTGCAAATTTGGAGCAAAGGCCGTATACCAAATTTCAACTGCCTAGTTGAAAACGTTTTTAAGTTATCTTTGTCACAGACAGACAGACATTTTTAAAAAAATGTGTTTTTCGAACTGAGGAAGCTTTAAAACGAGAAGATTCGGCAAAATCTCGAGTTCGAATTTTTTGACGATTACGATACTTACTCCATACTACTGAATCGATCATGGAGTATACTAGAAAGTAAAAATTGACTTTGATTTTAGTTTTAAATAATATTATTTCCTACAGATTTATCATAAAACTATCATAATAAAACATAAAACAGCAAATTTAGCTAAATCTGAAATTTTTATACGAATGTTTTTGCTTGTGGATTTTAAAATTGCTCTTTATGTTCTGTTCTCAATCATGAATTCTTAATTGTGTTTTTATTTTTAAAATTCTCAAACACAAATTAAGGATGTTCCATAAAATAATACTTTTCGTACCACAAAAGCGGTCAGGCCACAAGGAACTCGGTTAACTTTTTCAAAAATTTATTTGTTCTTTAATCCTTTCAAAATAAGATCCAAGCGACGATGGAAAACTGGTTTTGTGAAATCATCCTTGAAATAAAAGAAATTTTACCACCCTGAGAATATCAGTAAAAAGATAGAAGTTAATCTCAGAGACTATGCCCCACAAAGGCAGACTATTAAAATGAGATGGCTCCATCATTTCGTTACGGTCATCCGATAGATTTCCTGTATTCTCTTTCCGGATCAATTCATTTCAGTTCTGCGTCGCGAAACAGCAGACGAAAATAGATTTCAATTTGACGTTACTGTTTGCATGAAACAGTTCTGGAACCAAGATTTTAATTGAATGCCAAGAAAATGTTTACTCAAAATCCCAGTTTTCAAAAACTGTGTCCAGTAAAAATAGAATTTCAAGGTCAGCTAAGAAATAATCGGCTATCTCCATAGTTTGGACAGCAAACAGAGCTGATAATTCGATCTAGTGATTGACATTTTTCTGTTTCAGCACGTTGTGTTTGACTTAATCATATTTAGTCTACAGAATTTCTTTCCCCTCATGCGCTGTTAATCTTCTTTTCTGAGCCACATATAACCTTGAATGGAGTTTTGATTTTTCGAATGATATGTTCTTTCAATGGCAGATTAAAATCAGAGTTGTTTTCTCTGAATTCGTGGAAATTTAATGCTTTACGATTTTATTCAACCTCAATGCCAAATTTTTAGTTTTAATATAATGCCTCTAGGTTGGAAATCATTCTTATTTTTTTAAATATAATGTCATGCAAAAAAAATAATCATTCATTGAAAAAAAAAGTAAAATATTTTATAAAGATTTGACAGACAGACGGATATTCTTTCTGGAAATCACTCGATATAAAACCTTTTATGCTATGCAACAACTATGCAATCAAGCAAGACAAAGACCAGATAAAGAAATCAAGCCTAATGCATTACTGAGCTGTAGTGTTTTCAGATTAGAGGTTTGAAACTATTTTTGAGAGCTAAAATGTTTAGAAATTTGGAAGATAAACCTGAAAATCACGCACATTATGATCCCAAAAGGATTCTAAATAATTATCTTGAAGTTCCTTAAAAAAAAGAATCAATCCTCAATAAAAATACACATTTAATATAGACTAACCGCCTTTAGTGACAACTTGTTCGTCTGGAATATTGGCTTTTCTGTTTACTAAAGTAGTAATTTCGAAAGCATTAATTTAAAATTTCGCTTCGTTACTTGATAAAGTTTAAAAAAATTGAAATTTTATGGAATCAGTATGCAACAAATTACTGTGTTTACAAATTAAAGACAGCTTGTAGTAAGAAATAAAACTGGTTATAAAATTCTTACTTTGGAGTTAATTTTTAAAAGAAAGCAATTTTTTAAATTTTAACATGGTGCAAGCATGCAGTTGGATGGCTTGATGGAAAATGAAATAAGTATGCATGTATGTATGTAATAAAAGCGTTGTTGCAAATTTTGTATCAAATTAATTAAAAAAAATTATCAAAATTAGAAAAAAACTGGCAAACATGAAATTGGTGTATATTTTATAGGATACTTTATTTTAAAAGTTTATAGTAGTGTAAAAATAATTTTTGAGAATAAATATTTTCGACAGATTCGGCTGAAAAACCAAAAATTTAATTAATTTTGAATAAACATAATATAATTAATTTTCGAACTTTGAACTTCCAAGTGTCGTGAATTTCATCAAAGTCAAACAAACCCGTAGATTTGAATAAAAAATATACAAATATTCATCTTTATATTTATATAAACAGCTTTTTCTTTTCATAATTTAAATTGAGATATTCCACTCTAGAATTCAAAATATACCATTTTTAAATCTTTTTTAAAAAAGAAACTTTCCTATATCATTTTGAAGAACGAACTATAATGAGTTCTGGAAGAAAGGCATAAGCGGGTATTTACCTTAAGCAGTTATGCAACGGTTGAAACGAGAAAAAAAGCACCTATAATAATAATCTGAGTATGAAAAAGCAAAAATGTGAAAACATTCATTTGAGTCACGTTACTTATGAGAATCACGTTCAAACGGTTTTTCTCTCAAGACCAGGAAATAAAAATGGCAAACGAGTAGACGATGAAAAGTCAAGTTCTTATCCCTTCAGGGTAAAATTCTTCGCATGGTTCCATGATTTCCTAGGTTTCTTCAGATAAAAGCATGGAGAATTCTTGTTCCGTAAGGAGCGGCGGAATGTATGAGTATTATTTTCTGATTGTTAATGGCAGCAACGGAAAATCGTTTTCAGACTAGAAGAATTTTTCGAAGAGAGTTAAATAGTTTTCAGCATCATTTCAATTCAGTTCGAAGATCTTAATTTATTTCTACATAAAATAGTAATTAAAATTATTCCTAATTATAAATTATTTTTAATTATAAAAATAATTCTTCTTCTATTTAAAATTATTTTAGTTAAAGAATGACTGTAAAGAATAACACCAATAATGAAATTTTTTTTGTTCGTTGAAGATTTCATCTTTTTATTTAATTTAATTTATTTTTAACTTAATAGAATAATTTCATTTCAAAAATATGCAATATATTAGAATTTTTCATTTGTTTTAAACCAGAACATAGCTAATTGCTAAAAAAAATTTTGAACAATATTTTAAAATATCCTCTTTTATTCTGTGTTTCGATGTTTAGTTTAGAAATTTATAAGTTTGTGTTTGTAATTAACAAGCTTTTCTAATTATTGATAATTTCTCTGGTAATAAAATGAATGAATTTCACATGGTAAACCAAAACTTTGCAAAAGAGAAAATTAAGTAGGAAAACTTTACAATGTAATCTTTTTATAAATGGTATTTGAAATAAAATTAGAGCTGTTTTAATCATATTTTTTTTCTATAATTATCGATGCTTAGAAGACAAAATGAAGGTGTAGTTCTTTAAGGCTATGCCACTAAATATTAAACTACGCTATAAATGGTTAAATAACACCTTACAAGATTACGGTTATATAAAAATAAAAATGTAATAATTAATACCAACAAATGTTACGAATTTTATTATAGTTTTATAAAGTTACAAAAAGGTTTTCATTCTTCAATAAGCCAGATGTTTAATTGTTAATTAATTATTCTAATTGCAACTTAAAAGTTGTTAATTAATCATTCTAACTTAAAAAATAAAATTAATTTTATGATTCAATTTAATTAAAAATATGTCTTCTAAATTACATTATTTTATTCTATGAACCAAGATCAAAACAATTCTTTTAGTCCAATACTAAAAAGCGAAAAGTTGAGGTCATAACATCATAATGGCATCCCAGCAAAAGGAAATCTTTGAAAGAGACCCAAATTTATTGGTTAACAAACAATTTATTCAAGTGTAATAAATTGTCATAATGTATTAAAGTGGTATTTTACTTCTAAAATTATTTTCAGCTTTAGTACGTGGAATAAATATTGTAAGCATAACTTCTTTTAAAATAAGGATAAAATATTCCTTTGATTTAGAACGAAATTTTACTGCATATTTGAAGATTCTAAGAATAAACACTGCTTTAGAGCAATAAATATTTTCGTAAAATTTCTTTTTATACTTATAAGATCGTGAAGCATAATGTCTGACCTGAAACAACAGAGGCAATGAGGATTTTTGGTATTCGGAGGAAAATGGGATATTTACAATAGTAAATCTTTTAGGCATTTAGCATACATGTCATGTGTTTCGTCAAAGAAGAGATGAATTATCATGAAAGAATAAGTTGCCTCGAGTATCTTTTTTTTGTGTGTGTATGTGCTATCAGCAACTTTGATCCTGGAACGTTTAAATAAGCAGGGAAATGTTCGATAGGTACGGAGAAGCACAACATGAAATACTGTCTTGACGTGTGGAAGGATCATTTTGCAATTTATTGCTGATAAAACAATAAGGCTGTCATTGTAAGAAAAGAAAGGGAAACTATGAACTGAAAGTAAACAGCTAAAGAGTTTTGAAAAGCATTCATTTGTTTATTTTGCCAAAATTGATTTTTTTTTATAATCGAATATTTTTTTTTAGATTTTGTAAAAACAAATAAGAAGGGAATGTAGAAAATTGCTTTTAGTATTAAATTTTGTGTGTTATTTTTTAGAATGTCAGACAAAAAAAACTAATTTCTTCTTTATGGCATAATAATATGAATTTTAAAATTACGCTAGTGTCACTTTCATAATCTGTATAGTAAATGTTACAATGCCAGATAAGAAAATTTTATTTTCGTTTTCTTACAAATTGGCTTCATTTTGAACTTGTTACAAACCCGATATTAAAAAATAGCAATAAAGTTTCAAATTAACAAAAAACACCAAATATCAAGGTGTACCAATGAAATTTTCGGATCCAATCTCTTTTTTTAAAATTCGGGACATATTAAGGAACAGAAACTTTTCCATTAGCATAGCACTGGTCGTTGCCAATCCAAAATATAAATGTCAGTTGTCACTAAGTTAAAATATAGGCGTCAAATGCCGCCAAGCATACGTTATAGCCAAATAATGGCGACAATATGCAACACAGTATATATAATAACCAAACATAAAAATCAAATAAACACTGGGAGCGAGATATTGGTCCATTAGCGCTGTTTACGAAAAAGTACCAAAAGAAAGTTAGCATTTATTAAAAAAGGCTTTAGCACATGTTAGTCTTAACATTTAATTTGTATCATTTTCATTTTTTCTTATGCATGTAATATAAATAATGCCAGTTCATCCATGAATTAACCCTTTAAAGGGCCATTTTTTTTCTAGTCATATTATGTTAAAATACTTTTAGGCTTGAAATTAGAATAAGAAAAGGGATTCATTTAGCATATTAGATAAATTTAATTTGATTAATTAATTAATTTGGTTAATTAATAATTAAGTAACAAATCAAGACACATCATTTTGTCTGAGATAAAGAACTGAAGCATCTAAGTTTCTGACTTACTAAAAAAATTTGTCAGAACTTATGCCAACCTACATAATTTCATACAAAGACTGATAAATTTAGTGGGAAGCATACTTCCCACGCCCTAGAAAGGGTTAAAAATATAATAGAACTAACTCATGACACAAATCAACAATGACGGTCCAATTTAATTTGGGAATTCCTTGAATATCTATAGTTGAAGAAAAAAAAATTTCTATCTGCTTGTCCGGAATATCGTTACGTGATTATGATTCTGGCTTGATTCATTTATCTAATCTTCGTCTAGCTTGATAACATCAGCTATTGCATTTTGTGCACAACAATTTTTACATTATATAATTTACAGAAGAATACCATCTTAGAAGCATTATGATATTAATTAAAGCTAAAATAAAAATTCTCCATCAAAACTAATTTATCTTTTAAAAAGCATTTTTATCCTAATTGTAGCAATTGCAATTTTTTTAACTATTAAAATTAGGAAGAGAAATTCGTAACACTAAAAATTTGATATTTTTAGTTTTACAATGGTGGGTTATAGTTTTTGAGCGACAATATGTTTGAATGTTATTAATCAAAAATGTTAAAATTCCTATTAATTTTCTTAACTGAATAAAAATTTTGTTACAATTTTGAAAAAACTCTTAGTTGCTACCTAGAATTTAAGAAGTAATTGTATTCTAAATTTTATCACTCTAAGTCAACAATCTGTTCTATAGAGCATAACATTCTTTGCGTCAAGTAATGTATGTAAAATTCCCAAATTCCCAAATTGGATCATGGCAGCTAATGGGTTAATTCCAAAGTCACAATATCGGTTCACATATTTCTTGAAAGTTAAATTTCAGTCTTCTGAAACTTAGGTACGACGTATAACTATAACTTGGTGTCCTTTGCATGATATAAACGAATTGGCTTTCATTGCTATGCTTATGAATGAATTGGGATTGTTCTAAAAAGACATAAATGAGATACATCTAAACGGTGTTTTACTGTATGTGTATGTATATTAAAGCAAAGTTTATTAAGCTTTCTGATCGTAGACAAATTTTCATAACGAATAAAGTCATTAAATCCCAAGTTAAATAAGAGATTACAAAATCAGCAAAGGATTACAACAGAACATTAGTTTCAAAACCATCACCAGTGTTCCTTTTCTTCCCGTAATTTTTACAAAACACGCCACGAAATAAAAAAAAAAAAAACTTAGTAAATCCAATTTCAAATAAGGAAAAGGAAAGTTCTGGTAAATGATTGCTTGAACCAATTTAAAGAAAAGAATTCTTATAACTCGCGCGTGTAAGAATTGCCCAAACAAAGAAATGGAGAAAACGAAAGTCTTCTACAGAAATTTTTTTTTCCCCAGCGAAATGAAAGAAATTCAACAGATAGAAATGAAATTTCGCTTACCATCTGGGCACTTGAGTATGTCATTTGCCTGAAAAGAAAGAAAAAAATTGGTAAATATTCAGTAGAAGGAGCATCAACAATAGGAAGATAAATCAACTGATATCTAAGTGGTCAAACAATACTTATTGTGCGATATTGAACGAAGTGGGTCAACTACCTATTTTTGAAGACGGGAGAAAGGGTTCTAAGGTATGGCCATCGACTGCCAGGATAATTGGGTTTATATTTCAATAGATCCTTGATATCACGTTTTGTCGGGAAACATAAAAGGCGAATGTTGTGCAAAATGCAACTTCGCGTCGACATATTTGTGTTATACGTTCGATGATATAAATATAAAAGGTTTTTTTTTTTTTTTTTTTGCCGTGTTGAAAGACTGGGGAATGTGTTACGTATATAGAATTCGTTTTTGTTTAAAATTGCTAAGCGAAAACAGTGGAGAAAGAAAAAGAAAAATTGTTATTTATGACAAATGAGATTGATTTTTTTTGTTTATTCAATAAGTCGATATATTAAGAAAAAGAAAGCGAAATATTTCGGGGAGAGTAAATAAAAATAATGAAAACCATTTTTTATTTATTTTGAATAAAGTGTAAAATGCAAATAATTGCATCGACGATTTATTATTCGCTTTAAAAATATTTCTAACTTATTGAAAATTACTTTAATAAATAATTTAATCAACTTCAATTGATATAAAAGCTATACTTTAGTAGAAAAAGATCCATTTTCTAAGGGATATCCCAAAATTAAAGAAAGATTTATATTTGCAGTAAAGTGTTGGAAATTCTAAAAAAAAATATTTGACAGCTTGATAGGTTAGGGTTTAGTAAAAATGAAGCTTTACAAGGTAAAACAACATGCTTTCATTGTTGAACATGTTCTTCTATCATGTTATTTAAACTCGTTCCATCGTGTTATTCAACCTCATCAGATTTCTTTTAATGGGGTTATATGAAGTCAAAGGTCTTGCCAACAGCCCACAAGTACGTGTGCATCGAAAAAAGAAATTCAATGCTGTATCAACGAAATTCAGCCACATTTATGCAAAATGGTCATGGAAAATTTCGACAAAAAAGTGCATATGTGCCAACAAAACCGTGGAGGCCATTTGCTCTATGTGCTATTATTCCATATATAATCCTATCCAGTGTGCTTTCTTATTCAATAAAAATATAACCATGTAAAGGACGAAAATTGTTATATTTTTTATAAAAATTTTATTTATTATATTTTATTCATTTTATTTGTCATATTTTATAATAAATAAAATATATATATATTTTTTATTTAATTCAAATTTTGCGTTAACACGTTGTTTTATTATTGTGTAATGTTCCATTTTTACTAACCCTAACCCTATCAGTTGTCAAATGATTTTTAATAGTGTTGCCAACACTTTATTGCACGAAAGCTAATCAATCAAATCTTGCTTTAATTTTGAGACGCCTTTCATTTTTAACAAAAACTGGCTGGCAATAATTGCAACTTTGCTGTTACGCATTTCTTTTATGTTAGTTTAGTTTTTGGTCCTTTTGCTATTAAAAGTTTCAGTCTAGATATTCATCAATTCTAATCACTTAATAAGACATTATCATTAATTTTGATTTTAGAAGAATAATTTATTAAAATTTCAAATACTTGCTTCTATGCAGAATTGTAATTGTTTAAAGAATCATTTAATTATGCAAATTAATAATCAAAATACTTGGTAAGCTAAGGAAAGACTTACTAAAGAATTGTAAGCAAATTCTTCACATTGAGAAATTGAAATAAAAAAAATTAATCACCACATCAGCAATTTATCAGCTCATTAAAGAAAGGTAATACTTTGTAAACTGGATTAAAAGATATATTTTCACAGATAATGACACAAATACGTACGAATAATTTTCATGGTTCTAAGCAATTTTCAAGTTGGCATTTGAAATCATATTCTGTGTTATTAACAAAACAAATGAAAAGAAGGTGTAAATCAAAGTCATTTTTCAATAAAAGTAATTGTAATATGCTTTTAAACATTCTTTATATTCTGTTTTTTATCATTAGAAGCAATTTTAAAATTATAATTTTTCACAAGATATAGATATAATCTCATTCACAACGCATGAAGTAATTTAGGATGATTCCAATATACGATAATTAGCTAGTAAAAAATAAGTATAAATCTGAAGCGACAATATTATCTATAATTTACACCTAATTTAATATTTAATAAAATCAATTGCAAATTACCTTACGAATGATTCTTACTGTTGATAAGAATAGTGTTAATAAAATCAAGAATATTCTATAACGGTATAAATAATTTTCAACTTTCTGAAAAAATAATAACCTACATTAATTGATATAATCTTATTAGTTAAATTATAATTCATTTCTTAGCTAACACACCCAAATTCCAATGTCCGCAGAAACATTCCATCTTCGACTAACACTAGACGCAGATAATACAAATTTATCATAAAATTACCATTCTCCATAACACAGACCGAATTCAATTTGCAAATACTTAACCTTATCCTCGTCTATCTTCGTCACTGTCTTTGTAGCCTAAAAATTACTCTCGCCACAGATGTACTGTACCTCCTTTAAGGTGAACACTTTCATTTTACCTCCATTATCGTTCGATCCAAAGAGTAAAACAAAATGGCATGAAATTGCCGTGTGACCTTAGCAAGCATTATTATTAGAGAACCTTATTTAAAATATTCGTGAGCTATGGATTCGTTAACTAGAGGTGTGCGGAATGGCTAAAGGAAAGATAAGTTCTATTTTTGGAAAGCAATTTCTGCGTTGTCGAGAAAGAACAATAGGTTAATCTAATCCAATAGTCACCTGTTGGCCGAAATAGAACATCAAATGCTGTCTGTTGTTTTTATAGGATTTGTTAGATCTCATCCAGTGAAGGTGATATAGGATGAATAAAACACGATGGAAAAACTCAAGGTTTTAATTGGCTTTTATTAGATTATTCCAATTCTTTTAAATTAGCATTTTTGTTGCATTTTAATACTCTATTTTTAAATAATTGATTAAAAATGATATCTGATTAAAATGAATAAGCGATGATTTTAAGAAAACAAAAGTTAGCATAACAAATACAAAGGAAATAATGTTAAAGGCATTTATCAGTTGAAAAGCAATTTCAGATCACATTTAAAAATATAAGATAATCTGTTTTCGTAAAACGAAAAAAAAAATGAATTCTAATGTTACATTTTTAACCTAAATGACTACTATAATGTATTGTGTGTCAGATTAGAGCTGATTTAGATATCAAAATAAACTACAAATATTTAGGAGTTGTTTGTAACAATGGATTCGAAATTCATAAAATGATGAACTCAGTTACACAACTGAGACTGAACCAACTTAATTTATATTAAATTTATTATGAATTATATGAACTTAGAGATTATAAGGTATTGATTTAAATTACTAAACATTTTCGAATTTCAGAAAATGTATTCTATGTGTTGTATTCTATGTATACTATAGAATACATGTTCTAATTTGTATGGTTCAATATATAAAATGAAATCTTCAGAAATATATAGTACATTTTTCATTAAATTCCATATTTTATATGAATTCACTTTGTTTTCCTCTTAATTTTATCAACAGCAAAATCAACATAAAAATAATTTAATTCAATTTGATTGATCCACAATCATGTTATTTCGAAAATGATAAAATCGAAATATTACAAAAAAAATTCAATTTAAAGAGAAATGAGCAAATCAAAGTAGTTGCTTATTTAAATGGGAAGATATTCCTTGCAAAAATGTAGAGTGAATCCTGTTAAGACGCTTTTATTCTAAGTCGTATTCAGAAATTAATGTAAAATTTTCTATCAGAAAATAATTTAACCTTGAAACCCATAAGAATTCCTCTCAAGATATTGTATTTACATTAAAATATTATGACACATTTTCTTCGTAAATCATGCATAAAAAGATATAACGATAAAAATTAAATTTACTTTTTTATTAAATATTTTCTACACGTTTATTATTACCCAAAACGATTACGAAAAAAAGGGGTATTTCAGGAATTTGAAAACGAAGAAAAAAAAAACAATTTTGCAACTTCGAAAGCAATTAATTTTCCTTCCATAACGTTGTTGAAATCCTTCAGATAATTTTTAACTCTTCGCTTATCGTTTTGTGAATCTTCCTGCTTAATTCACGCTATTAGGACGTCTGTTCAATTTGCTGGCGAGCGGGCTTAAGCTGCCATGAAGTCGTCATTCAGCAGACCGTTACAAAATACAGGATATGAGGGTATGTTCATACATACAGAATGCTTCCGGATTTCAGAGCTATTTATAGCTAACAGGTAAATTTTTTTCGCCGTTCTTTATATGGATTTAAAAACTTTAAACACAAATTTTATTGTTTGACGTAAAAAAAAAAAAAAAATGTAGCATTACCAAATTTTCTAATCTTTTAAAGCAATAGCATTTTATTGCAGCTGATTTTTCCTAATAAAATTCAGAAAAGGCCATTTTGTATTTTAAGGATTTAACCTAAATATGTTAAATTTTATGACCGCAGAAAATATTTCTCTAACCTTGTTAAGCAATGCTTTGTAATAACCAAGAAAGTTCTCTCCCCAAAACCTTCTAGCATACTCTGTAATAAGATTATCATGCATGACAATGGCTTTAGTTTTTTTGTTTGTTTGTTTAGTTTAGTTATATTAACATCCCGTTTTAAAGCAACACTAGGGCTATTTTGGGATGGACCTTGCAATTTTGAACCGCGATCAGATGAAGAGGACAACACCTGAGCTGGAAGCCCCTTCTCCCCATCACACCAGTTGGAGGATATTTGGCCCGGACGGATTTAATGTACCCCAGACCCGCTTACACGACAGTTCGTCGGTGGAATCGGGTCTCGAACTTGAAACCCTCCGGTTCCGAAGCCGAGACATTACCACCAAGCCACCGCTGCCCTGCATGACAATGGCGTACAATAGTTATGAAATATTAATTTTTAGCGAGATTTTAGCATTTCTACTGAATCTATCACGTAACTCTTAGCGAATACCCGACATGAGGATAATAGTAACAGAAAATTGAATTTGTTCTTCTGAAGCATTTTTCTCAATCTGCTGGAACAAATATTTAGTACAAAACCGCACTCGTATTCACAAAATCCCATACCTAATTTGATATATTTAACTCATTGCGTTTTTGAATTATCGCGTTAATATGTTTCTGAAAGTACAGACCGACAAGTCATTTGTTTTATCTCATTGACAGGTGTCTATAGATAGATATTAAATTTGTGTACCGAATCATATCTATATAGATCGCTTCGTTTTGTAATTATCGTATTTCCTCAGAACAGATTTTGTTCAAAATTTGATGGAAATCTGCAAATTTGATGTAAAGACTGTATACCAAATTTCAACCATCTAGATCAAAACTAGATTTTTTTTATAACAGACGAACATTTATTTATTTATTTATTTTTGAACTTAGGAAGGTTTAAAATGTGGAGATTCGTCAAAATCCCGAGTACAATTTTTTTTTTTTTGACGATTATTATATTATTTCTATACTACGTATACGAGAAAGTAAAAATTCTCACCTAGGGTTTGTTCTTAAAATTTCTAATATTGAATAAAGTATTTCATAACAGATTATGCAATGAAATTGCATCGAATAAAAAAGAACGAAAAATAGTTTAACCATTGCAGTTCAATATGATACACAGTTTGCCATCAAAAATTCTTTTGCTGAAAATGCATCTCTTGCTTCCTTTGATTTTGCCTGCATAGGAAATAGTTATCTAAACATACACTACTGGAAGCAAACAAAATTCAACAAAATCCGTTTTGGAAATAAAATTTGGTAAAAATGAAATATTTAAAAATCTTTTGGAACAAATTATAATTTTTTCAAAAAATTAAGAGATATTAAAAATCTTTGATGAAACAAATGCTTCTAATTTTATAAATAAAGTTGCAGACGACAGGAACATTTTGTATAATATAATATTTTAAATAAAATTAATATCTTTTACGTTAAAAATAAAGTTGCAGATGACAAAAGGATTTTATGCACATTTGGTATTGTAATATAATAAATAAAAGAATCTTTTATATTAAATAATATTTGATATATTTAAAAAAATCTTTTATGGGCGCGTTAGGATTCTAGCTTTGTAACCAGGTTTGGAAGCATTCGGAAATATGGATGTGAAATTATTTCCATGTTCGTGATATTTAAATCAGTACGAACATCTATTTTCATTTAAAAGGTAGATGATTACGTTAAAAAGTCATTTCTTTTATGCATTTATTTTTAATGTTTCTTCATGTTCGTACAGGTTTCTTTATAAAAAATCTTTAGATTTTTGGTTTTGGAGAAGTTACACTGATTTCTATATTTGCATTTATACACGTTTTAATGCTATTTTACATGCTTAGACACTTTTTACTCAAATTCTAATCTTTGATAAAAATTTCGTTCGAAAAACATCATAAATTAAAATCTAATGAAAATTTTTTGTTCAAATTTGGTGTAATGATTTTTCAATATGTTCTACAGTTTCTACACAAGAGAATAAGTATTCTATATGTTTAGAAATGTTTTATAATTATTTTAGTGCTTCACAATGTGAAAAAGTTGAACATTTCGTGTTATTTATAAGACAAACCCAAATATTAACAGAATGGGTAGAAATACACTTCATCGTTTAGTTCAAGACCTAAATAATATTTTTCTTAAGCTCTCAGTAAAATTTTAAGCAAATTCATAAACCAGAAGATTTTTTCCTTTTACATCTCTTTTTATCCAAAAGAAGGCACTTTTTTTACAATTTTTAAAAAGCTTTTGCCAATTAACTGGTATATTTCGTTTTCATAGATATTTTTTCAATCATTTTAATGCAAATATTCAAATATTTTGGAATATTTTTCAAAAAATTCATCCCGAACGTAGTCACATACCCTGATTTTAATTAGTTTAGGAAGTAATATTATGGAATCTGCGCATAGTATTATCAAATATATACAAGAATAAAAAGGCTAAATTCCGAACCGAGTTAGACTTATGTAATGGTACATGATAATACCACAAAAGTTAAGTTTCAACAACAATAAATCTTCACTGACATATTTAGATAAGGATATAATTACACATGATATCAAATTGTTGAAATCCTTTCCTGCTTCATTGAAGTCACCGCTGAAGTGATTTTCTCAAATGTGGTAGCATCATGGGAATGCCAGCTTTTAATTCGCTTAACGAATCATTTATAAAAATAGATCTAGAAGTTTAAGAGGAAATGTTATTAGATCCCTGATCATCTTCTCACAGGTTTTCTAAGATGTGGTAGCATCATGGGAAAACCAGATTTTAATTCCCAAAACGATTCATTAATAAAAATAGATCTAGAGGTTCAAGAGAAAATATGATTAAATCCTTGATCATCTTCTCACTGGTGATCACGGATTACTGAAGACTAAATTAGGTTAAAGCTTAAAGGAATTCTTAAAGCTTGTGAGGTAGAAAAACAATTATTGGTAAGAAATTTGATTAAAAGAGATAAGAAGAAACAAAATAAATAAAAAGATAAAAAGAGAGATAATAGAGAGATAAAAGAAATGAAATGGCTCTTTAGATATTCATATAAAATCTTTTATTTGATTTAGTTAAATTTTAGTGTCCTTTGGCAACAAGCTGATTTATCAGAAATATTGGTTATATCAATTAATTCTTTATTAATTTATTTTATTTCTAATTATATTATTCAATTAAATCTTTATACCTAACTTGTTTTCGATTCTTACAATAAAGAATTTTTAAGCATGACGTTTTGATTTAAAGCCGTATTGTTTCAATAGATTCATATCGATTCCATTTACTGTGTACATGGACCTTCTTAATGAAACTGAGTCGTATGGCATCAAAGTGACATGCTATCGTCTAAGCAAGATAGCACGCTATATTTTACGTTATTATAATTTCATTTTCTTCCTTTTCGTGCACACTGAGTCGATAATTAGTAGAACCTTTCTCCATTAGCATTCAAAACTGTCAGGACATCACGTGATTAAACATTTGATGAAACGGCGGAAAATTTTTGAATTTCATTGTAAACAATAAAAATCTAGTGTTAAAAATTATTCAAAAATATTTTTTTTAAAAAATTTCAAAATTTTTGAAAAACTTTACGGAAATTAAATTGTGTAAAAAAGAGACATTTTTTTTTAAATGGTGTAAAAATCAAATTTTTGCGGTAATATTTTCGATGTAATTTGGAAATTCGATGTTTTTGGCGGGAAAATTTCAAAAATTCGTTTAATTATCAATTAATTTAAATTAAAAAATTCTTTTACAGGTGTACATTCTCTCTTTTTTTTAAATGCACTAGTGCTAAATTCAGTAACATAAGTTTAATGGTTTGTCCCGTAGAGGAATTATACTTACACATAAATACTTCTTTTTATAAGCAAAGAAAAAATAAAATGCCCTTTTCAAAACTTTATATAAAACCCTTTAATTCATCTGTTGATTGTTTGATTAAATTAAATATTTTACTGATATTTATAATTTTTGGGGATAATTGATAAACAAGCTTATACTGAATTCCGACTGCATCAATAAGAAATCAATAGAATTATAATTAAAACACTGATAAAAATAATTTACAACCAAGTGCAAATTTCGTTTAAGAATTTACAAATATATTAAAAACAAACCTTAAATATTTAGCAAAGATAATGGGAAGAAAAAAAAATTAGACCACTTTTTTAATTAATTTGTATGAAAAGTTTTACTAAATCACCTATAATAAAATCTTGAGTTTAAAAATTTCAAGCTTTATTGTAAACGAAGCTTAAATATGACATCACGTAATAGCAGTTGAAGTTTTAAATTATAAAACCCTTTCTGTGTTATAACATTTTAATTTTTAATGATTAAATAAAGATATTAAAACAGAAGTTGCCAAATAGAATGCTGATCTTCGAATGAATTGTTTCCAATTAATTACAAACAAAAGACCCTTTTATCTAAAATAATAACGCAATATTTAACTTCTTAAAATAATAATATCACGTAGCATATTTTTTTTCTTTGAATATATTAATACAATACATTGTCTGTACTTGTAAATGTAGTCGTTTTCCACAAATATAATTCCAAAAAGATGAAATCTTCACGGTGGAATTCTTCAGGATTTTACGACTTCAGACAAGATATTAGGAGACAATCACTAAACCCTCTAAAAGGTTTACTTTTCTGTGAAATGAGAATATATGATTCCTGGGAATGAACCATTTGATAATAATGATTAAATCTGAGCGACACAGTGGGAAAAAGATAGATATAAGTTGAGGCATTGAACTCATTTGGGATACTCTCAACCCGCAAGGCCGTCTCACTCTTGAAGGAGATCACGCACTTCTGGAACGCTGTAACCGCAACGGGGACCGCAAATAAATCGATTCTAATGATCATTCATCGTATCAGTGGAATTATTATCTCCCAGAATGACTCATTGTCTATCCGAATCAGAAACCGTCTGGCAGTGAGTCGCTTCCGTTCCAAAATGAGATTTGGGGTCGGAGTTTAACTATGCCGAAGTCTTAAAATGCCAAGAGGATAGTCTAGCTTAGCTTGTCCCGAATTCGTATATGGGACTGCATAAAATCTTACTTGACACAAATCTATTTTATTGGGAAAAGATATCAAGCATTCAAAGCATGTTTAAATCGATCGATATTATAATTTAAAATATTTAGATAAATTTGATGGCATAAACATCGAAATATGTAAGTAAATATTTTCATTTTACTTTTAAATAGTGCCAGAATAGCAAGGATAATAAGCTAATGATCTGAAAATTCAATTACTTTATTAGATTTGAACAATGGATTATAGAAAAGAATGATGGACTGTTATAAGGCGTTACTGAAGCAACAACCTACAGGATAATATCTTTAGATCGTTGGCAATTCTATGTGAATATCATTGCAAGAAAGCTCATCAGAATCTTCAAAATTATATTATATAAATTAAAATATAGTTTGATGATTTCAGAGAAAACTGCTGCAGAAGAATACTTTTTTTTAATTAATCAAATTATGCCATATCAGTTTGAATCGGATTTTATCAAATTCAAGAAACCGAGGAGAATGTAATCCTAGCTTATTTAAGGGAGCTCCACGATGTCAAATTTTCTGTATGAAACACTATGTGGAATTAAAATGTAGCTGTAATAATTGCGTCACAATAATATATAGTTTTAATTCAGTTGTATTAACATCCCTTTTCGAAGCAACATTAGCAATATTTTTAAATGAATCTTGTAACTTTGAACCTCGATCAGATGGCATCTGAGCATAAAATCCTAACTTAAAGAAATGTATCTGAACAATAATTTTTTAATTCAAATTCTTTCAAAATTTTTTTCCTATGTAAAATTATTTATATTGTTAATGCAAATTGATATAGCAATGGACAAAAGTTTCAGAACAAAAATAATTTTAAAATGAAATTTTAAATATTAACTTTATTTCGCTGTCACATTTCTATATAACTGCAAATTACAGCTTTAACTTCTTATTAAGCACCAACACCTTTAAAATTATTTATAATAGATTTTATGAATAGGTAGAAAATCATGGTGTCAAAATTTTAATAACAAAAATTTTTTATTTTAACTATATAAGAAGAATTTGGTTGTTGGTTTGATATTAATTTAAAATGCTAAGGAAAAAGAATCCTCATATGATGAAGTATCAAAAATCTGGTATATGAAAAAAAAACCGTTTCTGAAATTGCAGCAGCATTATAAAAATTGAAAATGTGGAATTCATCAAATCTTGGCTTATGGTAAAGGCTTCAAGTAAAAATCTCATTCTGGAAAGTTACGAGTGATCAGCTCCCACGATGATTAGCGTATTAGAAATCTGGTTAAAACTGGATATTATTTTTTTTATCGAATTAAAAAGGAGACAAAACAAATATCGAAAAACAAAAGCTATTCATGGACAAATTTTAGAATCTGGGAATATGAAAAATAGCAAGATGGATTGGCATAAAAGTTCCAAGGAGCAAATTTAGTAGACAATATTTTGGCGAATCGCAGATAGTATGGAGACAATTTGTTTTAAT
Organism: Argiope aurantia; assembly: GCA_026543865.1. NCBI lineage: Eukaryota > Metazoa > Arthropoda > Arachnida > Araneae > Araneidae > Argiope > Argiope aurantia. The sequence goes on from JAPMOR010029255.1 coordinate 318,638, forward strand.
GGTCAAATATTCCTATTCTTTCTCAATTGTCAGAAAAAATGTGAAGCAATAAAACAAAACATTCGCCTATCATTTACTTCTTTTTGAGGTAGTTTTAGATATTTATTTGACTCTTTCGCATGGCAATGCTTCAACACAGGCTTTCAAATAGCACCGCAGTGATTTAGATCCGACATTTGCTTCCTTTCTTGATAATTTTAGGAAAATATTTTATTTTTTAGTATAAAAGTGTTTGAGCCCATCTTCCAATAGAATCACATTAACTTAGATTCGGTAAAATGTCAATATTTTTTTACAATGCCAATTTTAAATTCTGATTTTGACTCCATAGTAAACATATTAAATATCTATACACTTTCAATTTATTAAAATAAGGAATACTCTTCAGTTACGGAAATTAAACTGATTTTGTAAGATGCTTGGTTTGAATTAAAGACAAATAATTCAAAAAGTGCTATCTTTGGAAAACTGCGTATTTCAAAGATGTGCTACAATCTAATATAAAGTGCTATAGTCAAGAATAAAATTTTACCTTTATTCGATAATAAAAAATATATGTCACGTGAGATTAAACTTTTGAACAAATCTAATCTAATTATTTCGAAGAATTCTGCAATTTCAGATGAAATTTAAAACAGGATTGTATCAAGAATAATTTTAATTTATAATTTTTAACTCACATACCATCTATTTAAAATAACGTGAATTTGGAAAGTATATTTAAAAATTATTGTTACGATTAAATTTTTGATAAGCATTATATTCTGTTTTAGAAAATTGCCAAACAAAGTTTAAAATGAGACCCAAGGTTTAATAAAGTATTAAATTCGAATGGACAGTAATAGTGAAGCTATAGTTATTTGTTGAAACACGAATTGAAAAATTATTTCTGGAAGTTAATAACTACAAGTTTTTTCTCTTCTCAAAATGCCTAACAATGTTTTTAGACTCCTTTGTATATTCCTTCTTAAACCTTATTCTTGCTTAAATGCTCTTAAACTGTGAATTCCTCCCTCAAATACGGTTGCATAGAAGCATTTTAAAACTATAGAATCTTTGGTAGAACATGCTTTTCCCAAATTTTATAATGCCTTTTGGCAAAAATTAATAACAAATATTATATGGCCAAATTATATTTAAATATATATTTGAAGAATTCTAAGTTACTATAGACTTACCTTCATTCGTTTATTTTTCTTTTTGAAAAATATATTCTAATCAAAAATGAAGTTGAAAATTCTGTGGAAATCTTTGGTTTTGATACATAGAAAAAAAATGTATTACTTTCTTCTACCTGCTTTACTTTGATCTTAAGACAGATAATAAATACACTTAAATTTTGATCCATTTAATTTAAAGAGTTTTTATTCAACTTATTACAACTTCAGACGAAACTCGAGAACATTTTCTCTAGTTTTCTTAAAACTGGTCTTCAAACAATTCCAACTTAACCAAGAGTTAAAAAATCTGCAGACGGAAAGTAGGTTATCCCAAATCAGAAATGGTTCGAAGGTCTTTTAATTACGTCACAATTTAAGGAATTGCTTAAAGGATGAATTTAAAATGTTAAACCGGATTTGTAGATGTTGGTGGTTAAAGTTTCGGTCAGTTTTGCAATCGTTTTCATTTCGGTTGGAAGATGGACTAGTTTCCCCAGTTATGGGTGCAAAAAAATTGCATTCCATCAAAAGTTTCTGCGTTCTTTGAGTCTAGCTATTCAATGAGATGTCACGAAGAACACAAATTGAATCTGGAGTGTGGTTTGGAAATTCTAGTTTAATAATGGCTTTGGCATTTGATTTTTCATTTGAAAACGTCTTTTTTTTAGAAAACATTATAATGCCACATTAAAAAAATAAATAATTAAATTTCTACTTAATAAATAATATAATTTCTTGTTTCAAAAATGATTAAACATATGCGAACTGAGGTTTAATAGATGGAAGCTAAAATGATGGTCAGATGAATGAAAAATGGAGAAACAATGAAACAGCATGACGTAGAAATTGATCGGAAGTTTCTAGAGAAGCTGCACGTTTTTCTTCTTTCGAATTTTATATTTAATCTTGATTTAAAAAGTAACATCATGAGCATTTCTTCGTTTTCTCTTTTTAATTTACCTTTAAAACTAAACAGAATTATTTCGTTGAAAAGTATTTTATTAAATTTTATTCGTGATAATATTATGATCTCAGAATAGAAGGAATAGAATTTTCTCGAATAAAATATCTTGAGAAAAATAAAATAAATGACAATGAAAATTTCTAATACTTTCATAATAATTTCGGGAACAAATTTATAATAAAAAAGTAGAACCAATGACTGAATCTTTAGTTTGATTGTTTACATTAGAATATCTATTGCAAATCTAACTTTTATTTTAAGTAGAGATTCATTGGATCCTGATTATGGAGGACAATAAAATAGGCTAAAAAAATTTATAATAATATTAAAATATATCCCATCTGCGATATATTTTTCTACAGAACTTTGATGCATTATCAGGTTCATTAAGGAGGATTGCAGCTATCATCGAATAGTCTAAGAGTCAAAATAATATAAAAAATGAGCATTTCCATTTTTCATAATTTAACGATATACAAAACATACTGGGCTTTAATATAATTAACAAAACATTATGCTTATTTTTGTATACGGTTTGGTTAACATGCTTTAACACAAGATTTAAAATATACCATCCGAATATAGGTATTATTTGTTGCAATTTTCAAATAAATCAATACTTTTGTTTCGTTTGATAAATATATACGTGGCCTAGAAATATTTGAAGAAATTTCTAAAATATGAGTGACGAGCAACGATTTTTTCCCCAGCAATTACTGTTAATGACTGTAATTCCAGAGCAGCATCAACTTCACAAATCATTTATTCAAAATAACAAGGTGGAATCATAACTCAATTTCAGAAGTTTTCTTAACAAAATTGTTTTGCAAAAATATCCGTCTTGGACTTGCATACAAGTTGATATATAAAATCGATTTTTTTCTGTTTGGAATGTATAATCTTCCAACAGATTATCACGTCTGAGCATGACTTTCGTAATGATGTGCCTGCCCAAGCGTTTTATAGTATTTTGTTGTTATCTGTCTAATGCGATACGCGTCGTACAGCTTTGGCGTTAAGCATATAATCCCATCCAAATGATTTTCGTCTGTTATCAAAAACGGTTTGTTGAAGATGTGCATTTCCTTCTAAACTTTGTAGATAAAGGAACATACTTGGGAACGAGCTATTGCTTTTCAATTTTCGTTATCCTAAATATTTTATTTCGTCCTCAACGTCTTCATTAATCTGATGATAAATTTTTGAAGTATATAACTGGAAGAAAGAATATTAATTAATACAATTAACATCATCTAACTATTTTCATAACTCTTTTGCTTCTCATTGATTCAGAATGGATAATGATGCAAAATGTTTTTGTCCTTGCTTTTTTTTTTTTGCACTCAATCTGATTAGAAGTGCTCTGGCACTAAGACTCAACCAAATATCCATCAAGAGAGCCAATACAATTTATTAAATCCGACTAATTTATTAATCTAGGCAAGAAAACGAATCATATCCAAAAATGGTGTATTATTTGTTAACATTAATTAGAGTAAAAATGAAATTTCTTTTCTTGCCAATTGTTATGCTTAGAAAGTATCGACAAATATATTATCAGATTAACAATTTTACTGTGAAAAATTATTATACAAAAATTTTTGAAAAAAAAAGCATGGTTATTAACTTATTTTACGAACAATTAAATATATTTCTAGATATGATTGTGTAACAGTCAATGGAAATAGCTGTAGAGCTTTACAGTCTTTATTACATTACATTATTAAGTCAGTTTATATGGCATCACTGCCACAAAACAAATTTGACTATATTTTCTTCTATGACGTCACGAATTTTTTTGCCCATCAGATAAGCAATAGATTCGAAGGTTAAAATACGTAGCTTTGCGCACTGATGCATTTCCAGTTAGCATAAATTGATTCCATTCGACAATGTATATCTGAATGTTGATTTCTAAATTAAATAAGTTGTTTATAATTCTTAAGAAATGATCTTGAACTACAAAGCGAAATATTATTCAAAGCACATAATGACCATTACAACATTAAATCAATGCAAGTAAATTTATCTGTTAAGGTCATCAAATATTTTAAAATCGACTAATGTTGTAACAGATGATCATTAATTGTTTTGTATAATTAGTATATAAATGTATAGTTTGCTCTTCAAATGGCACTGGGAAATGAAAATGCAATTTTTATACGCAAAATTAACGAAAATATGCCTTATTTTTAGTTTAAAAGTATATTTTATCTTCATATTATTTTCTAGATTAAAAAATACTTTTTCACATCTTTTATGAAATAAACTGACATTAGAATATTATTATAGGTTCACTTGAAAGCATTTGTGAAATGAGTTAATTAGTTAAAGTACGTATTACCTTGCTAATTATTTAAACTAATTGCAATTCATAATTGTTCAAATAGGAACTTGCAATTCGCAATTTATCAATTTATTATGTTTGGCAGAATATTGAACTCCACAGAAAGAAAGCTCTTTTTCCAGAATAATCACCTGATTCTCATTTGGATCATCAATTTACTCATTCTACATTCTACCTTTTGAATTTTCTACTTATTAATTTGCGGCGTTTCGCTCTTAGAATAAACAGCATTGGCATCACGAGAAGCTGTACTTCAGTGACAATATACCTAAATTAATTTTTTGCTAATTTAAAATGTATTTCTTAGAAAATCATTTTATCTCAAAAACACACAATCACTTTTTTATCATTTATTTTTATCATAAATTCAAAACTATGAAAAATCAATTATTAATGCTTATCCTTTTTCTTTAAACGTATTGCAGAATTTTGAAACGATTAAATCATTTTTAATTTGAGCTAATCAAAAGGTCTTTTATTGCACAACTAGACGCCTTTGGCGACCAGCTAGTTCGCCAATCTTAATGTTGGTTTAAATTTTAATAATTAAATATTTTACGCAATTCCTACTTTAATAGATTTTTCATCAAAATATTTTAAAACTTCAAATTCTGATAGCCATATAATTCACTCATAATATTATAAAAGCCTTCATTCATAACGTAATATGTATCTCACTAATTTTCTGTTAGCTCCCGTAGAATTTATGCTTTAAATTAAAGTGGAACGAATTAATCTGCAATTAATATAATAATATTTTTTACTGAAACAAAGCATTTTTTTATAATATGATTACTGATAACAGAGTCACTGAGCGTTTAAACTTAATGGGCACTAAAGAATATTTTTCTTAATTTATGTAATATCTCAAGAATTTCTCAACAAAATTTTCTCAGATTCATCATGAACAGATCGATTCATTAACAATGTTTAATTTTAAATGCATCAAACACTATGGAAATAAAATGAATCGTTTAAAATAATCGGTAGAAAACAGGTTTAAAAAACTACTTAAAAAACGATGTACTTAAAACTATAAGCATATACAAAAATATATATAACTAACATAAATACAATTTAATTACAAAAGAATGCAACTAACCTAAAAATAATTGAAATCATCTGTTGATAATGGTTGTCATGTCAACAATCAGAACACAATGCGCATGCGTAAATTTTCAACGCCAGTTACGGTAAAGCAAATACATGAGTTTTTCTACGCCAGTTGGGGTAACGCTATGCAGATTAAACATTTTTAATTTCCTTTATTCTGCGTTATTTTAATTCAAAAGCACCTCAGAATGAATTTGAAAGATCGATTAATTAACAATGTTTAATTTTAAATGCATAAAACATTAAGAAAATAAACAGAATCGTTTGAAATAATTGGCCGAAAAATGTTAACCCTAGCCTCATTACTGTTGGGGAAAAAAACTGAAGCCTTACTCATTTGGAGGTGGGGAAAATGGAAGATTTTTTTGGCGGGAAAGTTAGTTTTTAATTAACAATTAAAATTCTAATTAAAAATTCAAAAAAGGAACCCCAGGTGCACATTCCCAACCTCTAAGTTATACATGTACCAAATTTGGTAGCTTTAGGTCAAATGACCTGGCCTGTAGAGCGCCAACACACACACGAGCTTTATTTATAAGTATAGACGAAGAACTGTTGTTAAATAACGCTGGTTGTTTAGAGTTTAATGGCTCAAGAACCAGAATTGTCAAAATTAAGGCAATCAATTAGCAAAAATGAAACACATTTAAAAACCTTTAATATGCTAAACAATGTAAAACAAAAATATTACAAATTGATCTTCAAAAACAAATCACGATATAATGAAATTACCATATTTTAAAACCACTTTAAATCACGTTTCTTAAACTAAATTAATTCAAAAAGAGTAATGATCTGTCTTTCGAATTCTATAATTATAGCTAACTACACGATTCAAATGACTGTTAAAGAATTAGACTTAAGCAATCAAGTCAAAGCATAAGAAAAGCAAAATGGTAATCCAGTGAAAGTGCATTCTTCCGCATATAAATATCCGCACACGTTCACGAAAGAATTCTCATCTGTCAAATGAAGCATCCATAATCCAGAAAAGTATGCTTGTAGAAAGTGCATTGACTGCCTGCTGAAAATGCGAATCTGTCATATTGAAAAATTGAACACTGCCTTTCCCAAAGCACTGATAGAACAACTGAAGATTCTCTTAAACGATTCGTTAAAACGTGTCGGTTCAGTTACTGAGCCCGTAAGTGGGCGCAGTTTGGAATCAACTTAATTTCTTTGAACTTTCTCTTAGGCTTGATTTTTCGATACCGGCGCCTTCAGCGTTTAGGAAATATTCATAAACAATTGTTTACTTTTCTTTTGTAAGTGGTACGTACTTTTTATTCAATTGTTCGAAAAGGAAGTCGTTCGCCAAAGTAGGAAGTGGATGATCACTTAGATAATTGAAATTTCTGACAGTATTATTCTAAATTTTTTTTAAACAGGAAAGATTAGGAATAGGTAAATATCGAAAATGGTTTCTTTTGTGTCATTTTATGAAGACAATAAACAATGAATTAAAGAAGGTGTTGAACATTTTAAAGGATAGATTATTATGAAAAATCAGTGGACGCTTCTTTTTGTTCATGAGAAAAAGAATGATGTCTGATAACAAAACAATTGCAATAAAATTATTATTGATTGGGGAATAAATTTAAGGTACATGTTTATCAAGTATAAGACTTAAACGAGAAGCTGTAAAAGAGATCTTAAGTTATTGAAAAATTTAAATTTGTTTTCTTTATATAACAAAAAGAAAAAGAATAAAATTTTACTCCAAAAAATATTAGAATGACGATGTTTTAGGCTGTTTCGAATATTTTTATTTTTAAAATTTGCTGTTAATTATACAGATAATGTGAACAAAAAAGATATTCTTATTATTACAGCAGTGTCTAAACTCTGAAAAGTATTAACTTAAAATATGTTTAAAAGTAAAAATTTCTTAAAATTAGAGAATTTTTTTATGAAAATAAATGTCTTCAAAAGCTATTTTCTAAATTTTAGGCGATGTAAAAGTAGTTTTTGTGCAATATTATGCTCTGACATTATTGAGAGAAAAGCATTAAAATTAAGTTAGAATAAACTTTAATTAGAATAACTTTTTTCATAACTAATGCTTTTAAAATAGCTACTTGCCAAATTTTATAATTCTAGGTTTAAAAGTCATCACAATTTGTTTTTTTTAAAACATTTTTGTACACTTTACAGGATAGTATATGACTATAAACATTATCGTGTTAATAATTAGTCATTCTGATAGAAACAGATTTATGCATATGTATGCAAACGATTAACACAAGACTTTTAAACTGTAATTAATGGCAATATTACAACAAATAGATGGGTATACGTTTTGATCAAAGGTAAACGTTACATTTCGTGCAAAGGAATTTACATAGTATGAACGCTGCGGAATAAAAAGAAGGCTTCTTTGTAAAAATATTTGTAACACAATTTAATAAAAGAGCTGTTCAACTTTAGCATAACAGTTGCTTTAATTTATACTTATGTATCAAATTAAAAATGAAGAGTGCTGAAATTAAAATTTGATATTAACCAAGTGTAAAAAACTAGGCTTATTACATCTGCAGAATAGAACTCCTTATATAACAGAACGGAAACCGAAGGTTCATGCATTGAATCATTAAAAGGACAAACGTAATACATGGCAATAGTATCTTAAATTGATTTTTTAATACTTTGGGACTAAAGTGTATTTCCCAATTTGCTTTAGAAATACAATTTGAGAAAAAATCTTTGTTTTTGAAAAGAATTTCGGTATGGCTATACAATGTGCATTAACGCTTGGAAATTCCTGCAGTATATTTGAAAGTAAATATTTATCTAATGACAAATCTTCAAAACAGTTTTGGAGGAACAATTGCATCAACTAGAATATAAACATTTAAACAAATGATCACTGGATATCTTTATCCTTAGGAAGATAGCAAAATTTAAAAAATCTTTCCATAAATCAAATATTTCTGATGCTTTTAATTATTTTTTTTCCGTTGCAAAATTCGTTTTGGTAATTTATTAAAAAGAAAACAAAATATTATTTACATTGTGAAGAAAAAATACCGGAGTGTGGGCGTTTTATCTTATCAATAACTTAGAAGAGGGTTTCTCAACCTATAAGGCAGGTTCCCTTTGGAGAATTGAGAATTGGTAGAAATAGAATGTGACCACATTAGGAAGAAGATAAATATTTCCAAGAAAACGGATTATTTGCATCAAAACACGAAATAATCTTTTCTACTATCACCATAATGGCAGAAACACTTGAAAAAGTAATGAAAAACAGTTATATTTAACTACCTTTTTCAAAAGTTATTAAGAAACTTCAAGAACTCCAAAAAGTTCAGATGTGTTTAAGAACTTAACATGATTAATATGATTATATTAATCATGCTACATTCTAAACTACATCCGAGAAGAAAGAAGAGGAGATATTAATAAAAAACAATGAGGAAAGTTGGGTCCCAAGTTCTAAAAAGTTCAGAACCATTGGCCTAGAATTCATTTCCGCGACTGAGATAGCAGACAGGCTTTCCACCGATTGCAAGACCCTAGTACAATATACCAGGTGTAGCCCCTTGTCGGAGGCTCTGAAATAAGGTCAAAGTCAGCCATATCGCGACAGGGAAGATCTCAGGAAGACATCAGCTGAAGCAGGTCACATCAAAGATTGTGAATGAGTGCATTTCAAGCGTATGATTTCTCTCAGTGACATCTCACGTCTCATCTGGAGGTTCATTAGGAAAAGCGTCGATGTCAACAAGAATTGTGGTTGAGGTCAGGTTAAGCGATCGTAACCTCATGGCATGTGATGCAGCCATTCTCCTGAGTGTGAGTGTGTTAAAAAAAAAATTTCCATCCTGGGATGCGTGAGGTGAAATGACCTGCGGAGGTGAGGCAACAGGTTGTAGGTTGGGGCTCCATGGGTTGTAGGCTTGGTGGTTCGGTAGAAGAAAAAAAAATTTCTCTTGACCTGTCGTCCTGTTGACACTGAGGACGGAGTAGCTGAGTAGTGGAGAAATGGGATTGTGGTTATTCCTCAGAGAAATCGCTCAAGCGTTTATGAAAAAAATGAAAAAAAAAAAAAAAAGATTTCTTTGGGAAAACCACTTTTTATTTCAAAGCCATTCTGGTTTTTTAAATGATTACTTTATAAAACAATTGGAAATCTTGTATCTATAAGGATATTATTTTGATAAAATTATAATCTGTAGAAAAAATCAGGGTATGAAAATTGATAATAATTTCACTAATGGCAAACATTTTCTTACATTTTTTTCTATAGCTACTTGGATAAGATATTTGCCAATGCTGCTAGAAGTTTGAAAATTGTTGAGCTATCAATTACTTTTGTTGATTTTCCACTTCCATCGTTCGATATAAAGGATGAATTTGTATTTTAAATATGTGAAGGAAATTAAGATTAATGAAAGTTATTCAAATTATATCTTGGGCACTTAACAAAGGACATCAACTATAACAATATCTTCAGATGAAAGACACAAAAAATAATAATTTTTGCAATAAATTTCAGCTGTTAACTACTATAACGTCTACTGATCAATTCAACATGCAGGTAAGTCTTTCTGTTAGGTAAGCGCTTTCTTTCGGATATTAATTTTGCGGGTTTGAAGGAAAATAATAATCTCTGACTAAAAGTCAATTCGTTATAAAAATCTATTTTTAGAAAGCTAAGATATACTTTGTATGAATTTTAGTTATATTCCTGTGCCATTTGCTGCATTGTAACTTTTATTATACAATGCGTGTCAATCATCTGGCTCCTTTTGGGCTCATAAGCGATTTCCGCCCACAACTCCACTTTATACTTCAATGCTTTTTGGCTTTACTGACATCTTTTATAGACTCAAACCTCTATTTTACGGGGAAAATCAAGAAGATTAGCGGTTTTGCGGATAACTGGAACAGGCTTTTCTGTCACACTCAATCATATTGGATATAAAGCCACTCAAATATTTTTCTTTTCTCTATAAAAAGGAGTATTGCTACATTTACTAATATTTCCACCTCCATATGTTTTGCATAACTTTCATCTTGGATTCGATTTATAAGAACAGCGCATGCGCTGCAGGAACGAGTGGCAGTCACGTTCCCAGTCTTTATCTGTATCTTCCCAGTCTTTATCTGTATAAAGTCTGTATCTTCCCAGTCTTTATATTATATATATATATGAATCTAATAAAAATCCTTATTAATTTTCCTAATTTTTATCTTACTTTAGCCCATATTAACTTCATTTTAAAATGTTCTCTTATTTCCTAATCCATTTACTTTTTCCATTTACTATTTACTTTTTATTTAATTAATTTTACATGCGCTTTATAAAACTTGTCTCGGCATTATCTCATGCTCCAAGTGAAGGGATAAAAGCCCCCAATGCTTACAACATTCTTTTAAAGATATCTAAGATTCCCTTTCCTAAATTGACACTTATCAAAGAAATCCCTTTCAAAATCTCATAGTAAAATCACTGAAGGGAAAAATTTTGGTTTCTTTTGCTTTTTTTTTTATTCTGACACGCAACTGCTAAAATATGTTAACATTTTATATAGTACTAAGTATATTTACTAAATATTCTTTATATTTACTGAATATATAGATATAGATAGAGAGATAGATAGAATTTACCACTTGGAATAGGAAATATTCATAAAACCAGAATTCTTATATATTTCGAATTATAAATCTATTTTAGGAAGAAAGAACACATTCTGATAGCATATCACCTTAAAAGATTTAAAACTACGAATCTCTGATGAAAAACTTCTACTTTGAAGCGTTGTAAAGTATTATGATAAACTTTACTCCACGTGTTTTACCTCCTGAGCAGAGAATTAAGATATAAGAATAGAAGTCTGTCAGATTGTGCAACAGACGATCAACTTGTGGCGATTGTTTGAACTTTCTTTGAAATGAAAAATTCGCCGCCTTGGCTCTTTGTTCGCTCTGTGATATAATCTTAAACTGTTGTTATAGATAAGTAATACAATGCCACAAAATATTATCTGCCACTTTGTTGCGAAGGATTACATGAAGCATTTAAGCAATTAAAAAATATGTTGTGTATGGAATAGTAAGGCAAGTACAGATCATTGAAAAAAAAAACTGAATGAATACAAATTCTACTGAATAAATACAAATGTGCGACAAATTCATGCAATTAAAATTCAGCAAGTCTTTCCAACAGCGTAATTATAAGAAATAATGAGAGTTTTATTCCATCAATGTAGAAACGCCAGCTTTTTTTCTTTAATCATTGATGAAGCTGAATACAACTTTTTGGAAAAGATTGGTTATGCAATAAAAAAAACAATAAGAAAACAGAATTATGATAAATTGATTGAACTATTCATACATTTCAGAATGCAGTTGAATAAATTATTGATGTAATAAATTTCTTCAGCTAAATTTGGTTAAATTTTTTCATGCATATGGTGGACTGAATAAAACCTATAAAATATATCTCATAACTCCAAATAGAGCTTGTTTGGAATTATGAGGCAGGTGAAACACGTTTCAACCTAAAACTAATTGCAAGACACCACCCTTTTCTTATTATGACGTGTTTGATCCAGTATTTATTTTAAACTCTTAATTCTTGAGATAGGTTTCTGAAAGTTACTCAAACTCTTTAAGAATGTATTCTTCTCTTCATGATGTGTCTGCTAGATTCACGAATTAAGAAGGAAATAAGCTAAAAAAGAAAAGCAAACTATTGATATGCGATTTTTTATGATAATGGCATGCTTTTTTAATTATGAAACGCTGATAAATAATTATGAAACAGATATTAAAATTTGAAATAATAGCAATAATTCTTCTTTTCTATTATATAAAAAAATGTATGCAAAAATTCCATTTTATTTGTTTTGTGATTGGTAGATAGTGAGTCACCTAACCCATGACATTTGAGGTTTGTTTTGCCAGTATTGTTTGAAATATTTAATGAAAAATATTATTACATCGTAGTAAGCATTTATATTGCATTTGACGTTGAAATGCTGACAATAAAAAAAAATGAAATCTACGATCGCACATCTCAAGTTATCATGTGAGAACATTATTTTTTAAGTCATTATTTGCTTAATTTAAGAGTCATTAACCAGTTTAAACAGGTTTGAAATAATCACGAGACTTCTCTATCGGTCTCTATCCCTCTCTCTCTCTATATATATATATCTATATCTATATCTATACTTATAATAAAGCTCAATGTGTGTGTGTGTGTGTGTGTGTGTTGGCGCTCTACAGACCAGACCATTCAACCTACAGCTACCAAATTTGGCACGTGTATACCTTGGAGGACGGGAATGTGCACCTGGGGGTTATTTTTTCGAATTTTTAAGTAGAATTTTATTTATTTAAAAATTAAGCGAAATTTTGACGTGTTTCTGCTATAACTGCCGAAAATATTACCGCACAAAAAAGATTTTTACATGAAGTTAAAGATAAAAAAATTTATCTTTTAAATGATACTACTGTTTTAATCTTAAAATTAAATTTCTATTTTTAATGAATTTTTAAATAAATATTTTAACTATGTTTTTCAATAATTTTTTTCGTCAAAAATAAAAATGAGGATTAAGCACGTTTCGCATTCATGAGGAAAAAAATAGCTTTTTTCAAAGTGTTGCCATCACATTGATTAAAGCTCTAACTGAAAATAAATTAAATCTTTTTGGAAATGAAATCTGCAAAATTATAATTTTCGGCAAGTGTCTGTAAGAAATGAAACAAATATGAAATATTATTTTTTCTAAAAAATAAATTCAAGAAAAATTATTTTATGATCTTTTACACTCTCTATACAGGGTGTTTATTCAGTCCCGGATCCATTTTGATATTTAATGACTCATAAAATAATGAAGATGTAAACAAACTTATGGCATTTATTGATGGAATAACTCATATATTTTCCTTTTCAGGTTTGAATATTTTTACTTTTTTAAATATCGTCTGTGCGTGTTTTTAATTTCAGATAATTTCATTTTCCAGTCTAAATATCTGTACTTTTCTAAATATCGTCTGCTTATTAATTGTCTTTTTCTCTCTTTTGTTTTTGGCAACTATTGAAATGTTATGTTTACTTTTGATGTGTTTGTTCTATGTAGTACTTTTGTATGTGATGTTTTATTCGAGCGGATATTAAGGAGAATGCATACACCACAAGAGAAAGCACAGATTTTATGGTGGTCATAGAGTTAATTTCCAATCAACTAAATCACTGACTTTTAAGAGTTAATTTCAAATCACTTAAACTGACTGATTTATGAAGATTTGAATATCACTATTCAATAAAAAAAGGATAATTTTAGATTTTTCATCAATCGTTTCAAAGAAAATACGCCAATAAGCGCGCAGGTTTCTCAAGATTAATTGGCCAAAGATTATGAAAATGGTGAGTTTTTCTAAATTTTTAACCTTTAAAACTTCATAAATAAGTCTTAGTTGATCGTGGAAAATAGAAACATTCATTCATTTATTTAAAATTTGGTGTGTCCAGAATATTTATCAAAATATGATACCTTACTGCATTAAATTTAGACTTCATAATTTTTGAAATATATTTATAAGCAGGAACAAATTATCATTATTGATTTCATTTCAATCCTTTTGAAAGCAAAACTAAAAACTGAATTTTATACTGAATCTCAGAAATTTTTGTTGAATTATTGTTTGAGATATTACATAAACTATGAAAAATTTTTTGTAGTTAACATAAGACTTAAATACCGAGCGATTCTGTTTGCAATACTCATATTCAATAATAATAATAATTAATAAATAACAATAAAGATGATTAATAAAATAAAACGCTTGGTTTTATTAAAAAATATCTTAATATTAATTGCAATTTCGTCATTTACATTTTTAATTAAAGTTGAAGTTTTACCGGAAATGGCAACAAATTAGCAAAATATATATAGTAAATTGAACGAAACGTTCTAAACAATATACGTTTGGTATGACTATCAAAATTTAAAGATTAAAAATGTTTTATTTGAGAATCCTTTAAGAGACCAGTTACTTAAAATATTTAATGGAAAATTGTAGCGAGGGGTAATACTGGCGAACCAGCTGGTCGCCAAAGGCGGCTAGTATATATATATAATGAAAAAAATTTCAAATTTTCGTTTTTAATTTTTCTAGCTATCAAACAAAGTTTTGGAGCTCGACCGATTTTGGGATGAAAAAAAAACATCGTTTTCATAAATATCGACGCATGCGTAATCTGATAGTCTCGTGATTTTTAAAACCGGTTTAAACTGGTTAATGACTGTTAAATTAATTAAGACAATTCGTAAGAATTCGGAGAATGACTAATTTGGAAATCAAGTTGCAACTTTAGTTGGCGACAAATCGCCAAATGGGACAACCTTCTGCATTATTTTCTAATAACCCTAAAAGCGAAAAATTGATGCCTCAAAAGCGATAATCGCCAATTTGTTTCCTACGCATTTTGAGGCTTCAAAAACCTCAAACCAAAACAACATCATGTTCTCACATGGTAAAAGTAAAGCTTTAAGTAATTATTAATTGAAAACAGATGAGTTTAAAGAAATATTATTAGCTCATTCTACTTTTAAACTTTCTACTACTAATTCAACCCTGTTTGTGGAAACACTAATAAATAGCTTTCTGGTTTATTATCATTTGAGAACATGATGTTGTTTTCGTTAGGGGGTTTTGAAGCTCAAAATCGCGTAGGCAATAAATAAAGCATAAATGGCAATTTTCATCATCATCTTTTAATCACATATATATTTTTATCTGCTTTTGCCAGTATTGCATTATTATTACGTATGCTTCTTTGACAGCAGATGCTTTTTTAAAAGGTTGACATAGAACTATGAAATCATAGCTGTTATTTCATCTCAAAATCGGTTGAGCTCCAAAACTTTGTTTGCCAGCTAGAAAAAGTGAAAATGAAAGTTTAAAAAGTCTCGTGATTGTTTAAAACCGGTTTAAACTGGTTAATGACTTAAATTAATTAAGAAAAATAATTAAAAATACAAAATAATAATGTTAACATGATAAATTGAAATTTGCGATCGTAGATTTCATTTTAATTTTTCTCCAATTTATTTGTGTAACGGAAATTTTTCGTCTTTCACCTATTAATCATTTCAATACCTAAGCAATACACTTGTTAGCTCTGCATTGTTTAGTTAGTAGTAATTTCTTTATTCAATATCGTCTAGCGATATGAAATAAAGAAGAAGAAAAAACGAAGAAAGATCGTGCCAGAAGCTACCAATTTTGAAAAGAAACGCTGATCGTGAAGCTATTACGTTGGCGGCAAACATGAAAAACTGATTCAATATTTAGTTATTGGAGATATGAGCGAAAAATGTTCTCATTGTGGGGCTTTGAGTTTTGAATTGGAAGTAGGCAAATGTATGCTGTCATCATAGAAAGAGAATGTTACCAACGTTGAACGAATGGCCAGTGGAGTTTAAAAACTTGTTAACTGGAACTGGCGAACATTGAATACATTATCGGACATCGGGGTTGGTGAGTTGAAGCAACAGGGAGCTAAACTCTCTAGTCTTACTAATAAAAAGAGATCATATGCCATGGAAACTTACTTTTATTTCTGTTTTCAAATCAATTTCTTGACGCAACGTTATCATTTTTGATTCTTGCATTAAAAAAATCTCTCAAATCTACTTATGTTTCCAAATAAAAAATTTAAGGTCTATTGCATTTTATTTCCTCAGAAAAGCTAACACTTTTTTTTTGTCTCGTATGTAATTAAATTTTAATTATATGCGAAATTGAAAATAAGTTCATTGTAAAAAAATTCCCAAATTTACATGATGCCAATTTCGTACAAAATATATTCTATCTTTTTTTTTCTGTATTTATTATGATTTTTCTTTCTTTTTAATATTTTAGAGTAAAGATATTTTTTCCACGTCTTTTAAAAATACCCACGAAAAGTAACAAAATTACACTTTCTGTGTGTGGAATTAAAATAATATCTTTTTTTTTTTTGATAAATTCTCACCAATTGCAGGTATAATTCTCGAAAAATAGTAACAAATGTCAGGTCGCATTCATAATTTCACTTTAAAATATATAAAAAAAATTTGCTGATATCAAAAATGAAAATTTATCGATTTCAGCTTAGGGGAAAAAAATCATTTGGCGAGATCAGTAGAAACAGAATCAATTCACCTGTCGTCACAGTTCTTTTGCAAACGTAACTATGTTTCTCTTGTGGCGAGAGTATATTTAATAATTAATTCTTCTGCACTTGAAATTTATTTCTTCCGAAATTTTCGAAAGATGAAGAGAATAAGCTTCTAGAAAGCTTCAGTTATTTACATACCAATAAACCGATGCAATATTCATGATAAAAATTCTCTCACGAGAAACAATTTTGCCGTGATTAAGAAACCACGTAACAGATGAGGGCGTATAAACTGTATGAGATTAAATCTTGCTTTTATGGGCGTGGTTCTCGACTGTAATGAAAGTAGTGGCCTGAATTCAAGGTTAATTTTTTTTTTAAATATTAGAAATAACAATTCAGACGTGGGGCAATAGATGTTTAAACTGTTTTTGATCACATCCCAAGTAAGTCAAGGCCTAAATGCAATAATACTTCATTACTTCCGAGATGATCAATTCAGTATTCCTTTACTGGTATTATGTAGTATAATGCAATTTACGTATTAAAATATTTAAAAGATTGTATGAAAAATCCCTTTTTAATGCTAGAAATAATAATGTTAATTAAAATATTGTTACCATTTTTAATAAACAACATTAAAAATTGTTGGATATTTACTAAATTTTTCTTTTCAATGTAAAACGGAAGTTAACTTTCGAGTATCCAATTTGTTTCAACTCAAATAAAAACACAAAATAAAGCCAAGCCTTTATTTCAAGTTTGCCATTACGGAATATACAGTCTTTCGCAATATATAAAATACAAGGATTATTCTGAAGATTTATGTTCCAACTATCATTGAAAGAATTATATTTTACGTACATACAGGTGTTTAGATTATAAATCCATAAATGCGGGTGATTTTGTCTGTGTATTTTATCACTCCAAATTTAATTTTAAAACAAAGTAAGCGATTTAAAACCTGTAATAATGGGGGCTGATTTGCACAGAATTTCGAACATCAAAATAAATTTAATAAAATAATTGAACCGATTCAATATTGCCGGTAGATTTTATCTCTTTAACAAATAAAATTCCATACTACAAGATTGTATGAGTTACTCTAATATTGAGAAAGGATGCAACTTAAATGTTTTAAGAATAAAGAGTGAAAATATCTAAAATGTCCTTATTTTTTTAAAAAAAATCATGATGCTTCGTATAATTCTATAAATGTAATCCCATTTTAAGCATCGTATTTAAAAAAAGAAACATGAAAGAAAATAATATTCAATCATACAATATTAATCCTTAATTTAAAATAATCTTTATTTATTGCATGAATTAAATTAGATCTATATTTAATCTTTATTTGCAATATCAGGATTTTCAATATTTTACTCTTTAGACGAATATTATCATTCTTACAGCATAGTTTTTAAGGAATATACATGGATATTAAAAACAACATGTTGAACAATAATGTAACTTTTTCTGCAAACGGAGAGAATAAATTCACATTTTTTTTAGATTTATATTGAAATAAAGATTTTTAAAAATTTATCTTCCTCATATTTTGATACAATACTATACTAAATTCTTAAAATATATATTATAAACATAAATAATAAATTCTTATTTCTCAGAACACACAATAATTCATCTTAAAAAAGTTACAGTTAATCTTTATTCCTTCAATAAGAAATGCATCATAATATTTGGCGCTTACATCCGGTTATTAAAGTTCACGTAGTATTTGCTATTTGCAAACATCATTACGAATTTATTCAGCTAATACAAAATCAATTTACAAACACTAAATATTCTAATGTTTGCTCTTCCTGTTCCATTTATATATATTTTTTAATTTCTGCGGAATGCATGATTGATCCCAAGTTTCAGCTATTGTATTGCTAACTACTGTTTGCAGAAGTTTAACCTTGATTTTGAAGTATGTTAAACAAATTCTGTCAGGCAATATAATATATTGATAGGAAAATATTGACATCTGTTTTTTTTTATATATAGAATCGCATCAGAAATCCTTTGCAATTTCCTTTAAAATCAATTTTCAATCGTTGTGAACTCCTTTATAAACAAGGTCTTATTCACCTACTTAATAAAATAAATAACAATTTAATTGTAAATATGAGTGGAACTTAAAATTAGAGCAATGGTGATATGCATTTTAAATCAATATTGTTGAATAACATTAACACATCGTCAAAAATGACTACCAAATGATAATTTTGTTCATATAATAAATAAAACATCCTGTTCTGTTAGATCACTAAAATAAATGCTTTTTTATGTTCCAGAAAACTTAAAAATGTTAAAAACCAAGAATTCTTTTTTTTTTTCCTCGTTAAATATTCTTTTCTATTTTCTAATTGTCATTCTTGTGATAGTCATTAAATATAAGTAATATAATATTTAAATGTCTTTTGAAAAGAATATCGTAAGCCAATTAGCTTATTGTAGCATTTGTTTATTAGCATCTGTTTTTCTTAATGTTATTATCATGTAAAAAGTGTCTTAACTTGAAAATATGTACGAGAATATATATATGTTTTTTCTCGTAATACAATTAATCTAAACACAAGCTAAATTCTAACGTGTGCATTCCCTATAAAGATATAATGAATGCTGTTGTCAGCAGCTACAAAGAAATTCAAAAGCTGATCAATTTTCTACAAGCCGAAAATTGATTGCTAAAAATTAAAGATTACTGGGAAAAAAAACGGAATTTCTTTCATTCTTTTGTCAGCATAAAAAAAGGTTACATAATTGAACTTTTATTCTGTTTTTATTTTATATTATAAATTTTTCATCCATTAACTTGTTGCTTACTATCCCTGTGTTATGCATATTTTTTTTAAAAACATAGTATTATCATTTCTTTTCATAGAACTCAATAAAATAGTCGAAAAAATAATTTTCGATCGGAAGCTTTTTAAAAACAAAGAATTAGAAAAACTATTTTGATTCTTAAACAATGGAACCGATAAATTCAAACATTTTTCGATCATTAATGTCAAAAAAAACATTTTAGCAAAGATTCTTTTACATTGTGTTTTGGTTAATATGTTTATATCAATTTTGGAATTTGTATACAAATTTATATCAGTACAAAAATATTTTAAACATTTATATAAGATTATTACTAAAAGTATATTTTGAATATTCAAAGAGGAATTTATTCCGCAATGCAGAAAATATGTGTTTACATTTAAAATTTGTAAATTTTAAAAAAATTTTATATACATATTTTAATTTTTAAGTTGTTTAACATCTGATTATTAAAATCAATAAATCAGAGCGGTAATCAAAAAATATCGTATAAGATTTGAATAACAGAAGCTATTTCTGGGTTAGTCAAAATAGAAAATTCAAAGTGAAGATGAGTATTAATGGGCTATTATTTCTGAAAGTTTTCCAGGTCCTAATATCTTCAACATTTAAAAATTCCATTACTTCTTAAAATAGGTTATTAGAAGTTACAATGGAACTTGCATACTTGTATCAGATGGGTGAGACACTGGCATAAAGATAGCGGGTTGGGGGGACACGCTGTAGGACCGGCCTAAGAAAGCACCTTGGAGATAAAATGATAACGCGTTATGTCATATTTTAATAGAAATATCAGGAGGGAATGAAAAAAATAATATTCATACCATTGGAGCACACTTACTTTCGCTATACCATAAGGTTGAGAATATGTCAAATGCATTTTTTTTTTTTTTTTTTGCAGACATATAATTTCCTACTGGTTAACTAAGAAAATCAACAATTCGTAGTCGTGACACTAACTGATTGGAATCTGAGAAATTGCTGTCTTTCACGGTCAGACACTGATGTGAATTTTTTGCCAAAAATTAAGTCGCCGTATCCGAACCGCATTTAATATAATTTTGCAACTTTCTAAAGCACTATCCTGATTTATATTGAATTTTCCTTTAAAATTAAGAGTAATTAAAGAATTAAAGTTAATAAAAATTATATACTTTAAAGTTTTCCTGATAGTTATTAGATCTAGATTTAAAAAAAAAACTTAATGAAGAAAGGAAATTTTAACATGAACCGGATATTATCAGATGTTTGTGATTATTGCTCAATCATATAAATTATTATTTAAACATATGATATTTAAAAATGAAAAGATTGATTAAAAAGAATGTTATAGAGCAAAAAACAAAGTAAAAATTGTTCTTGGTACTCTTAAGAAATGACAAATAATTATGAAACCTCAATTTAACATTTGAAAACTTCAGAAAACATTGCCCATTTTTTTTCACTTATGTAATCATAATCATTCAATTTCTGAAATATTCAAAATGATGATGTTTAAAGGAATATATCAAAGCATATTTAGGAAATGTCAAAAACTATTTAGCAGAGACTATTATCTAATTCAATCAAAAGAATGTCCAAAAAATAATTACAAAAAAACTACTTTTTATAATACGACTGTAGGTGATATAATAAGGTGTGTCAGTAAGCATTCAACATTTTGTTTTTAAAAAACAAAAGCAAAATTTTACCCACAAACGAAATAGAGGTTATGTCAATCATATAAAAGATGGTAATCTCTTTAACTGCCTTGTGAGCATTCAAAAACTAAACGTCACCTTTCAACCTCTTTGAAAAAAATTAACAGTAAGAGTTGAAGCAGAGAAAAAGAAGTCCATTTAGAATTAACGGCATCGAAGAGTTGTTTGGCAACGCGAGAAAATTGCACCCGGAAGGATATTGTAAAGAAGCTGTTGAAAAACATTCGGCAACGAGATATTTGACAACTTAGTTTCTCCAACTCGATGTGGCAACAACACAGTTGCTTTTTCAAAAGGAGAGTTCTTAAATGCAAGCAATGCGGGATCAGATAAAAATCGTCTGACAATGCACTTCGCTTCACTTCCTCCAAAGATCTAATTAATTTTGAACGAGATATACTAAATATCAGCTGGAAGACTTCGCGGGGTTTTTTTTTTTTCCCAAGTCGTTTTGTTTACTATTTATCGAACTCTTTTGTTTGTACTGCAGTCTTTTGTGAGCTCAAGAACAATGGTTTTCTTTTGCGGGGAGGGGGAAAAGAAGTGAACGGAATCACTGAACTGAAGTGCAACCTAGAGCAGGGTATAATTGTTTTAAGGGTCTCATGACATACATGTGGAAGGAAACAATAAATACAACCTATTTTTTTAAATTTAATTCTCTAAATCTTGATAAATAATCAGAGCTTTGAATCATAAAATAGATTGTTTCATAATCTTAAATGGAAAATTTAGAGCACAAGCGTGAAAATTAATTAAAATGAATTCGTTAATTGAATATATCTCTTGGTATTCAAAAGAGATTCTTTCTCCTGACAGCAGATTTCAATATTTTATTAGTTTTGAAAGGTATTTCTTCGCAAATTAAGCATATTTTTTTCACAAACAATAATTGATAATTCAATTTTTCAGGAAATTGGTCATTATTTGTTAAGACGTAATTTGAAAAAGATTTACATCTTCTCAATAGTTATATTTTAAAATAAACATTTTTAGGACAATGCACAAATATTTAGAGAAATACAAAACATGAAGAAATTTTCTTTGTTCTATTTTTAAAATCAAAAGCCCAGTCGTCTAGTTTCTTTAGTAATATAATGAAATCTAAATATTTAAAGAAAAATCATTTAATTCTTAAATTCTTAATAAATTTAGTTATTATTTACGATAAACTAATGCAACGATGAATAACTACATACAATAACAAATATATTTCCTATAATATCTTTCTTTTTCAAAAGCATTTTCAATTCACTAAGGTAGCTGATGAAGAAACGTGCATTTAAAATATAAGTCAATTTTTTTCTAATTTTTGTAATAAGCATATTGGAAGTGTTAATTAAATAGTGTTTTCCAATTAATAAAATACATAGTTTTCCTTGTATCGCATACAATTGAATAAAAAACAAATAAATATATTACTTAGAATAATCTGATTATCAACTTTTTTGTGATTGCTTTCATTTAATATTTATGTGTTTTATGCGGATAGAGTTTTAATTTTGGGATAAATGTTTTATTGAATGTTACTCTTCAAGGATTTTAGTCTACGTTTGAAGATAAATAATAGTTACCTGTTGTTTGCAAACAATTGGGAAATAATAATAAAAACTTATAAATAATAATTTTCATAAGTAATAATAAAAACTTATTTTGAAATTTTTCTAGGGAAATAATTTTTAGATAACTTATAATTTTTTTTAAATTTGTTTTCTCACAAGACATTTCCAGAAATATTTTTTAAAAATTAAAAACAAATTAAGACGTCCTCAATTTTTCGGAAACCAACCAATATATACCGATAAATATTTTGTTACTTTTTATGAAAGTTTAAAGAATCGATTAATTCGTAGCAGAAAACATATTGAAACAATAAAACATTTGAAGAATTATTGCTAAATTAGTCTTAAAACTTAAAAGAAAAACCTATGATATTTGAATTAATGAAGTTTTTAAAAGACTTTATAAAGTTATGTAAAAAAAAAAAAACTAAATTGCTTACCTTTTTAGGGTATTTTATTATTAAATTTTGCTTTATACTATCTTAAAAATAAAACAAGACAAAATTTATAATTAAGAGATATTGATCATATGCAATAAAGAACAGCTGCAATAAATCATTCCAACAGCATCATCGGCATCTAATAATAAAATAATCTTGCATTAATAAATATTATGAGAATTTTTTTGAGTATTTTGTTTTTAAATCAGGCATAATTATATCTAAAGAATAAAATGAGATAAAATTTACAATTAAACAATCGATAATAAATAATTATGAACAGCTATTGTGGTATATCTACCCTACTGCATCATCATGCATCTAATGTACAAAGTAACTCCAGCAATAATTAAAATTATCAGATGAAGTGTCATCTGTAGAATGATAAAAGAAACAAACATTAGCATTCGTCTTTTCTCACGCTCAACAAAGCCAGTAGTGTGCTAGAGACTATAAAGAAAAGAGTAAGCAAGGAGCGAGTCGGATGTAATTATTTTAAAATTACGATTGTCTTTTGATTACAGCTGCAGCTTAGTTCGTTGGACTCACTTTGGGGAAAAGCCATTGGAAAGAATGCGAAGGTCGGCAAAAGCTAAAATCCGTGATAAGCACAATAATATTCTAAACAACAATACTTTTTCTAAAGAATTCGACAACAATTCTTATTCTAAATGCACAATCGCAGTGTGTTCTTCAAGGTTCTAACATCAAGGCTCAGATCTTCAGATTCAATTGATGAACAAATTTATATAAAAAGAATCTTTCATTGACATTGTGGTTTTTTTTCTGTTTAATTTTTTTATTACGATGTGAAGATTACATAAGGATTTCCGGTGTCTTGAAATATTTACATGTTCACGTCTTCCCTTAGCGTGAAAGACGTTATCGTGATTGGAAGGTTTTGTTTTTCAAAGATCTTGAATTTCAAAATATTGTACGAAACTAATATACACTTATAAATTTTAAGGTCAAGATCATATTGCATTGCTACTCTTCAAAGGAGTGAAAGTATAATCCGATAAAGAGCTGGCATTCGATATTATTTTAAATGAATGCAAACTTGTGTTTCTTAGTATCAGATTTTTGCGTTTTATAATTTATTCATTTTAGTCCCAAAAAAGTTTAATAGAATTAATATTAATTCACATTCCTGTCAAAGAAATAATCTTTATTTTTGCAAATTCTCTCGAACAATTTTCGCTTGTCTTGGTAAAAAGGAAAGAAAAAAAATGTGAGATCAATATAAATAGTTGTAGAATGCTCTTAAAGAATGATTCAAAACATCTTCAAACATTTTTGGAAGAAAAGTGTTAACTGATTTTTATCTAATTCAGATTTATTTCAGAATACTCAAAGAGCTCTATAGAATTGATATATGAAAGATAAATATCATAACAGATTAAACACTGCAAAGGAGTGTTAATTATTTCTAGACTTTATTTCAAAAAAGCACTAAATGCATGTAGTCTTTTCTAAAAAGAAAAAGCCTAACTTAAAAAAGGTAAGAGTTATGATGATGCGTTGGCTTTTTTATTACTTTATAAAGCAAATATTTAAAAAGTTGTAAATTAGATAAACGAATAATGAATACTTTTTTCTTAACTTGGGGCAAATAAAATTAATAAACACATAAGAAATAATTAAATTTCTCCAGCATTTTTTATTGTCATTTGGCTGTCAAATATAATGTTGTTAATAAGTAAGCATATATGACAACGCTATTATATTGTAATAAATCAGGCAGTGACCGATAAAGAAAATTATTTCCATGGCTCATTTATTACAATAGTTCTTAATTTATTATAAATATTAATGGTTGGCAATTCTTAAGTTACTGATTTTTTTTTATCAGGAACAGTATAAAAGCATTTATTGTATCAATATTACTTTGAGAAATACATTTATAATCTTTAGAATATTTTTTTCAAATCGACTTTTTTCTAAAACAATAACGATTAATTAAAATTTTTCTGATACCAACAGATCTACGATATCCCTTCTTAAAAAGTATTATAATGTTACAATATTATCGCTACAATGAATGATTCTCTACCGAAGTACGTTTCAAATTAAAGTTTTTACAAAATTCTTACAACTTTCCAATCAATTCTAATATTTTAAATTTAAAAAAATAAGAATTCCGTTTTCCTTTCTTTCAACAGCCAAACAAAATAAAATTTTAATAATATAAAACTTATATTCAATTTCCTTCGAACGATTTACAATTTTTGTTAATTCAGAAAGAGAATATAATTTTGCACAGTTTTCACTGACTCGTGTCTTTAAAAAAATGAAATGTGACAATAGTTTGTATTCACATTAATCAATCACTTTATGAATATAAAGCTTCTTTTTAATAGAATACAAATTTCAGGAAAAAAGAACAGGGAAAAGGTATAAAAATAAAATTACGATCATAACTAGTAAATCAATACAAAATGTTATTCTAAAAAATTGGATTGTGGAAATTTGCTTTAATTTAATGTAATTAAGCTAAACTGAATAGCAAATAAGGCTGTTTCCTTAAAACAGTCGATATTATTTATATTCGACAAAGTTAAAGCAATAAATCTATTTTTGGTAGTAAAATCTAATTTATATTATATTCACTAAAAATTGCTTGCTTTCAAAAAAATTACTCATTTTTCATTTTTGCAGATAGAATTTTCAAAATCACATATTTTTAAATCTAATTCTGAAAACAACGAATTCATGTATAGATTAAACATTCAATCCCTGATAGTAGCCTGAAAGATCTGCCTTCGCATGCCTATGTATTATCTTAATCGTCCCGTGTTGTAGTCATCACACGCAACAACAAGGGAAGCGAAGGTGGAATCATAAGGGTCATCACAAACTTGAGCTACAACCCAACCCTTCCCGCAGGAAATACGTCTCATCACTGGAATGAAAGTAAATCTATCTCAAACATTTCTATGCCCCCTCTCTTGAAGATGAGAAAACGCGATTAATTATTTGAGGATTTCTCTTCCACTTTTTCCAATTGTCTTCCCCGTGGTATAATGATTAAATTAAATAAAATTTCATAAACTTTGGACTTTTCATAGTATAAAACAGAGACATTAAGTAAAAGACTATAATAAAGTCATCAAGCATTGCATGCTATTTTCATTTTAAACTCCAATTAAAAATTTCATTTCAATCATTTTTGACAATCAACTTATCAGGTCATTTTTCAAAACACTATAACAATTATTTTTAAAAGACAAAAAAGAGAGACTAATTAGGAAACTTAAGAATTAATTAGTAGACTCGTAATAGCGTATCAATTGTTTTCCAGTTAACTATCTTAATTGCTTGAAAAATATTTCTAAAGACTTTTCTTCTGAACTTCTTTATTTTGATAGGTCTTTTCCGTACTTTACTTTAATAAATACACTCAAGTTTTTTTTTAGATAGATGAGAAAACAATCATTATTAAATTATTCCATTTCATTTTTCATTTCATTGAAAACAATGGCTTAAATTTAAATACTTATTTAAACTTGTTGCTTTTGTCATTAGTTCAAATCATTGGTTGGTTTTTGGCATCCTTTTGAATTTCAGTTGTTTCAAACACATTTATAATTTATTTTAAGTGAATTCATAATCTCAGTATGAAAATCATAGAAATTTGTGTGCATTACCTCTATTAACTATGACCATGATAAAAAAAATTCATAAATCAAGCTAATCTATATGCCACATTAAATTTACGCAAGGGTTAGTTGGAAATTCTCACGATTTGCATACATTCTTGTAATGCTATTATAATATGCCATTAATTAAAATAATGAATTAAAAAGAATTATTTATTATTTAAGGACCTAAAAGAAGATGGGTTTGAGACATTTATTTAACCGGTGTCTTATAGTATATCAAAATTCTGCATTTTTCTCTTAATCGGCATTTTCTAGATTTAATTCATATATGCAATTCAAATATTGAGCTGACATATTTGAATCAGTAGGTCTACACGTAACTAAGATTAATGAAAATTTAAAGCTTAAATCTAAATTTTGAATTTTATTTTAAATTATATATTTTTTTAAGGTTGCATCAATGAAGATTATTAATATTTCGATGAACACAATATTTAAATTTTAATTTGATGTATTTAATACATTTGCCTCAATGGATATCATTTTTATTTTCCGGAACCAATATTTTACTAGCAACATTTCCGTTTGAATATTTAAGTACCTAAAACTTAATAAGTAGAAGAAATCTTTTATTACGTCAAAAAAAATAATTATGCAAGAATTAATTTTAATATATATTGGCAAGAACCTAAACGTAGGAAATAATGTGTAAATAACCTAAACATAGGAAATAATTTGTCAATTTAAATCAGAATGAATAATGTCCCAAACCAGCTTGTCCATATATCCATGAATCCGCAAAGAGCTACGATCTTTTGACAATTTTATTTGTGTATAAGGCACAAAAAATTTTAACTATTTAGTACATTGAAATGTATTTTACATAAGAAAGTATTATGACCAAAAGCTAAATAAATGACATTTCAATTTTTTTCATTAAGAATTAAACTGCAAACTTTAGACAAACAAACGACATTATTTGTTTGTCTAAGGTTTATCTGTCATTTCAAATTTTTTCATTAAGAATTAAATTACAATTCTTGGGCTAACAAATGATATTATTTATTTGTCTGTCATTTCAATTATAATTTTTTTTTTTTTTTGCTAAGGATTGTTTTTTCAATTATGATATTTTTTGCTAAGGTTTGTTTTTGTCAATCATTTCCATTTTTTTCATAAAAAGTTAAATTACAAATTCCTTGTAAAAACAAAATTTATTAGTTTTACAACAGAACTCGTTACACTAGTTAAGTAATGAGAAACAAAATACACCCACTCACTATAAAGCGACCAAGCAAAATGACCGCATAACTGCCCACTTTCAAGTTTCCATTTTGCGTTCCGCACCTGCCTCCGGCTTCAGTAGCACCAACGAAAATATATTTGCTTTTTTTATCCATTATTCGTTCTTTGCACGAAACAGGCCCTTCCATTATTCAATACTTTAATGATAATCTTTTCGAATTATTATGGATTTTGTTTCGGTAGAATCACATTGTTCTGATGCATTCATTCCATCCTTCGCGTTTTCCAGCTGCTGAACTCTCAGACGATTTTCATCTTTTTTTCTTTTTTTTTAATTTCCTACTGATGTTTATTTTTTGTTATGATTTATTCATATCTTTTATTAAGTTACTTTCTTGTAATTCTCTATCACCTTAAAATATTTATATTAGAATCATATATCCTTAAATACCAATTAACCATTTTGAAAATTAATTCTCTGTTTAGGTCATTTGAGGAATATTTTAAAGACAAAAATATTAAGAATCAATTTTAGCCAACTATAATACTTCTCCAACTGGTATAGTCCTTACGTGCTGGGGTTATGATCTAATCATTTAGGAAAGGTGAAAATAATAAACACTGATAATTCATTTTATCAGTTTTTTTTTGTTTTTGTTAATTTCAGTTTAAATCATACAGTTGTTAATTTCGTAAAAGAGTATGTATGCATCCTCATAAATATAGAGAAATATTCTTTACTTTGTTATGAACTAAGTATAAATAAATCTACTAATTTTTACTTCCCAATTAAAAGTATCATTTTCATATTTCTTTTTATTGTGATAAGCAGACAATGAATGAAAAAAAAGTTTTTTATAAGTCTATAAAGAAGCTGAAAAATATTGAGGATTACTATCTCAGTGAAAGCATATGCATTTTAGAATTATTGCTGTTCTAAAGGCGCATGATTCCGAAATCTTTTATTATGATAGAAAGAGTGAAATGTACTACTTTCATTTTAAAATTATTTTTTGAAACAAAGTTTAAATAATTATATAAATATAAAATGCAAAGTAATTGTTAAAATTAATTTCGAAACAGAAATCTCGAGATGAGTGGTAAATCATAGTCTTTTATTACGCCACTGATTAACTGAAAGAAATATTTTATTTTCTATATAATTGCTTATTTTTGGCAACCTGTTTATCAGGATAGCGAAGCAAAGATTGTGAAGAACATGATGATGTAAAATCAATGGAATGGCAATTATAAGATATTTATTGTTTTGAAAATTTCGAGTATTATTATATTCTGCAGATAAAGAAAGAAAGGAAACAATTATATGATTGCCGTTTATATGCTATGTGAAAGGAAGCGCTTACATGGTTTAATGAAAATGATAAATTATAATCGAATCGAAGTTTAATTTACTATTTCAGAAAAATATGTGAGGATAAAAAAACGATAGTTAACGTTGTATGACTTGACATTTTATAATATGAAATTATTAATATTTTGTTAATTGCATTGCCTACTCAGTGACCACTTATATCCAACAATTTAATAATCAAAGCATATATCATACCCTCTTATTATATTACATTAATAAATTGATTGTTATAATTGGCACAAAAATAATATTTTTGTCAATTCCTTAAAACATTCAATAATCAATACTTAATTGTACTACAATATTAAAAAGAACAATCAGCAACCTGCACAAGCCCATATAACATATCATACACACTTTTCACTACGGGATAAAGAGGTGAGAGCTTTAAAAAAATATAAAGCAAAACGGAAACTTACCTTAGCGGCCTCACTTCCGCTACACCACAAAACCGTTAATATTACAACAGCGCACCACCTGGCATGGCGCGCCAACCCCTTCCATATATCCATCGCAATTAATAGTCCTTAATGACAGCAACGTTATTCCCAAAAAAACCACTAGTAATACCTAAAGACAGACCATCGGTGTCTTACTCCTCGAGTTCTAAAACCAAAACCGGCAACAAAGAAAAACCAACCACTTCTTCCAGTGCGTGGAATACTCTCTCTGGGTCTCGCAGCAGACCTCTTGAATGGACCACGCTTGACAGAACTCTGCTCCAGCAAGAGGGGGATCGGAGAAAATCAGCCCTCCGTTTGACGATCCCTTGAGAACCTGTCAGACAGGTTTCCTTCAGGTAAATACACACCGAAGAAGAAAAAGGGCATGGAACTATGTATTCCCTCTCTCCTCCTTTGAGAACTATCTACAGCTGGCTTCAGGCGATTGTTGCCTCTTCCGTTCCAATGGAGAATGCAACAGGTATGAAGAGAAGCAGGGAAGATGCGGGTTTGTCATGAAATGGTTACCTTGTTTTTATTTTGTAACCCCCCCGCTTGTTATCTGCTCCTCTCTGTTGTTGCTTCGTTTTTTGTGTTGGGCAGTGAGGTACGGTATCGTTGTTCTTCGTGAACTCGCTTCATTAGCGTTGGTGTGAGTGAAGATTTTGGAATGTTCCTGTGTGTGACTCTGAGGTCACAAATTCTTTTTAATCGTTATTATTAATTGAATGTTACGCATTGCTTCTGGTAACATCGTTTTCCTCTAATAGCGTGTGCATTCTGATGTGGATTTAATAGAAATATTTGCAAAGATGCGGGTAAAAAAACGTTTACTGCCTTCAAAAATGATAGAATTATATTTTTATTCTTGGATGTACTTTTGATAAAGATCTTCATAGTAAATTAAACGTTTGAAAAGTGCTGTCAATAATGAGTTTTTCAGGTGTTCTCTGGATGGAATTTTGTTTCCGAATATCTTCATTAATAATTATTATAAATTATGGGAAAATTCTAAAATTAATTGTATCCTATTTTTTTAAAGCATCATACTTTTAAATTTAAACACCTAAAACGGAGCTCAATAATATTTTAAACCTTTTTTATTTAGTAATTCGATGCATTTCAAAGAAACGATTACGTCTTTATAAGAATCAGTTGGAATTATTTTATGAAATAAATAAATTTGTCGCAGTTTTATAACTCTAATTCTCTTTTGGATAATAGATGGCGAAGCCCGATTAGGTACGCATCCCACAGTGCATTGCGATTGTAATTATAATGAAATGTGATGTTTTGTTAAGGTGCGCGCGTTCATGTCTTGTCTTGTCTTTCGTATTTTGTATTTGTGAAATGTGATCATTAACGAAATGTTTCCGAAAACATGGATCCTTTCGCTTCCACTGCACAGAACATAATGATCTTCATTCCACCACACACTATAATTTTGAACGAAATTACAGTATATTGCAAAAGTTTAGAATAAAGGTGCTTAAAAATTTTAACTAAATTTACAGCAAGTGCTCTTCATATGAATTTGTTATGAGCAACTCATTTCCCCAGAAAAATAATTTTTTAGATTTATAATTATATAAGTTCTATCAATTCAGATTTATAATTATTTAAATTCGATTACAATTTTCTCAATTTTTTAAATTCTTAGTGACGGATTTAACCGTTTTGTAGACCTAAGTAGCATACATTATGAAGTTTCTCTTTTAACAAAATTGGCCAATTTGATTTCGCATTACAGCATATTTTTTTTAAAAAAATAATCATTTATATTAGATTCATCTTTTATTTAAATGATTTTGAAATATATATATTATTTATTTATTTATATGACTCGTCATTTTGCGGTAGAGTTACGGGAGTCTAGTGATAAAGTCTCGACTTTGGAGCCGAAAGTTTCAAATTTGAGACTCGTTTCCACTAAAGGTTAGATGTGTATGCAGGCTGATATACGTTAAATCTGGACGAAATATCCACCCATTAGTGGGTGAGAAAGTTTGGAGAGAGGAGGTTCAGCTCAGGTTTCGTCCCCATCATCTGACCGATTTTCAAAGCTAAGAAGGCCGTCTCAAAATACCCTTTGTATTGCTTCCAAATTATACCTAAACTAAACCAAAATTGCGCAGTAAACATATATACTGGATATTTATAAATACTGTACACATATCAACATTTTTATATATAATTACAAATAATAACGAAGTAAATGTTATTATATAGACAAAAATCTGACAAATTATACTTGACAAAATGTTAACGCGATCTCATAATTTATAGTATTTGCATGTTTTATTAAGTGATTTATTTGACAACAGACTAATAATATTCGTTTAATCAATATTCTTTAATAATATTCATAAAAAGTAATAATAATATTCATAATTAATAATATTCTTGATTAATAATATTGTCAAATCTTTTATTTTCTCACGCCCTTCGACCCAGCAGCTCTAGATAGCTACTCAGTTTACGTACTGGGAAGAGAAAAAAACATATCTCCAGAAAAGATAAAACTTCCCAGAAAAAATAAGTGTAAAATTCATTGCCGTTAAATTATAGGTTAAAATAATAAACCGTTAAATTATAGGTTAGTTTGGATTGAAATAGATTGCATAAATAACGGTTCAAGAAATACAAAGTCTTTCTAAATTTGATCTGATATATACTTATTTAATTCTCTTTGAAATTTATATATTCCATGCTTTAAATCTTTCAAAGCAGTTAAAGAACGTTTTTATCCAAAAAAAAATATTATGTTTGACTTTCGCCTTGTAACAGCCAAACGCTAAAATAACACATTTGTTACTAAAAATTGTTGAGAATGTAAGCATAGCATGATATTACATGGCAAGTGTATGCTCAGTACACCCTGCAGAGCAAATTCATTTACATATTTGCACGTCTTTTACATAAATATACATCATTTTGTCCGATTTTGATTATATTTGGCTATCGTGCTCTTAGAGATCACTGTCTAATATTCATCATCCAAAAGCTAGTTAAAATACAAATCAAGTCAATACAAGTCATAAGTCACCTCTTATGTAATAGCAGTTTTTTGTCATCTATGCTATGTATAAAAATCTGGCGTCCGATTAAAGTTGAAAATCAATCAACTTTTTGGTATTTACAACTGTATCTTCACTAAATATTATTTCACAAAAATAATTTTTACAACATCTTAAAGCTTTTAATGATATATTTAATTTCCGTACATACTTTTCTGTAATTGTAACCATTAACATTGTCTCATGTTGTGATGAAATTGAAAATAAATTCATTGTTTCATCAAACTTTTCGTTCTCTATACTTCTTCCAAAATCTGAAATCTTAACCCTTTGTCTTAATTGCTAAAGACGGTTAGTTCAAAGAAAAAAAAAAGAACGATTATCTTCCCAGAACGAACTATTAATCTCAAAGTATTAGAATTTTAACTCACAAGTCATTAGTAAAATTTTGTCGAAATTTTATTACTTTAAAAGAGTAATGCTTGTATGTAAATAATTTATTTCATGCATCTCGGAAACGGCTTAAACGAGTCGGATCAAATCTTATATTTTGATAAGATTTTGCTTTTTTTTATCTATATAGGTATCTTTCCTGAAAAAACACGATTTTACGCACACACAAAAACAACTTTTTTTTAATAACTAAATATTGACGTGTGGTTATACATCACATGCTTAAGTGTATCAGAGCTGGAGTAGTGGTTAGGGCTTTAGAATCCCATCATTTTTCTCATGTTCGATCCAGCCATTTAGATTTCACTTAAAACTTTAAACGAACCATGGAATAGGATTTTATTTACAATTTTGCAAAGAAAACTGCTGAGCGAAGTTTGGTCTCCCATGCACTATTTTTAATACTTGGTTTTTGAAGTAAAGCGATTTTAAACATTTAATCAGAAAAACCATAACTTCAAAATAATTCAAATCTTATACCTGTGCTCTCTTGACAGAATATAATTTAAATCAAACCAACAACATTTAATTCAAGGTGCCCGTCAATATTCACCAAAAATAACACCTAGATAAAAAATAAAATAAATAAATAAAAAACAAGAAAAAACAAGAAAATAAAAAAAATACAGCAGATATTTACAAAATATCTTAACCTTTATCTTAATCCTTATCCTAACTTTTAACCTTATCTTAATCCTTATCCTAACCTTTAAACTTATCTTAATCCTTATCCTAACCTTTAACCTTATCTTAATCCTTATCCTAACCTTTAAACTTATCTTAATCCTTTTGCAAAATAACACTATTTAGGCACCAGAACTTCCAATGTTAGAAAGTCTGCACTCGATCTGATGAATCAGTGCCTGCAGACAGACACTCACCCCACCTACAGAGCCATTTCACTGACGTTGAGAAGAATTGGACCGATCGTTGTCGCCTTCTCGTCAAAAGCGAAAGTCGGGAGTGGGCCGAACACGTAGGCCTGATGCCTTTCTGTGGAGACAGTGGACGCGAATGGAACTTGGGAGTGGCCCTCCCAAATGGGTTCGACGATCCAGCGCTCAAGGCGTTTATGGAACGTTCTAATGAAGTATAACAATCGCGTGGGTGCCCCGTCCCATCGACGGAACGAACTTCAAATTATCAGTTGCCATTCGTCTCGCATGCAGAAAGCAGAATTCTTGATTAATGAACGGCATACCGCAAGAGATGCAAGTGTTAACAAAAAAAAAAATGTGTCCAATCAACTATGGCACCAAAAGCAATTATCTACTGCATTCTTTGTGAGTATCACATGAAAACAACAGCTTGCTGAGATTTGTTGAGAGATAGACGGAAAAGATTAGGAGTTTGGCTAGATATTTGATTTGAAACTTTCACCAAGCTTTATCTGAGTAGCGAAATTTATGAATATTGAGATACGAAAATGCTCTTTTTTTAAAAAAAATAAATAAATAATATTATGCTTTTAATTTCCTGTATTCCTACCATCAACAGCGTTGAGGCCAAGTTTAATGCTAAACTGGGTCTTAATAGGGTGTGTCTGATTCTAGTCATTTGTAGTCACTGTCTAGGAATTCAGACAGTTTATTTTTAGCAATTATTTCATGCCTCGAATACTTCAAAATGACTAACCTTTTAATAAAAAAAATTTTCCCATCAGTAATAGGATAGATGAGAACGATTCATCCCGGAAGATTGCTGAAACGAGAGCCATGAAGCTATGGCAAAAAAACTTTGCTTACCTGAATGTTACTGATTTCGAAATCGCAATACGGGTATGACCTCCTCCATACCAGCACACATTCTAAAGAACGTCATGAAGCTGCTGGAAAAAAAATTTCTTATCTTATTCGACTTTCTATAAAGCTATAAGCTATTGTTGATAAAAACAAAGATAAATTTAAATTAATAATTTTTTAAACATATCTTTCCATGTATTTGAAAAAATTTAACATCTTATGAAGCCGCTCATAACCATTAAAGAATTCCCATATCAGATACGACGTTCTATATTTCCAAATCCCGATATCTTGCGTTAGTTATATATATATTAACATATTTTTTGATAATGCAATTTATTCTCCCATTAAAATTATTTTGATTCAAGAAATTGCATTTTATTTCCACCTTTTATTCCTCGAATAAAAATTATACAAGCAAGATTTTGAGGTATCTATTCATTTTAAAGATCTCTGAATTCGAAAAAACTGTATTTAGCATTACGCCTATCTGTGTATGAACAAGAAAATTCAAAAACTGAACGACTGCAACAAATAAACTTGGTACATGGTCCATACACACTTCTTCCGAAGAAATCTATTTAATCATTCATGTGCGTGTTAACAAGATAAGAGGAAACTACAATCAGTTAGATATGTGAAATTTGGCATATGTTTTTATCTACATAATCATAGATGTATATCAAATTTTGCACAAAATCCACCACAGAATGTGGATTGACTGTCATTCCGTCTTCATACGTATATGTGAAAACTATAATTCAAAAATATAATGAACTAGAAAAAAGAAATTAGATATATGATCTTTTGATAGCTGAAGATCCTCGCCAAATTAATCA
Organism: Argiope aurantia; assembly: GCA_026543865.1. Classification (NCBI taxonomy): domain Eukaryota; kingdom Metazoa; phylum Arthropoda; class Arachnida; order Araneae; family Araneidae; genus Argiope; species Argiope aurantia. The sequence continues at coordinate 354,591 of JAPMOR010029255.1, forward strand.
AAGGAGAACTATTTACATTGCATTCTCAGTCCTCTTTAAAGTACGACACAAAATCAAACTGTTTTAATTGTCGAAGAGTAAAAGCATTATATTTGTAAGCATACGAAAAAGTCAAGGGAAAGGCACATCTATAGGTGTTTTCCACTATTCCCAGTTCAATCATAATCTTCCAACAGGTGCGAACCCATGTGTTAGGGTTCACTACGTCTTAAACACATCTAAATTTATTAGCTAATTATAATTCTATAGGGAAATACAATCTTACTCTGAATTCGTAAAAAAAAATGCATTAACTTTGAGAGTAAGTTTATTAAAACACCACTCCTACCATGCCTTAGTATCCAGGGTTAAATGGAATAAATGCTCTGTGATAATTATGAAAGAATTGAGGGTGAATTCCTGAAAAAAGCCGTCATGTATTATTGGTTTTTTCCCCAAAACTTTCTCGAATACACTCTAATGAAGGTATTATTCACTATTCACAGGATCCACATAAAATTGTGGATATTAGGTAAGACCGTAAACGCCTTGCGAACATTGTTATTATTGGCAAACAATAGTTATGAAATATAGATTTTTGACTTGATTCTATCATTTTTCATTCATCTAGCGTGCGATCTAATGACTTGTTTTCGGCTATTAATGCTTGACGTTTAGATAATACACAAATACCCGTTATTCGAATGAAGGTAACTCGATCCTTAACTATTATAGTATCCCCAAGGAAAACAAAAACCTACTTATTGTTCGTTTCAATATCCTAAGAGTATCTTTTTTCGACGCTTCTACTTCGATAAGGGTGAGACGCGGAAGACGAGCTCATTTCTGGAATTCTTCGACCTTGATTTCCGCTCCATTAGATACTTTTTCGTTCTGTTCCCTCCCTCCCCCATAAACACACAGATATGTATGATCGTTGTGTTGTTTCTCATCGTGCTATTTTATTTGAACTCAAAATTCTGTATAAATATTTTATATAAAATCATAAAAGGGCCTAAAAATATTTTATACAAAATCATAAAATGCGTTTCCAAGATTACCCACTATAGTTATTCATAAAATGTTATCAAAAAAATTTAATAACAAAAGAAGTATTTTATAACATAAAAAATTATTATTTTGCGAAAGGCGAATTACCAAATTTTAACAACATAAATCTTCTATTTAATAATTATAATTTAATGTTTAGCCCCCTTACAGTAAATAAATACTTCTCTAAAGTATTTTATATTGTAGTAATACTTTTCCCATCAATATTACAAAGCATTCGCAGTTTTTACGCTTCCCAAGTCCACCTTATTTTTAAATGAAAGCATTGCCTCCTTTCATCTTTCTTCTCAACCGTTTTATGACTAAATAAATACATCCTGACGCATGCGCGAAGGGTTTTCGAATCCGAGAACGAACAATACATATCAAACGATTTCTCATTCAGATATTCGTTTTGCTTTTCCCCTGGCAAGAAATATATATTTTAATATTACATACGAAAAGGAAAGGCCTATTTTATCAATGATGCACTTTAAATTAAGGAGTAACGTTTATAATATGCAATGAATTTCAAATATGAATGAATCGAATATTCCTCCTTATAATTTCCGCATGTTCTTTCGAATTTCTACAGTTTATCAATTTCTTATGTTTAAACCCAACGTATATGTACAATTTAATTTACTCAATCAAATCTGTACAACAAAATTTACATTTTCATGTGGTTATCATGCATATAACCACATGAAAATGTAAATTTTAATTATAAACTGCCGTTTCCTCATTTCTTGAACATCAGCTGTTATTCTATAAATACCAATGACACAAATAATTTTATTTCATTTTTACATGATATGAGGGAGAAACTTTACTATAACGGTTTATTTCTTTATTATTTAGAAAATAATCACTTATGATTGATTGAAATATCTGAAGATAATCATAATCATTAACTTTTTAAAAAACCACAAATTCTTAGGTACATTTTTAAAAATCTTCATTTACTATTCATGGATTCTGATATATTCATTTTGAGACAAGTTGACACAGTAAAACAGGTTAAGACCATCAAAACAAGGTAAACCACATATTTAAGTTATATTTTTAAAAGTTTTCATTTTTATCTTTTCAACCTCATTAATTTTAATTGATTTCATTGGATCTTCTCCCACTAGCGGTTTTGAATTATGTTAAGTTTCTTAAACTTGTTATTCATGACTTTCACAAGGAAGAAAATATGATTTATTATATTTATTTTTTCGAAGAAAGTATCCTTTTTAAGCATTCGAATGTTAATCACTTTTGTTTTCACTGAATTATTTTACACTTCCGGCATGTTCCTTGCATAAAATTACAATAAAATATTGATTTGATTTCAC